>CM065699.1:6753550-6766675 GCA_017654935.2 Phymorhynchus buccinoides | reverse complement strand
TTTTTACGGGCGAGGGTTGGGGGGTGGTGTTGATAGGGACCGTGGGTTTTGTGTGTTGTGTATGATTATATGCAATGCATTCTCTAATATGTATTCATTTTGATAGAGATGTATGGTGAGGATGCGTGGGCCAGGTTTGTTAGAAATGTTTGTACGAAGGTGAGTGAAGAGCGCATTGAGTTGCTTTGCAAGATTATGGCGCTATATAAGCATTATTAAATTATTTTTATTATTTTATATATGTTTGGCTTTGTCTTCATGTCAGGTAATTTGTATAATGACAAAGATTGTTCAATAACCCCCCCAAAAAAAAACTATGAGTTAAAAGGTATATAATAAAACAGGATAAATAATTATAACTTGATGATTATATACTACATTACTGAAACACAAACAAAAACTATGAGTTAAAAGGTATATAATGAAACATAATAAATAATTATCACTTGATGATTATACACTACATTACTGAAACACAAACAAAAACAAAGAGCTAAAAGTTATATAGGCCTATAATGAAACAGAATACATATTTTTACTTCATAATTGTACACATACATTATAGGCGTCAGCAGATACATACACACACACACAAACATCTTCCCCCAAAGAAGCCTAAAAGGAAGAAAGGATTGAAAGAAAGATAGGGAGGAAAACAAAACCGACAGAAAGAAAACAGGACACATTTATTCATTTTTTCTTGTCTTTTCTTCTTCTTCTTCTTCGAGTCGTCTCAGACAGTTTCCTGTCAAGTATGAGCTAGAGATGCGTCATGCTGCCGTTATGCGCGCCTAAACTAAAAAAATTAGTTTAGGCCCAGTCAAGTCCGATCTTCGGCTGGAGGAAATCTGTTTATGAAAAGCGTTGTTCGTGAAAATAAAAAAAAAAGGCAGGAGAGTGAGACTGCGGTTAAAGGCATGGAAGGATAGCTTTGATGACAGAAGTGCAAGAGGGAAAAGGCAGAGGTCAAAGAGAGTTTACAGGAAGTTAGAAGCACATAACTTCCTGAAGGTGGCGGGATACTAATATTTGCACAATAAGATCCTCCACCCGCACTATCCTCTGGGGGGTGTGGTGGTGGGGGGGTGACTGATTTCGTCGCTTTTACCTTGATAGATGGAAGAAGAAGGCGGGGTGGGGGGGGGGAAACCTGTATAAAACAGGAACGCAATAGAAAGAAAGATATAGAAAGGGAAACGAAAGAAAAGAAAGGGAATGAAAAAATACATGTTGAAGTGAAAATAAAAAAAAGGGTTAGTATTTTACTCCATTTAGTCATTTTTTCTTGTACCTGACCACGGTCCCCTCCCAGGGCATTTTACAGGAAGTTTGAGCCACGTATATGGATATGCACCTTGAAAGGAACCACCATGTCTGTCTCGTTGATGCCTTGAGGCAAGCAAGTAAGAAGGAATACAGGTCTGAAAAGCAAGAAACGGATGGGAAGAAGAAGAAGTACCTTCGAAGAACCTGAGAAGAAGAAGACAGACAGCCTTCTTCAGTCACCCTCTATCTCTGACTTGTTACTCCCAGGCAGTTTGCAGAAAGATTTGGCCAGATATTGGACATGCTCTGCCCTGGCCCCCCCATCGTTTCCGTTTTGAGCCTTGCGCCCCGCAGCCCGCTGCCGAAGAAGCCGCCGCAGAACCCCGCCAGGACGCCCCGCCGCTCGCCGCCGCCGAGCCCGCAGCCGCACGGCCCGCCGCCCGGGCCCCCCCCCGCACGACCCCGCAACGACTCGCACCCCCACAGACGCACATCGCCGCCGCGGCACCGACCCGCGCCCCAGACGCAGCCGGCCGCTACCTCGCCAGCATCCCCCCGACACCATATACGACCATGTATATGCGAGTCCGCCGCTAGCAGAAGAAGAAGAAGAAAGAAGAAGAAGAGAAAGAAGAAGAAAGAAGAAGACGAAGATAAGAAGAAGAAGAAGAAGAAGACAAACGACGACGACGACGGACGAATGAAGAAGAAAGAGACACGAAGTGAGAAGAATTTAAGGAAGTAAGAAAAAGAAGAAAGAAGAAAGACGAAAGAAAGAAAGAAAGAAAGAAGAAGAATAAGAAAGAAAGAAAAAAGATAGAACGCGGACGACGGTACGACGCCGAAGACGAGAAGGAAGAAACAAGAAGACATAGAAGATCAAGTAAGGAAAAAGAACTCAAGAAGAAGAAGATAAAGAAGAAGATAAAGGAGAAGAAGATAAAAAAGAAGAAGAAGAAGAGAGTAAGCAGAAGAAGAACAGAAGATAGACACGAAGAACAGCACCGTCGACAACCGACAAAGGATGGGAAAATAAAAGCATCAGACGAAGACGAAAACGTTCTTCGTTCCCAACTTTCTACTCGACTATGTTGTTCCCCTCCCAGGGCCGTTCTGCAGAAGTTTCACGTCAGGACGGAATCCACTGGTGATTGGCACAACAACTCTAAAACTCTCTTTTTACCTTGCGGACCAGGTCCGCCAGCGGCACTGAACTTATATCACAGCAACCAAATACTATCGCTTTATTGAAACACATTCGCACAGATATAAAAAAGCAGACGTGTGAATCACTGATCGTAGCTAGGTTTCATTTTCTTTCAAATCCCGACACACGGAAAACTCCTCGTATTATCAAACTTACGGAAAACCACGTCTTTGCATTGTGTTAATCATGATATTATAACATCATTTTCAGATTCAGACGATGAAAAAGAATTTGTGAAAGAGCACAAGATGGGGAGGAGGGGTGTGTAGGCTGTGGGAAGCTTAATGAGGACAGCATGAGAGTATGAGGAGAGAGGGGGGGGGGAGAGAGATGAAAAAGAGAGATGAGAGACAGTAGAGAGAGAGAGTTGAGAGAGAGAGAGAGAGAGAGTTCAGAGAGAGGGTAGAGAGAGAGAGGAGAGACGAGAGGAGGGGGGGGAGCATTCCCAGGATATTTTTGTAGAGAGAGAAAGAGATCGAGAGAGAGAGACGAGATGTGAGAGAGCACTAGATGAGAGACAAAGAGACGTTCAGAGGACCGAAAGAAAGGAAGTCGAGAGAGTAGAGGATTCAGAGAGGATGTTGTATGTATGTGGTTCCGTGGACAGTCAATAATGTTTTGAGATGAATGCCTAAAGGGAGAGTGAGATGATCTGTTGATATTGGCCCTCTTTGTCATCATGGATTCGCCCATCATGCAATGTATCTATCATCATCATCGCGCATGGTCATCGTGTGTGTCACCATCATCATCAATCACCATGTCACAAAGACTTACAGATATGACGTTTGCCTTAGGGCAGGGGATAATGATCTGTTCGATATTTGCCCCCTATTTATCATCACATACATCCATCACACACGCATCGTCATCATCATCTCGATCTCAATACCTCAGCGACCATCATCTAACATCGAGCCATTTATCACAATCATTCATCATATCATCATCATCATCAACTGACTCATCAGAATGAACGGATTGCCCAGGCAGGACATGATCTGTTGATATTGGGTCCCCTCTATGATCATCAATCATTACCATCATCATCATCTCATCCATCGTCATCATCATCATCATCATCATCATCATCATATCAGTTCATCACTTGAAATCACAGATATGGACGCTATGTCATCAGTGCAGACATATGACTAATGTGATATGGTCCATCTTATCATATCTATTCATTTCTTAGTGCTATTATCAGTAATCATTTTGTCATTCATCATCATCATCATCCATCAATTACCATCATCCATCATCATCAGTACCTCAATATCATCAATCTATCACATCATCGACTTACCATGTCATCATCAGTCATCAGCATTACACTAGCATTACCATCATGTATTCTAGCTAGCAGCATAGCATCATCAAGTCATGTCATCTACATCAGAAGATCATCATGTCATCAACCAGTAATCATAATGCATCCGCATATCATCCGCTGCATCAGACCATGCAGCAGTCATCTCATCATCCATCATGCAGTCACCATCATGTCGATCATCATCATCATCAGGTACACAGCATCATGCATCATCATAATCATCTATCATCGCAGCATGACCAGCATCATCGATGCATCAGTCAGCATCACCATCATCGCAGCATTACCATCATCAGCATCAGCATATCATGCACATCACTTGCATTTATCATCACATTACATCATCATCAGACAAATCAGTACCATCATCATCATGATCATTCATCAGCAGTACATCTATCATCATCATTCATTACCATCATCATCAATATCACGTATCATCATTCATCATCATCACCATCATCATCATCATAATCATCACCATCATCACTATCATCTACCATTCAACATCTATCATCATAATCATCATCATCCTCATCATCACTATAATCATCATCATCAACATGACAAGTCAGCGTCACAAGTGATCACCATTGATCATGGATACCATCATCATGTCTCATCATATCATTACCATCATCATCATCCATCATAATCAATCAATCATTATCCTAATGACTCAAGATATTATGACGCTTGCACCAGTTGCAGACAGTGACCTAGTGGATATGGGCCCCCTACTTTATCATTCCATCATTACCATCATCATCATATCATAGATCATTATCATCATCATCTTCATCGTCATCATAATCATCATCATCAACATAATCATCATCAACATCATCATCATCATTACCATCATCATCAACACCATCATCATAATCATAATCATCACCACCACCATCATCACCACCATCACCATCATCATCATCATCATCTTTGACTCACAGATATGACGTTGCCCAGTGCAGACAGTGACCTGTTGATATTGGCCCCCTCTATCTTTATCATCACCCTATCATCATCATCATTTCATCATCCTCATCATCATCATCATCATCGTCGTCATCATCATCATCATCATATCATCATCCTCATCATCATCACCACGACTGACAGATATGACGGTGCCCAGTGCAGACAGTGACCTGTTGATATTGGCCCCCTCTTTCAACCGGTCTCCGGTAGCTCCTGTAGAAGCCGCTCTCTCTGAACCTATAGAAACAAATACAAAACTGGTATTGCAAATAACAACTAGAAGAAACATTATTTGGAACACGTTTGTTCAAATCCTATCGCAGATAGGCACATAATTACTCTGCATAGTTATATGAGGATTGTCTTTTAGCCATGACAAACTTCCTAGCATAACATCAGTAGTTCCAAAAGCCTTCCATGAAGTCGAGTAGTGTAGCTGTCCTCACGTGGTGGGGTAATCAAGAACGGTCAAACACGTAATGTTCTCATCCATAGCTGAAGCACTTGTACCATAATGTTCAAGTGCTTCAGCTGTTGGGATTAGAGTACTCTAGTTGGGATGATCCCTGGAGTCTTTAAGCCAGGGGACGACAATAACAACAACCACTGCACAGTAACTGCTTATTTAAACGAATAATAGAAAAGAACACCGTTCTTGTGCAAACATCGCCAGTTACCGAGTTGAGAGAGAGAGAAAAATGTATGATGCTGATCAAATTTAGAATACTAAATAAAAAAAATACAATTGGAGTCCATCATCACATAGTAGTTAAAACAACATTTTCTAAGCTACCATCTAATGGAGAGAAAAAAGCTAATCTGTTTCAACGAGTTTTCTTCTCTGTAACTTTCGTTTATATGATGGTCGAATGAATGTGGGAAAATGGTATTTTGTATGTTAGCGCATCAGCGTGTGAATTATTGTATGCGAGTGTCTTGCGTTTAATTTTAAAGAAAGGCGCTAAGCAAATACAGAGCATTATTATTATTATCATCATTAAAATGTAGAATCACTTCGTTTTGGTGAGACTTTAAAAAAAAACCACACCAGATGTGATGAATGACAAAGGCAATGAAGACAACGAACGATGATGTAGGTGATATGGCATTGATTATGATTACTTCGATAATGACATCAATTACGATGACAACTGCTATGATGATAAACGATGATGTTGACAATGACCTACGACGATGAATGATGATGCATGATGATTCTGATGATGATGATGATTGATGATGATGATGACATACAGCATCAACAACCATGACGACACATGATTTCTGAACCTGCCAAATCCCACGAGGTGTCATGATGCTGCTCTTCCTGGTCTCCTGGCCGGTGTCCACTTTCCGGATAGAATTCAACATCTGGTCAAAGGCGATGGTCACCACGGTGTGGGCACGACTGCTGGTGGCGTTCATGTTAGTGGAGGCCACTGTTCCGATGGGAGGTGCCTAGGGGGACAGAGTAGAATACAGGAAGTTCATATTTAAGAATAAAATAAGCTTTTCGGCATGAAGAGGAACTCAACAACACCAACACCCAAAGTGGTAGCAAATACTTCTCCCTTCTTCTTCTTTGTTCCATGCCATGATGCAAGACTCTTTGTCATCTCTGGTGGATGAAGGTCGCAGTCAGCATGCAGCGCCTCACGCAGGACCCCACAGCTTGTCCCGGAGTGCCACAGGACCCCATATCTTGTCCCGGAGTTGCCACAGGACCCCACAGCTTGTCCCAAAGTTTTACAGGGACCCCACATGCTTGTCCCGGAGTGTCAACAGGCCTGGGCTATAAATTACGGGTCTTGAGGATGACGACGGTAGGGCAGTCCTGCAACATGTGGTCTGGTGTCTGTAATCCTGTGGCCGCACGGACATTCATCCGTGTGGGAGATTTTCAGACGATAGAGATGGGAGAGCGAGCCGACAGTGCCCGGTTCTCTAATCGGAGGGTGGCGACCTGCTGGGCACGGTCCAGCTGGTGTGGATGCTGTCCTCTCCAGAGTCAAGCTGCAGACGCTCCCTCCATTTCGTTCTGAAGTGACCAACGAATGGTTACCTTTCGCTTCTCCGTACCGACATGGAGTGAGTAAACTGTTCCACTGTGACTGCCCATTTTGGAGGAGTCCTGTCTGTACTGTTCATTGCCACCCAGACCACAGATGGGAAGGAACTCCACTGCAAGGTCAGGTGTTGTTTTGCTACTAAGTTGCTGCAGCTCTCTTCCTGATGTCCCGCAGGATTTGGTCTCTCTCCCTCTTGACTGGAGGCTTTGGGGGACAGCACGACAGTCTGTCAGAAAGACAGTATTTTGGGGGAGGCTGTCTTGCTGGTTCACTTCTCGTGCTGCAGAGAGCAAGGCACAGCAGCAACACAAACAAGAAAAAGGACATTTATTATTGTTTACTATTATTTTTCAAAGATGCCAGCTAACATTCTTCATGCTTAGATTCTGCTGCAACTATTGTCAATTCAAGATGTTATATGGGAAGGGAGAGGTGGCAGAGTGGTTAAGACGTTACCCTGCCAATTTCAATGCGTGACCGAACAAGGGTTCGAATCCCGCCCTCAACCCTTTCTTTCGAGTTGGACGGGACAATCGAACTGAACGTCCAGTCCTTTGGATGGGGACTTAAAGCCAGTCTGACCCGTGCGCTTTTACGCACGTGTAAAAATCTCAACACAACGGCAGTTGAAAGTCGGCAAAGAGCATGGAGAAATCCCCCTGCCTGGTATGAACCAAACTGATACTAATAGATAGGTTTTCCAAAGTTCGTCCACCCCCCCCCCAACACCCCCCCCCCCAAAAAAAAAAAGAAGAAGGAAAGAATGTGCCCCCCCCCCCCCCCCCCCGGTGCTGCGCTGGCCAGTGATGCAGTGGCAATGATGCGCTCTCCAGGTGAGAGCAGTCCGAATTTTATAAGAAACGAATGTCTTGTACGCTACCTAGAAAATACCATATATCAACTACACACTCACCTTGCCCCATGCGTTGTTCGATCTCCCCATAGCTGCCCACGGGCACCCTCTAGTGTCCAACGTAACATAGCATCTGTCTTCCTGTCAGTCTCACCTTGCTCCATGCGTTGTTCGATCTCCTCATAGCTGTCCACGGGCACCCTCCAGTGTCCAACGTAACATAGCATCTGTCTTCCTGTCAGCCTCACCTTGCTCCATGCGTTGTTCGATCTCCTCATAGCTGTCCACGGACACCCTCCAGTGTCCAACGTAACATAGCATCTGTCTTCCTGTCAGCCTCACCTTGCTCCATGCGTTGTTCGATCTCCCCATAGCTGCCCACGGGCACCCTCTAGTGTCCAACGTAACATAGCATCTGTCTTCCTGTCAGCCTCACCTTGCTCCATGCGTTGTTCGATCTCCTCATAGCTGCCCACGGGCACCCTCTAGTGTCCAACGTAACATAGCATCTGTCTTCCTGTCAGCCTCACCTTGCTCCATGCGTTGTTCGATCTCCACATAGCTGCCCACGGGCACCCTCCAGTGTCCAACGTAACATAGCATCTGTCTTCCTGTCAGCCTCACCTTGCTCCATGCGTTGTTCGATCTCCGCATAGCTGCCCACGGGCACCCTCCAGTGTCCAACGTAACATAGCATCTGTCTTCCTGTCAGCCTCACCTTGCTCCATGCGTTGTTCGATCTCCCCATAGCTGCCCACGGGCACCCTCCAGTGTCCAACGTAACATAGCATCTGTCTTCCTGTCAGCCTCACCTTGCTCCATGCGTTGTTCGATCTCCCCATAGCTGCCCACGGGCACCCTCCAGTGTCCAACGTAACATAGCATCTGTCTTCCTGTCAGCCTCACCTTGCTCCATGCGTTGTTCGATCTCCTCATAGCTGTCCACGGGCACCCTCCAGTGTCCAACGTAACATAGCATCTGTCTTCCTGTCAGCCTCACCTTGCTCCATGCGTTGTTCGATCTCCCCATAGCTGCCCACGGGCACCCTCCAGTGTCCAACGTAACATAGCATCTGTCTTCCTGTCAGCCTCACCTTGCTCCATGCGTTGTTCGATCTCCCCATAGCTGCCCACGGGCACCCTCTAGTGTCCAACGTAACATAGCATCTGTCTTCCTGTCAGCCTCACCTTGCTCCATGCGTTGTTCGATCTCCCCATAGCTGCCCACGGGCACCCTCCAGTGTCCAACGTAACATAGCATCTGTCTTCCTGTCAGCCTCACCTTGCTCCATGCGTTGTTCGATCTCCTCATAGCTGTCCACGGGCACCCTCCAGTGTCCAACGTAACATAGCATCTGTCTTCCTGTCAGCCTCACCTTGCTCCATGCGTTGTTCGATCTCCCCATAGCTGCCCACGGGCACCCTCCAGTGTCCAACGTAACATAGCATCTGTCTTCCTGTCAGCCTCACCTTGCTCCATGCGTTGTTCGATCTCCTCATAGCTGCCCACGGGCACCCTCCAGTGTCCAACGTAACATAGCATCTGTCTTCCTGTCAGCCTCACCTTGCTCCATGCGTTGTTCGATCTCCCCATAGCTGCCCACGGGCACCCTCCAGTGTCCAACGTAACATAGCATCTGTCTTCCTGTCAGCCTCACCTTGCTCCATGCGTTGTTCGATCTCCTCATAGCTGTCCACGGACACCCTCCAGTGTCCAACGTAACATAGCATCTGTCTTCCTGTCAGCCTCACCTTGCTCCATGCGTTGTTCGATCTCCTCATAGCTGTCCACGGGCACCCTCCAGTGTCCAACGTAACATAGCATCTGTCTTCCTGTCAGCCTCACCTTGCTCCATGCGTTGTTCGATCTCCACATAGCTGCCCACGGGCACCCTCCAGTGTCCAACGTAACATAGCATCTGTCTTCCTGTCAGCCTCACCTTGCTCCATGCGTTGTTCGATCTCCTCATAGCTGCCCACGGGCACCCTCCAGTGTCCAACGTAACATAGCATCTGTCTTCCTGTCAGCCTCACCTTGCTCCATGCGTTGTTCGATCTCCCCATAGCTGCCCACGGGCACCCTCCAGTGTCCAACGTAACATAGCATCTGTCTTCCTGTCAGCCTCACCTTGCTCCATGCGTTGTTCGATCTCCTCATAGCTGCCCACGGGCACCCTCCAGTGTCCAACGTAACATAGCATCTGTCTTCCTGTCAGCCTCACCTTGCTCCATGCGTTGTTCGATCTCCTCATAGCTGTCCACGGACACCCTCCAGTGTCCAACGTAACATAGCATCTGTCTTCCTGTCAGCCTCACCTTGCTCCATGCGTTGTTCGATCTCCTCATAGCTGTCCACGGACACCCTCCAGTGTCCAACGTAACATAGCATCTGTCTTCCTGTCAGCCTCACCTTGCTCCATGCGTTGTTCGATCTCCTCATAGCTGCCCACGGGCACCCTCCAGTGTCCAACGTAACATAGCATCTGTCTTCCTGTCAGCCTCACCTTGCTCCATGCGTTGTTCGATCTCCTCATAGCTGTCCACGGGCACCCTCCAGTGTCCAACGTAACATAGCATCTGTCTTCCTGTCAGCCTCACCTTGCTCCATGCGTTGTTCGATCTCCTCATAGCTGCCCACGGGCACCCTCCAGTGTCCAACGTAACATAGCATCTGTCTTCCTGTCAGCCTCACCTTGCTCCATGCGTTGTTCGATCTCCACATAGCTGCCCACGGGCACCCTCCAGTGTCCAACGTAACATAGCATCTGTCTTCCTGTCAGCCTCACCTTGCTCCATGCGTTGTTCGATCTCCCCATAGCTGCCCACGGGCACCCTCCAGTGTCCAACGTAACATAGCATCTGTCTTCCTGTCAGCCTCACCTTGCTCCATGCGTTGTTCGATCTCCTCATAGCTGCCCACGGGCACCCTCCAGTGTCCAACGTAACATAGCATCTGTCTTCCTGTCAGCCTCACCTTGCTCCATGCGTTGTTCGATCTAAAATAAAAAAAAAAAAAAAAAAAAAAAAAAAAAAAAAAAAAAAAAAAAAAAAAAAAAACCTCATAGCTGTCCACGGACACCCTCCAGTGTCCAACGTAACATAGCATCTGTCTTCCTGTCAGCCTCACCTTGCTCCATGCGTTGTTCGATCTCCTCATAGCTGCCCACGGGCACCCTCTTGAGGTTCTCCACGTAGAACATGCCCAGCTGCGGGTTCTGCCTGACCTGCAGACCTCCCTTGGGGTTGGTGTCTCGGTCCAGCAGGTCCCTCACCTGCTCGTTGTAGATCTCCAGCATGGAGAAGGTCACCTCGTATCGCTGACAACAATAAACAGCAATGGACATTTCAGAAAAATCGGATCGGACAAAAAAGGGGAAGGAAAAGAAAAAGAAAGAAAGAAAGCAAAAAGCAAAAAGCAAAAAAAAAAGAGTACAATCTGTACAAAAACAATAGGATTCTTCACTATTGGCCACTGCAACTAGGGTTATTGACGCCCTTGACAGCGAGAGTTACGCCCTTGTTGGTCAGTATGCAAAAGGGGCATTCACTCTCTACAAAAGGCAGCCATTCAGTGGCCTCAAAATAGGGTTATTGACGAGAGTTACTCCCTTGTTTGGTCAGTATTCAAGCATCTACCAAGGGCATTCACTCTTGCAAAAGATGGTCGTTGCAGTGGCCAATAAGAGGGGGATCCCTAATAAAGATTAAAAAAAAGAATAATACTATTCTGGTTTTGTTTTATTGTGGACTTTCAATCTGGTGCAAAAGAGGACAACCATTCTCTTGCAGAATGTCTTCTTGCTCAGGCTGGATGGACACTGGACGCCCATTGCAGGCCGATAATGCAGACTGAGGAGACCTTCACAGGTCGAAACAGTTGTCTTTGCATAGGCACTGTCCATCTCCCCCATCGGGAGAAAAAAGTAAATCAGCACATTCTACTATGGTCTTCTTTTCAGAACAAACCATAAAGTTAATGGTAAGCGAGTTTGTTTCTGAGGTTCAAAAACACAGATATTGGACTCAGAAAAGTTTTATCAAAGCAAATTATATATATAAATATATATAAGAATAATAGTGAATGGTGGGCACTGCATGCGGAGTGAGGTGGTGATGTGAATGCGAGATCTTCTCATGAATTTATGAAGTGACCTGGCTTCATTCCATCTTTGGAGTCCCCCGAGGAAAGTTTAGTCGATAAACTGAAAATAATATCGGGAGCCAAGGTGTGTTTGGGTGTATTCCTTTTCAATTCCTATACGTCCGTATTATTAAATATATAAAAAATATACAAATATATTCTCAGTAGAGTGAAATTTGTCCGATTTCGCGATTTATTTCCGCTGCATTTCCGCGAACATTCAGACAAACAATTCAATATTGCAAATTTCGCACACACACACACACACACACACACACACACACACACACACACACACGTGGTTCTAAATTTTCCTGAGCATTTCATGAATAAAAATCCGTTTAACGTCCTCCGGTCTGAAACAGACACATATGGGACATTAGTAGATACAAAGATGGTGGGAACGATCCTGGAGGCAATGCCCGGAGGCAGTGCAACCCCAGGAAAGTCCTGAATTTCCAACGATACAGGTGTATTAACGTATTAACGTATTTTTAGTGACTGAGCATTTCAGACAAATCGGAAACAAGTGGAAGAAAACGATGATGAAAAAAACCAAAGGCTGACGAATGTGTATATTATATTGTTTGAAGAAAAAGTAACAGGTATGTCGTCGAGCGGCAGACAAGTCCTTTGCCCGTTACGCCCTGCTCTGCGCTCATAATAGACGACTTTCTGAGAGAAAAAACTAGGGGAGAGCACTTCGTGAAAATTAGAGTTGCTTACCTCCATTACTCGGTCAAAAACCATAGAAACAATGCAACAATGGCGTCGAAGCTTGAACCGAAGGATGTGAGTCAGCGACTTGCAAACATTTTTCAAAAGAAAAATTAGGGGTGGCCAGTGGCCACAAACTGATAAAACTTGCAAAATGTGACGTACAAATATAAATGACATCATTCTTTTAGAATGACACACGGTGTTCTAAGTGCTGCATGTCTGCTCAAACACACGAGTCGATAGGCTACGAGAGCTGATGGTAAAGTGACTTCCCCTGTTTGACCGATTGAATTAGGCAAGATCACTCCCACACACACCATGAAATTACTCCCCTTAATTATTTCCGAACAATTCCTATTGACAGGAAACTGACTGAGCAACCAACAAAGACGAATAGAAGAAGAAGAAGGAACGCCGACGATGTCGAAGAAAATCAAACCGGAGATGAACTCACAATGTTGGGGTCGGCGTTGGTTTCCATGACTTTGAACAGTTCGTCACAGGTGATGGGGACGATGCCTCTGTAAGGAACGATGCGTGGAATTATGATTT
>CM065699.1:6738550-6748550 GCA_017654935.2 Phymorhynchus buccinoides | reverse complement strand
CCAATCTTCCCTAGAGTTTCTCAGGGCCAATAGTAGAATGAGAGTGAAACTTGTATAATAATGCATTTGAATCATTTCTTCTTTCCACAACACAAAATTGACCTTCTACTGACGGTTCTGTCATCCACTTTGTGTTGCGGAAGGAAGAAATGATTAAAATGTAATAATATCAACCAACACGGTGAACAATTTCAAAGGATATTGTATAATAACTGGTTTTTCAACAGTCAAAGGGAAGGAAGAGAGAGAGAGAGAGAGAGAGAGAGAGAGAGAGGAGAGGAGAGAGAGAGAGAGAAGAGATGCCTGAGATAGAGAGAAGAGATCTGAGAGAGAGAGAGAGGAGAGAGAAGAGAGAGACGAGAGAGAGAAAGAGAGAGAGATAGCGAGAGAGCGAGAGAGAGAGAGAGACAGTGAGAGCTCTGAGAACTAGAGATAATTTTATTACGCAATTCCGCAGAACATATACAAGTAACACACACATCTAGAAACTCCACGATAACCACACACAACACACACACACACACACACACACAACACACACTACACACACACACACACAGACACACACAGCACACACACCCACTCCTGATTAACACAATTGTTTCCTGCTTCCCCTCCTCTTTAAGACTGTCCTAACCACATCGTCGCGACACCGCGCAGTGACACGTTTGTCAGGCAATTGAAATATCGTGTTTTCTCTTTATCAACATTACTTCATAATGCTGTAAAAGACAGAATGAGATTAGCCGAACACCTTTTAAGACCTCCCGACTCTTCTTCTCCCCGACACCCTCCCCCCACCCCTACCCCCTCCATTACTCACAGTTCTTAAAAGGACCCAGGTGACGCACCACGATTAAGTCCCTTGTTTTGTTCTGGGCAGCTGTGACCCACAATATAGAAATTTTCCCAAACTTGAAATTGAGGCTGCTGTTTAAGGGGGCAGCTTTAATTGAATGTTTTCGGTTTGAATTTGGGGACCCTGTTTTACATATTGGGAGTCAGACCTGGTCAAAACAAGATTTCTTTCCAGTTAGTTATAAGAGGGAAAACATGTGAATACCGTGATTTTGACAAGTGAGCTGGTGGATCTTTAAAGACCCACCAAATCACGTGTCAAAAATCACGGCTTTTTTTCACACTCTTTTCCCTTCAGTATCGTCGTGTGGTGTACAGTTCAATCATTTTGGCCAAGTGTGAACTCCCATACAAACTGCCCCCAAATTCGAAACGCTCAACCATCACGCGTTGAAAGAGTCAGCCTTCAATTTGAATTTTGGGGCTTTTGCGTATGTGGGTCACGAGCCTTGCCATATACAAAAATAACCAAGGGACTATAATCGTGGTGGTGGGGTCCAGTGTGTCTTTACAATACTTATCCATTCTTTCTCTTCTAATTGTGGGTGGCGAGGCTTCTCCACCTATAAACAAAATTGTAGGTCCGCTATACTCCGCTGCCGGTAATAGCAATCTGTCCTGTCCTCTACTATAGAACTAATCTGGCCATGTCACGGTCGGAAACGACTGACTGGCATACATACTTTTATTTTGGATAGCAGATGGAGGCTTTAAAATGACAGTTATACTCATACAAATTATATTGACTTCGTTTTCCCCTTGTATATCATACTCCGTAACATGACGACGACTTAGTGGAAGTGATAACGCGCAGTAGAGGTATCCATGGCAGCTATATCAGGAGCAGTAACAATAGTAGTATTTATGGAAGTGGTATGCGCGCGCAGGTGCTGCGTGTGTGTGTGTGTGTGTGGGTGTGTGTGTGTGTGTGTGTGTGTGTGTGGGTGAGACTTCTTCTTGTTCTGCGTCTCCCAGGCCATAAGGCCCACCAATGGGTACGTATTTTGTCCCGTTGCTCCCGAGTTTTTCCCTGGTGTCCCTCGCCTGCCTTCCACGCCGAACACAATATGCGCGATTTGTCGGGAGGCGGGACATGTGATGATGATGATAGCGATCGTAACGACGCGGATAATAGATGATGACGATGTGATGAGAAAGGCAAACTAAATTTAGTAGTTGAACTGTTGTGTCAATTTTCGAAGGTCAAGCTTGCACTGTGTACCACGCTAAAACTAAAAAAGGAAAGAAAAAACTCGTGTCTTCAAGATAACTACAAATCAACAAGAGCTGACGTGGACTGACGAGGAAAACAGAATGAACACGAAAAATACATTTTTAAAAAAGGCACTATAATGTGAGAAATGTGTCTATGGGACACCAAAGGTCGACTATAAACAATAGTCGATACTCCTTTTTTCTCACAGTCCTAGAGGGCAGTCACAATTTGCACTAGTGGCTATTTCACTCACAGCAATTTTTCTTACTTGGGCGTAGTACGATGATAGAGAGAGATGGTAGAACTTACTCACTTTGATCGTGCTCTTCTCACATTTTCTTTTTCCCCCAACTAAGAATATAGATGGGGATTAGTCCCACTCGAGTGTCATGCCATTTGGCGTGAGAACAAATCGCACATAAGTCCTTCTCTCATTCCCAGGGTAAGATATTGAAAGCGAAACACCGGGTAGTGATCGGAACGTGGCACTAAATCATGGGTCACTTTACACGTTTATGAGGGGAGGACATCACTTAACAATGGCCCCCAACTGAGGTTTATGGGGAGTGGTCAGTGACAACAATAAGACACTGTACCTCTTCTTCTTCTTCTTCTTTCCTTCTTCAATTTGTTCTTCTTTCTTCTTCTTCTTTCTTCTCCTGCGTTCCCAGGCCATAAGGCCACAATGGGTAAGTACGTATGTGTCCGTTTTTTTCCGTTTTAAGTTTTCATTGGTCCCTCCCTCGCTGCATTCAGCCGCACACATTCCGAAATTCGGAGAGCGTTCTAATAGGATGGGAAAATTCGTATGGAAGGATTTGTGGGTTGGGAAAAAAGGGCAGGACGAATTGCCTACAGGTGCCAAAACGTCAGGGAAAGATAGTAAATTGACACCAAAGCGAGGAAAAAAAGGATAAAAGGCAGAGTTAAGAGAGGGGGAGAGATGATTAGGTACAGCGAAGCTTTACAACGAAAAGACACTCTTCCAGAAGGTGGGCGGGGTATATCTGTTAAGAAAGAAACCCCCATGTATACCCACAGCGGAAGGAGACCAATTGAACCAACACAATGGATTGCGCGCACAGGGACTTCAATGGACAGGAAGCAAAAGGATGCCTTTGGTGAAAACGATATTGACAGTAATAAGATAGGAAGGGTACGGATCATGGGCGGGGTTCACGCTGAAACGGTCAACTGCCTATGGCCGCGCATTGTTATGGCCTCCGTAGGTCTAGAAACACACTCAATTTTACGTTTTCTGTTTGTTTGCTGCTCCTGCATTCGAGAATCTCTTCGCCACTTTGTCGTGTAATTACAGCCAGAACTGAAATTGACAACTATCACGTTGGAAGAAGAAGAAGAAGATAGAGAACGAACGAAGCAAAGAATAGAAGACTAGAAAGAAGACACCCGAAGCCCAAGCAAGAATAGAACACGAAGAAAGAGTAAGAAGAAGGAAGAAGAAGAAGCAGAAGAAGAAGAAGAAAGAAAGAAGAAGAGAAAAGAAGAAAAAGAGGAAGAAGAAGAAGGAACGAAGAGGGAAGAAGAAGAAGAAAGAAGAAGGGAAATATAAAAGCACAACAGAAAGATAGATAGAAGAAGAATAAGAGGAGAAGAAGAACCCAAGAAGCAGAAGAAGAAAGAAGAACCGGAAACAGAAAGAAGCCCCAATTACAAGAAAGCAAGACGAAAGCAAGAAGGAAGAGAAGCAAGAAGAAGAAGAAAAAGGGAAGTGGACCCCCCATTTCACATCGACGAATCAAAATAAATGACATGAACTCGAACTAAATGGAATGGGCTTTTTTCCAGAATCCATCGACTCTATGAGCATCTCTACGATCTTTAATGATATGATTTACCCAACCGCCGTGAATGGAGATCTCAAACTGAACACGCGGAACAGAAATGACCATGACATGAATGATATGTATGAATGAAGAATGAATGGATTAATGAATGGATAATGAATGATGAATGAATGAATACATGAATAAGGACTTCATGTTACACACGAACTATTTAATACTTTTACGAATAACCAGCAATTTATCTTTATACAATCAATAAATTGAATGAAAAATGAATGACAATGAAGATGAAAAGGATGAAGGGAAATGAATGAATGCACAACAAAAAGATGATATGGACTCCCATTCTAAAAACATTGATACTTTACATTTCGTACGATGCGTTCCGCTTAGGAATCACATTCAATTTCCCCCCAATCCTTCCTTCCACGTTTCACGTGTATTATGTCTACTCTCTTCTTTTTTTAATTGTCACACAAACATAACTTGTTTATCATGAGAGGTTATATGTTGAAACCACTCGTCTGCTGCCTCCCACTCCTGCCCTAAGCGGTGTTTTCAATTTACCTTGATTTAGGGTACATTGATAAAAATGCCACCAATTAATCTGGCCGTTCATAAGAACTATACGATTTAGGACTTGGACCAAATCATTCGCAAGTGTTGCGTCGGTATCTACTGTATCTGTATGTGCTGTATGCCGGTCAACTAGCTTCCACGAGCCTAGTTCCTGGTAGATCTACTCTCTATCTTCCCTATCTCATGCGCATCTAGTTTTTATCTCTCTCGCTTTCTACTCGCTCAGGCACACTGTTTAGTATATTTGTCATCCTTGTAGCCGCGTCTTTTGTTGAAGTGGGTTGTCCCACCTGGCTGTTATTTAGTATTATTACTATTATTTAATTACTATCATTAATCTATTATTAGTGATTCATCCGATTCTGGTGTATAGGGCGTCCAAGGCCCTAGTAAAAAACCATTTGAGTCTGCGTTGGAGGGGGAGTGGGGGGGGGGGGCAGTTGCAGTCCCTTTATGATCTTTCAGTCCTGCTCTACCTGCTTCTCCCTCCTCCTCGACGCTCTGATCTCTCAGCTCTCTCGTCCGTAGCCCTCAGCCCCCTTCGCGACACATCCAGCCTTACGATCACTCTACTCTATAGCTCGCTGTTCGTTGCTTGTACTGTTGACAGTCGAGATCTTAATCTCTTGTAAGGCGGGGGTCCAGTTATATGGGAGGGGCGAACTAATAAATTGATCGGGACTAGTTCAAACATACCCTTTGGATGGACTTCATATATTACTCTAACCTCAGCTACCAAAATAGCTCAACACTGGCAACAACATTTGATAAACAAAGGAAAAAACGTGTGTTTATGAAATCTGACGGTCTCATCTATGTACACTAAATCAATACGTCCCTTGACATTCATTTGTGCAAAAAAGAAGTTCAATATAATCGTGTGAATGAAGGGCACAGGCTAGCAACCGGGGTTTATATGTAAAAAGTAGCTTTTTTTTGATCGCCTGCTCGCTCTCTCCTCGTCGCTCTCGATCGCTCTCTCTCTATTCCTCATCTCGCTACCTCCTATTATCATCTCCTCTCTCTTCTCTGCAGTCGTAAGGAATAGGCCTCGGACTCAAAATCGAAATAAGTGCGTAAGAAAGTATCACCCTAGTGTCAAGTGTAAAAGTCCTCTCCTCTTCTTCTTCACTCTCTCTCCTCTCTCTCCCCTCTCTCTCTCCTCTGTCGCACATACTCTATCCTCGATCTCTCTCTCTAATCTGCCCTTTTAACAACTAATATACAAGCAAAAGTCATTGTGTTTGGTGTACCATATAAGAAACAATGTATATGAACTATGAAAGGGAAGGTTTTAGACGCCTGAGGTATAACAAAGTATACCGGTATCACAGTTTTACAATACTGTAGCTGACATAGTGTACAGATAGCCAGTACAACTCCTACTATTTACTTGGAAACTGAATGAAAAAACACAAAAATTAAATATAGTGCGATCATATGACATCAGAGTTGAGTTTATTCTGTTGCCTTCAACCGTCCGTATGTATGTATGCCAACACTATACATGACGTTTGTTTTTTCAAGCTTTTAAGTGTTCGTTTATAGATATATATTAATTATATATATACTATCTACTATATCTACTATCATAGCAATCCTATTAAAACAATATATATATTAGAGATATACCTCGCACCTGATACTTACTTATCCTATCATATAAGTCTTAATCATATATATATACTCATATCCACAATACTATAATATCTATATACTGTATATATATGTATAGTATCTCTATATATACAAATCCTATATATATTATATCATATATCCTATACTTTACTATCACTATCTATACTGTCATCTCTATATAATAACAAATCGCTCATACTCTATAAGCCATAATATATCTATTTGTCTCTCTCTCTATTATAACAACTCATATACTATATAACATTACTCTCTAATTCTGTTCAATTCGCTGCTCTAGCTGCACTGACTACGATTAATCACTCGATACTGCCCGTAGTACGCCGATGTACGGCCGACAGTAGCACTACCTCACCGATACGCATCGTGGCCGCTCTAGCACAGAGAGCACCGTCTCCGTCGAATATATAATGCTCTTTCTCTGATATATCCTCATTCTACTATAGCGCACTCTCTCTCATAGAACTCACATGCCGGTCATATCACGCCTCTGTCTAGCGTCTGATACATCCACTCTCGTCTATACTCTCTATATCTATCTCACTCGCTCTTAGTCTACTCTCCCGGATTGCAGCCCCTCCATCTTCTCTCTCACGACGATCTCTCTCTTGATGTAGCGACTATATACTCTCTCCTCTCTCTCGTCATATCTCTCTCTCATCTCTCTCTCTTCTCCCATCATAACTTCGTCGCTCATCTCTATTTCTACAACGTCTGAGCGTAAAAAACGTAGGACGTATTTCATTACCACGCTAGAAATACAAAATCGTTATTTCTCTCCCTCTGCCTTCCTTCTCTCTCTCTCGCGCTCTCTCTCTCTCTCTCGCTCTCCTCATCTTCTTCTCTCGTTTCTCTCCCCTTACTACTTTCGCAAAAACCCCAGTCAATTCAACAATCATATTATCTCTCCCCACTCCCTTCTCCCCCCTCAGCCTCCCCCATCTCTCTTCCCTGACTCGTCATACACAAACAGCTTGTTAAAAAACATAAGTTGTCAATCGTGATAACGATCTATCAGTAGTCAACACCTACACACATCATATATCCTTTGCGTGATGTCAACCACATTACTTTGTCCTTTCCATTGTTGTTGTAACAGCAAGCCGGGAACTGACAAAATTCGGCACACTTTTTAATATCACACGTCGCCCTCGTCACCCCACTCCTCCTTTCTTGGTTCCGGTGTCTATTCTTGTCTGCTTTGTCTCAGGATTGGTGCCCATAAAATGAAATAAATCATAGAACAAATAATTTGATTATTAGCACAAAGGCACGCATATATGCAAAGCAGAAAAAAGCTTAAAGCCCAGACAGTAAAGAGAAGCGAGGAAGAACGAGGATAGAAGAAGAGAGAGACGAAGAGGAAGACAGAAGACGCAGGAAGAAGGAAGAAGAAGAAGAAGAAGAAGAAGAAGAAGAAGAGTGAAGAAGAAGAAGAAGAGATAGAAAGAAACAAGAAGAAGAAGAAGAATGAGAAGAAAGAAACAGAAGAAGAGAGAGAAGTCAAGAAGAAGACAGAAAGCAAGGAAGAAGAAGATACGAAGAAGAAGAAAAAGAAGAAGACAGAAGAACAAGAAGAAGCAAGATCGATAGGAAGAAGAACCCGAAGAAAAGAAGCAAGAAGGAGAAGAACAAGCAAGAAGAACAGAAGCATTGATAAGAAGAAGAAGAAGGACAAGAAGGAGAAGAAGAGAGTTAGAAGAAGACAGAAAGAAGAAGAATAGACAGAATGGAGAAGAATGAAGAAGAAGAAGCAAAGAGAATTAGAAGAAGAAAGAAGAAGATAAGATCCACAACGAAAGAAGAAGAAGAAGAAGAAGAAGAAGAAGACGAAGAAGAAGGAAAGAACAGAAGAAGAAGAAGAAAGAAAGGAAGAAGAAGAAGAAAAGAGAAGAAGAAGACAGACACTAGAAGAAGAAGAAGAAGAAGACTTGATGATCCGATGAACCCTTAAGGGCTAAGATCTAGGCACATGTAAGGCATGGGTTACAAATGTCCCATAGAAACAATCTGTAACAAGAAAAAGAATATAACAATACATTAATAGCGGTGGTGGTAGGGAAGACGGGGTAAAAAGGCATGGGCGGGTAAGAAGCCCCCCAATTATCTCATGAAAACAAGACCCCACATTTCAGCTCCAAAATTGCCCATGAACGAACCCACGCTAGAAATAAAGCTCTGTCTCAGGGCCAAATGAGACTAAAATTTCTTCATTTCATGAGAAACGTGCGACCCCACGTGGGCTTTACCCGCCCATGCGCTTTTACCCGTCTTTCCCCTCAATGAGTAGAGTAATAGTAGTAGTAGCACAATTTCTTTTTGGTAGTAGTAGTAGTCAGATCGTAGTTAGTCAGTAGTAGTTATGTAGTTGTCAGTCGTAGTTAGTAGTAGTAGTTTAGTAGTAGTAGTAGGTAGTAGTAGTAGTAGTCATTATGTTGTAGTATTACGTTGTTATTGTTGTGCAGATTACGTAGGCCACACAAACATACGTCGCAAAATTGGTTGAAAAAACGAATCGAATTGATAATCGAGAATCACACTATTGATGGAATAATAGGACGGACTTTATTTTAAAAAACCACAAATAAAACGAAACACAAGCACAAAGAAAACTTTTCCAGGGTTTAGAAAAAACAGGACCAGGATATAACTTTTGATCCACACCAAGCCCTTACTAGGTCAATTTGAGGGCGAGTTGCACATAAATGGAGAGACAGAAAATGCTAGAGGGAGCCAGTGTGGGGATCGAGGGTAAGGGTGGGCGCGGTTGGGGGGGGGGGGGGCGGCCAAGTACGGTGAAGAATGTATGATGTGCGATTAAAACACCCGTTGAAAGGGGGACTAATCGAAATGAAGTGGTCTCTGCTGGCAGGGGGTTAAGTGGGGAGTACGGAGTTGTTGACACACCTTTCCCAAAGTCTTTCTTTCGTAGCTCCTCGTGTCACAAATCAAACACACGGAAGTCCCGGTATGCCGAAAGTGCGCGTGCGTGTGACGCATGCTCAGAACACACCATGAGCGCCGTGCCAAAAAGCGCTTTGGTCACGTATAAAAGAAAGAAAGAAAAGAACAGAAGGAGAAAAGGATAATAAAATGATTGCGAGTTGGACAACCCTTAAAGGTCACCTTTATTGCACACAATGTGTATAAAAACCCCAGGTCACTAGCAAGGCATTCAAATCAGACCCTATCCAAATGACCCAATTTTCTTAATTGTTGGTTTGAGATAAGGATAGGCCTAATGTTTTATATAGTCACAGAGGAATTCGCAACTTGCAGATATTTATTTGCCTACACCCAGTTAAGGTTAATGTGGTATTTTGGGGGCATGAAAAATGGTGGCGGCGAAAGGTTTTAATGAGGAAAGGCCAACCAGAAGAAACAAATATGCACTGTTACATTTCTTAGGGAGTCGGTTCGGTTCATAGACCCCTCTCATCATAGTCAAGACATAGTCAAGTCTCCTGCGAACTTATGACGCTGGGCTAGTAAATGATCTTTCCGGAGTTGTTCTAGTTATGGTAAGGTTTTTAGCTACTTCTTTCAATGTTCTCATTTGTGCTTCGCGTGCTCTTTTTTGTTGTGGCACAAGCCACCACAAAAACCATCGGGAAAGACGGGGGTAAAAAGCGGCATGGGGGGCGGGTAAGAAGCTCACTCACTTATCTAATGAAATAAAGAAGAAAATTTCAAGCAACACTTTGCCCATGAGACGAAAGTCCTAGACACTTAACGCCTCGTCTCATGTGCAAAGAGACTGAAATTGAATACATTTCAGTAATAATCGGTGTGTGCTCTTACGCCATTCGCTTTTTTACACCGCATACCCAAAATATCTTTGTCGGATGTTGTCTTTCGCGTACAAATTTTCGCACATATTTCC
>CM065699.1:6725550-6738050 GCA_017654935.2 Phymorhynchus buccinoides | reverse complement strand
TTGAAACTTGGTATGAAGGTGGTTTGGCTTATGCCCGTTCTGATGATGGCATACCGATCAAGGTCAAGGTCAAGGTCAAAAAGATCGCTGGAGCCTGAAAATCGGAGGGTCATTTTTTTCTCCTTCTGTCTGTCCCAAGGATATCTTTCGAACGGGTTGACCGAATCACGTCAATTTTTGTGTGCTGGTGTGTCACTATGAGAGGAAGGCATCCGCGCAAACCATTTTGCCGTCGTGACCTTGACCTTGACGTACGACCTTGAAAACCGAAAATCTTTCAGGGGCCATAACTCCCACACCGTTAGTGTTAGAGTCTTCAAATTTGGCATGCAGGTACTTTGGCGTATGCCCGTTCTGATGGTGGCATACTGATCAAGGTCAAGGTCACGGTCCGGGAGATCGGTAGGCCTTGAAAGTGGTAGGGGTCTACAAATTGGGTTTTCAGCCATATTTTCCACATTTGTACTTAACAGAAGCGCTTCATATTGTGTCTGGCACTGTATACCCTAGAGTAGAAAACATCCGAGCATACATTATCGCCATGCTGACCTTGACCTTGACGTGTGACCTTGAAAACCGAAATTTCCTTCTTTGCGCTATATATTATTGTCCTAGCTGTATCTCGTGAACTACAAGACATAAGCTCTTCAAATCTTGTGTCAGGATGTGGATGAATGAAAATGTGTTTAACGTCCTCCAGAGAGAGAGAAAGAGGGGGGGAGAGAGAGAGAGAGACAGACAGACAGACAAACAGACAAAGACACACACAAAGAAAGATAGACAGACAGACAGAGAGACATAGACAGAGAGCAAAGAGGACAACTGCTGTTCCAGTTGGATGAATAAAAATTTGTTTAACGTCCTCCGCCCCGGAGCAGGCACAGAGGCAGACAGAGAGAGAGAGAGAGAGAGAGAGAGAGAGAGAGAGAGAGAGAGAGAGAGAGAGAGAGAGACAGAGAGAGAGAGAGAGACAGAGACAGAGACAGATAGACAGACAGACAGAGAGAGAGAGACAGACAGAGAGAGAGACACATAGGCATACAGATACATGAGACACATAGAGAGAGATAGACAAAGACAGAGAGAGAGAAAGACAGACAGAGAGAGAGAGAGAGAGAGAGAGAGAGAGAGAGAGAGAGAGACAGACAGACAGACAGACAGACAGACAGACAGAGACAGACAGACAGCGAGACATAGGCCCTACAGACAAAGGCAGAGAGAGAGAGAGAGAGAGGGGGGGGGGACAGAGACAGAAAGCGAGAGAGAGACACAGACAGACAAACATACACAGAGAGCCCACCCACAGGGAGGCGATAGAAGATCAAATGCAACCGTAAGACACTCGGCCATTATGCCGGGGAACGGGGAACGCTCACCGCAGACATGTCCGTCACCAGCAATGCCACGCACTTGCGACACGCCGTAGCATAATTGTCCGTCACCGTAGGTGATGGGACTTTGCAGTGGTCTGGTTTGTATTTTTGTTTTTGTCCGTCACCATAGGTGATCGGACTTTGTGGTCGTCTGGTTTGTATTTGTCCGTCAAAATAGGTGATCGGACTTTGCATGGGCTGGTTCGTTTTTTTTGTTTGTTTGTTTTTTCTGTCTGTCCCAAGGATATCTCCCGAACCGCTTGACCGAATCGCGTCAAATTTTGTCTGCTGGTGTGTCACCATGAGAGGAAGGCATCCGCGCAAAAAGTTTCGCCGTCGTGACCTTGACCTTGGCTTACGACCTTGAAAACCGAAAATCTTTAAGGGGCCATAACTCCCACACCGTTGGTGTTAGAGTCTTCAAATTTGGCATGTAGGTACTTTGCTTATGCCCGTTCTGATGGTGGCATACCGATCAAGGTCAACGTCATGGTCCGGGAGATCGGTAGGCCTTGAATGTGGTAGGGGTCTACAAACTGGGTTTTAAGCTTTATTTTCCACATTTGTGCTTGACAGAAGCGCTTCAGATTGTATGTGGTACTGTATACCCTAGAGTAGAAAACATCCCAGCATAAATTATCGCCATGCTGACCTTGACCTTGAAGTTTGACCTTGAAAACCGAAATTTCCTTCTTTGCGCTATGTATTTCTTCTTCAAGCTGTATCTCGTGAACTAGAAGACAGAATCCCTTGCAATTTTGTGTCAGGATGTGACACTCGACGGGGTGTCGCAAGTGCGTGGCATTGCTGGTGACGGACATGTCTGCCGCTCGGCGACGCCCTTGTTTTTATTATATTGTTTTTTAAACACTGAAAAACAGCGATATTTCGGTTTATTTTTCAGCCTTCGACGGTCAAAGCGCACCAGGGCAACTATTTTAATAACAACAATGGCGTCGCCGAGCGGCAGACATGTCCGTCACCAGCAATGCCACGCACTTGCGACACCCCGTAGAGTGTCACATCCTGACACAAAATTGGAAGGGATTCTGTCTTCTAGTTCACGAGATACAGCTTGAAGAAGAAACATATAGCGCAAAGAAGGAAATTTCGGTTTTCAAGGTCACACTTCAAGGTCAAGGTCAGCATGGTGATAATTTATGCTCGGGTGTTTTCTTCTCTAGGGTATACAGTACCACACACAATCTGAAGCGCTTCTGTCAAGTACCAATGTGGACAATATGGCTTAAAACCCAATGTGTAGACCCCTACCACTTTCAAGGCCTACTGATCGCCCGGTCCGTGACCTTGACCTTGATCGGTATGCCACCATCAGAACGGGCATAAGCCAAAGTACCTTCATGCCAAATTTGAAGACTCTAACACTAACGGTGTGGGAGTTATGGCCCCTGAAAGATTTTCGGTTTTCAAGGTCGTACGCCAAGGTCAAGGTCACGACGGCAAAATGGTTTGCGCGGATGCCTTCCTCTCATGGTGACACACCAGCACACAACATTTGACGTGATTCTGTCAACCCGTTCGAAAGATATCCTTGGGACAGACAGAAGGAGAAAAAAATGACCCTCCGATTTTCAGGCTCCAGCGATCTTTTTGACCTTGACCTTGACCTTGATCGGTATGCCATCATCAGAACGGGCATAAGCCAAACCACCTTCATACCAAGTTTCAATATCCTATGTTGATCGGTGCCCGAGATATGGCTAAAAATAGATTTTCGGTTTTCAAGGTCCTACGTCAAGGTCAAGGTCACGACGGCAAAATGGTTTGCGCCGATCTCTTCCTATTAAGGAGGCACACCTTCACACAAAATTTGACGCGATTCGGTCCAGCGGTTCGGGAGATATCCTTGGGACAGACAGAAAAAAACAAAAAAAAAAAAATAACAGACAAACCAGACGATCGCAATAGTCCGTCTTGGTGACGGACTAAAGAATCGCAAGACGTGTATAGTACATGAGGGAGTGACAGTATTGGGGAAGAAGGGGAGAGGATTTGGGGGTAGAATTCGATAGGACTGGATCTTTTAATAACCTTATCAAAACCCAGCAATATCCAAACACTGGTAGGGCAACTGTATCTGTCGTAACCCTCCCGAGAATTTCAAGTAGATGGGAGGAGTCTGTTGGGGGCGGTTACATAGCCAGTTTCTATGTGTCCCTGCCTCTATGTGTCCCCGTCTATGTGTCCCTGCCTCTGTATGTCCCCGTCTTATATCTCTTTGTTGATCGTAACCTTAACCCTATCCTTTACCATTATCCGAGGTTTCACAGATATAGAGACGGGGACACTTAGAGACTGAGACATATAGACATGGGGGCACAATGAGGGTGATACAGAGATGGGGCCACAATGAAGGTGACACATAGATACGGGGACACAATGAGGATGACGCATAGAGATGGGGGCACAATGAGGGTGGAACATAGAGACGGGGGCACAATGAGGGTGGAACATAGAGACGGGGGCACAATGAGGGTGACACTTAGAGACGGGGGCAAAATGAGGGTGACATATAGAGACGGGGGCACAATGAGGGTGGAACATAGAGACGGGGGCACAATGAGGGTGACACTTAGAGACTGAGACAGAGAAGGGGGCACAATGAGGGTGGAACATAGAGTTTGGGGTACGATGAGGGTGACACATAGAGACGTGGACACAAAGAAATGGGGGTCACACAGAAACGGGGGCACACCGATTTGATCCCGTGGGGGCTCAGTCGCAAGCATATATGCTAAGATGACAAGAGTTGCATCCCTTTCTTATCAGTTTTGCGCAAATTGTGTCCCTTGCCCAGTATTTTGTATGTCGCTGAGAATGCTCCAGTGAGTCGAGTCTGCTGCAAGTGCGTGCAAAGTGCACAGTGGTGGGCAGCCGCCAGCATAGCAGGCCTTGGGACTGTCCTTTGCCATTTAATTTAACCAGATCAAACAGGACCGGGGAATGCGGGTAGGAATGGGGGATGGGGGAGATAAGAAAGAATGGGAGCAAAACTTGACGGGTGGGTGAGAAAAAATGTCGGATGGAAGAGATTGTGAGATATACAGCTTTTTGTTTTAAAAACTTCCTTATCTGAGTTCCTGTGGGATTTCAATCAGGGGAAAAGTTGGGTCCGTGTTTCTATCTGGAAAAGTTGGTTGGCTGAATAATACAAAAGTTTGCATGCAATAAAAAAAAATTATGTGGATTACAAAAGGTTGCGTGCAGTATGTGGATTAACATTGAAATGTGTTTCAGAAACTTGGATGCACTGGGAACGAGAAGATATACTGATCAATAATTTGATTGTTAGGTTAAAGGATGGTGTTTTCGATAGAGTGCAAAGTACATAGAACATCTTCTTCTTCTTCTTCTTCTTCTTCTTCTTCTTCTTCTTCTTCTTTCTTCTTCTTCTTCGTTTGTTTCCACACAAATACACCTGGCAATAGTTTTGAACGTTACATTTTGTATCTCAATCAGATTGAAATTAACTTAATGTTTTCAACTTGAATTATTGTTAACTATTTAATACTTTAACGGTCTACATTGAGGTAGCTAACTAAACGAAACAAAAAGTCATTCCGCTTAGCAAACAAAGTCGTCCTGGCAGATGTGATATTATGATAATCCGCGAATCAGCCCACAAGAATAAACAAACAAATGTGTATGCAGAAGAACAAAACAGACCCCACTGACACTTGTTTGTTATAATCTGGAAAAGTTAGATAACTTACAACAATGGGCTAGACACATTAGCCTTGCCTGTATATATGAACAGCAAACGCAGTGCACGTGCTTGCTCAGTGCACAAGAGCAATCGTCGTGAGATAAACCATACAAAGTAGAGAATGATTGGGTAGTCAAAATGTGTGCCATCTTGCACTTTATGCACCCCCGTCCATCTCAGATTTTTTCATATCAGTGACTCACAGAGACAGTCGATGGCTTGGAGTCAAAACGGACTATCTCTAGATAGTCCATTGACATTTTATTGGATTTATTACAACTAATAACTTGCATCAAACAATGACTGCAGAAATATACAAAGGGGGTTTTGCTTTTTATATTTCAGCAGTCTTTTTTTTTATACAAGTTATTAGTTTTCGTAATAAGTTCAATACTATTTCAATGGACTATCTTTAATGGACTATCTAAAGATAGTCCGTTTTGACTCCAAGCCATCGCACTGAGAAGCAGCATTCTGTCGATCTGGGACAGGACAGGGGTATGGGTAGGATCAGCCTAGGGTTATTGTCGTGAAATTGAAATAACCCTAATTTGAGGGGGGGGGGGGGGGGGGGGGGGGGGGGGGGGGGGGGGGGGGGGGGGGGGGTTCGTAAATATGCGGGGGTGTCTAAAGTACAGCTGTGCCTAACTTTGAACCGTTGGATCTACAGACGGAGCAAAGCTTTGTTGCAGCTTAATTATACTTTGAGACCTCTTTAACCCTTTCGCCGCCAGCCATTGTTTAGCAAACAAAATACCATTAAACTGAACAGGGTAGAAATAAAAATGTATCTGCAGTATTGGGAATTTCTCTGTGAAATTCATAACGTTAGGCCTATCCTTCACAATTAAGAAAATAAGGTCTTCAGATAACAGGTTCTGATTTGATGCCTTTTAGTGATATGAGTGTTAAACCATTTTGGTAAATAAATGCAACATTGGCGGTGAAAGGGTTAAAACGCAAAGTGGCAACGAGGGTACTTACAAACCGTTCTCCAACGGCATTATTGCATCGAAAGTGTTCACAGAGAGGTAAGACAACATTCTGCTGTTCTCGGGGAATGGATAGGGTTAGGATCAGCCTGTAGTTATTGTCATAAAACCGAAAGAACCAGATTTTGAGACATGAGTGCGAGGAGGGAGGGTGGGTGAGTGTTGTCTGAACCACAACCGCATTATTAAGCTATATCGCATTGGCCCTCTATAATACATAATAAGTGTTCTGTTCACCGTTTCGTGGAGGCTTTGCCAATAAGCGCTGTGTCCTAATCTTATCGGGCGTAAGACAGGCCCGGGACCTCTTCATCCCTATCTGGCTTGATATCCGTTATCCCGTGCCCTGATTGTGGCCATACCACGTCCCCCTTCTCCCTTGCAGCACACCATACAGTCGGTGCGACAAGTTTCGCCTAGTCGCGTTTCGCCTACGCGCGTTTCGCCTACTCACGTTTCATCCACTAACTGATAAGTAGTGTCATTTCGCCTAAAGCAATTAATGACAGCACATTGCTGGAGGGAAGGAAGGGGGTGAGAGAGAGAGAGAGAGAGAGAGAGAGAGAGAGAGAGAGAGAGAGAGAGAGAGAGAGAGAGAGAGAGAGAGAGAGAGATACAGAGATAGAGAAACAGAGATAGAGTGAGAGAGAGTCAGAGAGGGAAAGAAAGAGAGAGAGGGCGGGGGAGCGAGAGAGTGACAGACAGAGAGAGAGAGAGAGAGAGAGAGAGAGAGAGAGAGAGAGAGAGAGAGAGAGAGAGAGAGAGGAGGGAGGGAGGGAGAGGGAGAAAATACTATAGTTTGGAGACCGACAGACAGACTCACAAACCTTCGTTCTAATCGCAGTGTGCTCTCGTTTTAATAGAAAAGGTAAGTTCAAAAGTAAACAAACAGAGCAATAAATTCAAGACTTAAAACCATCTTATGTGCTGGCAAATACTAGGGATGCGGTGGGCGAAACGAGACACCCGGTGTGGGCGAAACGACACTGGAAATGCAAATGAAGCGGCAGATTACGTACATCAAAGAGTAGGTGAAACGCGCGTAGGCGAAGTGGACGGCACCCCGTACAGTCTGTACGAGGGGCTCTCAATCAGTTTCTGGATGTAAAGAACAGAAGGTGTACACTTCTTCTGGCCAGTCTACCATTTCGAGGTATCCTTCCTGATCAGACTTGGTCATCCTTTCAAAAAAGACAATTTACCAGCGTGTGATACCTTTTGTTTCAATGTCTTTCCTTGAGCATAATCGTATAAAATCATAGGTAACAAATCTGGGATTGAAAGAGATTCACTCTCAGCTTGTGATCAGCGTTCACCTCGGCAAACATTTGGCTTTTCCCAACGGTTTTAGTCAGGTGAAAAGTAATGAAAATGTGCTACATAAGTACCATACTAATGGCCTATCTCGTGACATCATTTGCATTTCTGTGATGTCAACGGAATATCCACATCCAGAAACTTACCGAGAATCCCTCGTAGGTCGTCGGTTTTTGTGGGCAAGAAGCAAACACCTTTCGTGCCCGTGTCATAAATTCTGATAGCCACTGAAAATAGGTTCCCCGGTATCAGCGGATCACACAAAAAGAGATGGACGTCGGGTAAAAGCAAGAACCTTTTATCAGCATCCTTTATGTATGTGGTGATAGGACACTCTGGCCTTCACGTGAAGGGTCTGGAGGGGTGGGGGTTTGGGGTTTGATAACCGGAGGAGTTCTGATCAGGATGGACTCAGCAAACGGCCCCGGGAGTTGATAGTGTGATAGTGTGGGGTAACTTTGGGGGGAGGGGGGCGATAAGGAATCCCTAGTCCTCAGATAGGGCTGGAAGGGAGGAGATATGGAAGAGTTCAGGCTTTGAGACAGTGTGTGTGTGTGCGTGTGCGTGCGTGTTTGTGTGTGTGCGTGCGCGTGCGCGTGTGCGTGCGTGCGTGTGCGTGTGCGTGCGTGCGTGCGTGTGTGTGTGTGTGCGTGCGTGCGTGCGTGCGCGCGCCTGTGTGTGTGTGTGTGTGTGTGTGTGTGTGTGTGTGTGTGTGTAGGCGCGCAATATGAGGTCCTCGTGCAGTATCTGCCTAGATACCGTGGCACCTCCAACAGACATGGCCGATCCCTATCCCGGGAAGACCAGACCTCAGAAATGATTCACAGAGAAGGGAAATAGAATGACTCTATTTTTGTGGAATAGATTCCATCTATTATTATAATTTAGAAAAGAAAACGTGTTTCTGTGAACTAGATTCCGTCTCTTTAAAGGGCCACCGTGACGGATGAGTTTTTGTAAGAAACACGTCGAGATCACAAGGAAAACACCCTTTACAGAGATCGCAACACTCACTTTGCTCTGGTTTCCTAGAAATCAAACCATCAAATCGGCGATTCCTCCTTGGCGGAAGTGCTGGAAGTCAAATTCTTTCAGCAGTACACACAACAGTCGCGGAGCATTTGTCACAGTCCTGGTTCATTGCGTTTTTCCGTCTTGCCTTTATCTTCTATTATTATTGAATTTATGTGTTTAATTATGTAAATGGATGAAAATTAGTGTTAAAATATAGCAAACGATAGAGGATGAAGTACTCAATCTGCAGTAAGAAAGGCAAGACTGAAAAAGTGGAAACAACCGAGAAATGGAGGGGGGGGGGGGGGGGGGGGGCGCATCTTTACCTTTACCGGAGTTTCGCTCACAACAAAGAAAATATCTCCTTTTTTGTTGCTGCACTACCAAAAAAAGAAATAATTTTCAACCACAATGAGTGTCCTGCACCCACGCCATCCAAAATGGCTTCTCTCTCCGGCATCTCCGTCCAGAAGGAATCGCCGTTTTGACGGTTTGATTTCTAGGAAATCAGAGCAAAGTTAGTGTTCCGATCCTTGAAAATGCTGTCTTTCTGGTGATCTCGACGTGTGTCTTGCAAAAACTCATTCGTCAGGGTCCACCTTTAAAATTTAGAGAGAAAGGAGGAGAATAGCTGCGTATGTCTGGACTAAATTCGTTGTTCTATGAGGGCTCACCTTTGTTCACTCAGTCATGTAAAACATCACACAAATTAATACATTGTGGAATTGAACCATCAAAATTAGCCTAACCTGACCTTTATTAGGAACATTTGTATAAGCAAACATTCATTGTTCACTTTTGATGGGGGTAATAAAGATTGACTGGTTAATTGATTGATTATTAATATTATCCTTGTCTAACAACTTTTATGCAACTGACTCATAAAAATCTAATCCTGATTAAAAAGAATTCTGTTGTTTTCTGAACCGTCTTTACTTCTTCTTTCTTTTATCATTCGCATTATCCCACGAAGACAGAGTGTGGCTGCTCACGTGGCGGGGTAATGAAAACGGTGACACACGTAATGTTCTCATCCGTAGCTGATGCACTTGTACCACAGTGTTCAAGTATATCCGCCGTTTGGGTGATCCCTGGAGTCTTTTAGCCAGGGTAAGCCAAACACAAATCCGCATTGATATTTCGTTGTTTTATGCAGAAGAATGCAAAACGAAAAACGACATATTTTCAGATTTTAGATGATAGAAAATAAAGTAATGTCCACAGCGTGTTGAGAATGGCTGGGTCTACTCCACATCCAGATAAGGAAAAGTATGCGCACCCCGGGAAGATTCTGGCTACGTTACCGTTTAGACACACCTCATCAACATTTCTCATTGAAAACATGTTCGCTGAGAAGCAAAATTCTATCGTTCTCTGGAAAGGGATAGGGTCAGGATCAGCTGAAACAACCAGACTAGGGTAAACTTGAGGGGGTTGTCATGAAACTAAAAGAACCAGACTTTGTGAATGAGAGGTAAACTTGAGAGGGTGTGTCTAGATAACGATTTAGCTGATCGTCTAAACTTGACTAAAAAGGCCATGTTTAGTTTGTTTCTTTACCGCAAACACGTGGAGACTAAGCCTGAATTGCTTCCCTTACATCGCCATTTCAACATGAGTTGAGAGAGAGAGAGAGAGAGAGAGAGAGAGAGAGAGAGAGAGAGAGAGAGAGAGAGAGAGAGAGAGAGAGAGAGAGAGAGAGATTGTAACACCCTTCTTACTGCAATTGAAATGCAACTTAACTCTAGGGCAGATAAATAGATAGATAGACGACAGAAGGGAGAAAAATGACCAACATTCTCCACAATATCGAAACCAGCCGATAACAAAACAGCTATCATACAAGGGCAACGTGAGTTCCCAAAATAATACTTCCCTTCCACAAACAGTTTGAAACAAAACGCCACTCAACTCTTTCAAAATACATCTTCAAAGACAGTAGCATATCACTTCATAAAAAAAACCCACCTACAAATAATTAATGAAACTCCAAGAATTCGACACAACCGAAAACCTTATTTTTATATTATTTTATTTATCAATCAGGCCTAACACGGATAGAGACGTCCAAGCTTCCTCTCATAAACCATTTCTCAATCTGAGATAGGAAAGCAGGAGCACTCAAAGCAGCTGCCTGATATGTCATTCTCTCCTTTGAAATAGAATCCCGATTTATCTTTTCTCGATTCGCCTTTTCACACTTTGCCTTATTCCCATATTGCCTGTTCATATTATATGTTAGTTTTGTTTTGGTGCCACTGCGCAGTTTTCGTTGGAGTTCAATGGTAAATGTATCATTCGAGCGCGTGTGTATGTCTGTGTGTTGGTGTAAGCATGCTTTCGTGTGTGTGTGTGTGGGTGTGTGTGTATGTGTGTGTGTGTTGTGTGTGTGTGTGTGTGTGTGTGTGTGTGGTGTGTGTGTGTGTTGTGTGTAGATCTAAGTGTGTTGTTGAGTGGTGTGTGAGAGAGAGAGAGAGAGAGAGAGAGAGAGAGAGAGAGAGGAGAGAGAGAGAGAGAGAGAGAGAGAGACAGAGAGGCGGGGTCGCGTCATGCGCATGAGAGAGAGAGAGCGAGAGAGAGAGAGAGAGAGAGAGAGGCGGGGTCGAGCATGCCATTGGAAAAGATAGTTAACTTACTACTGTACTCGCTTTTGTGTGTGCCTGCGCGCGCGCGCGCACGCGTGTGTGTTGTGTGTGTGGCGTGTGTGCGTGTGCACGCGCGCGCGCGTGTGTATATAGGGGTTGATGTTAGAGAGGGGGGGGGGGGGGGTAGACATAGAGACAGAGACAGAAGATACTGGACTTCTAAATGGGCCGCATTCCCGACAACAGTCAAAACAAGATAAGGCGAAACGAAACATCACCGCTTATAATAATACATCATGTTCACCCCATCTTTCCTGGCATCAGACGAGTGTCGTCACTTTGTAGGGGAGATGTGGGCAGGTAAGGTAGCTGGAATCAAATACTCCGGTGTTTTTCAAAGGATCGCTCTGTGGTCGTAATGGGGGGTCCTTTCAAAAACCACCGTGCTGAGAAATCAGGCTGGGATTTTTTTACGGAATCTGTCAGAATTTTGATCTACCTTTTCCATAAATTTTAGTTTTTATGTGCTGCCCAGTTTTTGTTTGTCTGCGTGTCTCAGTGTGTCTGTTTGCCCCCTTCCCCGCCCCGCCCCCCCACCTTCCTCCTCTCTCTCTCTCTCTCTCTCTCTCTCTCTCTCTCTCTCTCTCTCTCTCTCTCTCTCTCTCTCTCCCCCCTCTCTCCTCTCACTCATTATTCTCAATCATTATATCTGTATCACTATGATCTTGGTCTCTCTCTGCCTGTCTGTCTCTCATTGTTATCTCTGTTTCTCTATGTCTCTGGCAGTCTCTCTCTCATTATCATCTATGTTTCTCTATGTCTCTGGTAGTCTCTATCTCATTATCATCTATGTTTCTCTCTATGTCTCTGGCAGTCTCTATCTCATTATCATCTCTGTTTCTCTCTATGTCTCTGACAGTCTCTATCTCATCATCATCTCTATGTCTCTGGCAGTCTCTATCTCATCATCATCTCTGTTTCTCCATGTCTCTGGCAGTCTCTATCTCATCATCATCTCTGTTTCTCCATGTCTCTGGCAGTCTCTATCTCATCATCATCTCTGTTTCTCTATGTCTCTGGCAGTCTCTATCTCATCATCATCTCTGTTTCTCTATGTCTCTGGCAGTCTCTATCTCATCATCATCTCTGTTTCTCTATGTCTCTGGCAGTCTCTATCTCATCATCATCTCTGTTTCTCTCTATGTCTCTGGCAGTCTCTATCTCATTATCATCTCTGTTTCTCTATGTCTCTGGCAGTCTCTATCTCATTATCATCTCTGTTTCTCCATGTCTCTGGCAGTCTCTATCTCATTATCATCTCCATGTCTTATGGCCGCGGTCTAGTGTCTCAATCATCATCTTGGTTTCTTCTATGTCTCAAGGCGTCTCTATCCATTATCTCTCATGTTTTGTATATGTCTTCTGGCAGTCACTTCACTCATTCATCTCTATTGTTGTCTCTAGAGTCTCTGGCTAGTATATACTCTCATCA
>CM065699.1:6713050-6720550 GCA_017654935.2 Phymorhynchus buccinoides | reverse complement strand
ACACCCACTCACTTCACCACGCGCGCTGCGCGCGCGCGTGCGCACACACACCCCACACCGGCGCGCTTATGCGCGCGCGAGAGGAGACGAAAACGAGAGAGAGAGAGCGAGAGAGAGAGAGAGAGAGGGAGAGAGAACAGAAGAGAGAGAAACAGAGAGAGAGACAGGACAGACAGAGACAGACACTGGGACTACACTGAAAACGTTATTTAAAACTGTATTCTTAACAACACAAGAGAGATTATAGACATCACCGCGCGCGCACGATCACACACAACACGCACCATGCACGCACGCACTGCACGCCCACTCCCCCCCCCGCCCCACCCCCCCCACCCCACCACACAGATATAGAAAACAAACGAGCGGGAGAGATATATATATAGAGCGAGAGAGAGAGAGCGGAGAGGAGCGGAGAGAGAGCGAGGAGGAGAGAGAAGAGAGGAGACAGACACCCACACACACACAGGCACCACACATACACACACACCATACACAATAGAACGAGAGGAGAGAGAGAAGAGGGAGAGAGAGAGAGAGAGAGAGAGCGAGATGAGAGAGAGAGAGAGAGAGAGAGACGAGAGAGGAAACAGAGAGAGAAAGAGAAAGAAGAGAGAGACAGAGAGAGAAAAAGGCGGGACAAGGTAAACGCGCTAACAGAAAGCAACAAGAAAAAGAGAAAAAAAAACACGAGCGAAAAAAAGCAACATAAGCGAACAAGAAAGCAACACGAACAACAAACCACACACAAACAAGAACAAGAAATAAAAAAAAAAAAACAAAAAATAAAAAAAAACAAAAACAAAAACAAAAAAAAAAAAAAAAAAAAGAACGAAAAAGAAAGAACGCACACGCAACGACACAAAAAAAAAAACAAACAAAACAAAAAAATAAAAAAAAAAAAAACACAAAAAAACAAAAAACCCCACCAAAAAAAAAAAAAAAAAAAATCCTTAAAAATAGGAAAAAGAAAGCCCAAAGAAATTTTGCTCATAACTGGTTATCAAAAATTGTCCGATCAGAGGACGAGATTGCATTGATTGGTTTTAACAGTGTACTTAAATTACCAGATTTCATCTCTCTCCTGCCTCTCTCTCTCTCTCTCCTCTCTCTCTTCTCTACTCTTCTCTCCTCTCTATCTACCTCTCTCTCTCTTCTCTCTCTCTCTCTGCTCTGTGCGCCGTGTGCCGTGCGTGTGCGTGCGTGCGTGCGTGCGTGTGCGTGCGTGCGGTGTGTGTGTGTGTGTGTGTGTGTGTGTGTGTGTGTGTGTGTGTGGATGTGTGTGCGTGTGTGTGTGTGAGAAAGAGAGAGAGAGAGAGAGAGAGAAAGTGTGTTGTGTCTGTATGTCTGTCGGTCTGTCTCTGTGTGTATGGTCTGTCTGTCTGTCTCTCTCTCTCTCTCTCTCTCTCTCTCTCTCTCTCCTCTCTCTCTCTCTCTCTCTCTCTCTGTCTCTCTCTCTCTCTCTCTCTCTCTCTCTCCCTCTCTTCTCTCTCTCTCTCTCTCTCTCTCTCTCTCTCTCCTCTCTCTCTCTCTCTCTCTCTCTCTCTCTCTCTCTCTCAGTTCCTCTCTCTTTCTATCTCTCAAGGCCAGATTAGAATAATAGGCGTAGCCTAAAATCTAAGCTTATATCCTTGGAAAATAAAGTTTAAGTTTTCAAGTTCTCTCTCTCCTCTCTCTCTCTCTGTGTCTCTCTCTGTGTGTCTCTCTGTGTCTCCTCTCTCTCTCTCTCTCTCTCTCTCTCTCTCTCTCTCTCTCTCTCTCTCTCTCTCTCTCTCTCTCTCTCTCTGTCTCTCTCTCTCTCTCTATCTCTCTCTCTCTCTCTCTATCTCTCTCTCTCTCTCTCTCTCTCTCTCTCTCTCTCTCTCTCTCTCTCTCTCTCTCTCTCTCTCTCTCTCTCTCTCTCTCTCTTCTCTCTTCTTCTTCTCTCTTCTTCTTCTTCTTCTTCTTCTTCTTCTTCTATTTCTGTCTTCTTCTTCTTCTTCTTCATCATCATCATTATTTCTTCTTCTTCGTTCTTTCTCTGTATATATATATATATGTCTTTGATTGTACCTTGAGCATTCTCTGACAGTAACCCGAGAATGTCCTGGGTGTCCCTCATAATTGTATAGGTACCCATCATATCCAGAAAGGGGTTGACAGCAGGGGTTGAATGCATAGACAGGACCCAAACAAAATTCCCGAGACTTACTAAAACAGATAGCCGCTATGAACGCTCTAGCTTTAATCCAAGACATTTGAATTGGTCTCACTCCATGTAATTTAATCATGGAATTTGACTGGTTTTCATTTCCTTACATACATCTCCGGCAGTTGAGAATGAATGAGAGGGTATTAATATATTCTTGTATGATTAAAAAACCCTATTACGCATTGGACTGTAGACGGTAAGTATTGTATTTTGATCTTGTTGATTTTTGCTCCTTTTGTTGCCTGCTTTTTGCTCCTTTTGCTATATTTGCTGTTTGCTGTTTAATTGTTTGTCTGTGTTGATAAAGGCGCATTTGCCGAAATATCCAGTAGTTTTGTTTTGTCTCTTGTGAATAAAATAAAGTCACTTTACACTTGTCGTGTAGTTGTTTGTTGTCTAGTATGGTTAATTAGTCCTTGAACCAGAAAATAGATTATCACTTAAATGTAGTCCCGATATTTGACTTGGTCTCGTTCCATGCATACTGTTTCCAGCAGTGAAGAATGAATCAAAATGATGGACCCTAGCTTGATTCAGCTTTTTTCTTTGAATAAATTTAGATCCTTGTTTAGCCCAGTCCCTGAATTTGACGTGGACTCACTCCACGCATACCCGACCAAGGAGTTGACTCCACCTACCCTTAAAGACCGCGCTCAACGCATCCAGGTGTTTGTTTTTTATTGGTTTTTTTTAATAAATATTTTTCGCTCAACGCATCCAGTTTTATTCGTACGACTGTTCAGCTGTGACGACGTCTGTGATGCATGATTCTGATGAAATTCAACTGTTATAATGAACCTGATGACATCCTGCTAGTTTCGTTCGCTATATTCATGTAGACCCCATTACACGACTCGGGTAGAATAATGTCTGAGTAAAGTTTTCCTTCTTGATCTTCTACTTGGGTGAATGATTGGGTGATAATGCTTTGTGTGACTGCGGGTGTATTAACAGTGAATGGAAGCGCCTTGAGTGTAACATCATTATAGAAAGGCGCTATAGAAATGCTATCAATTATTATTATTTTTTATTATTATATATTTTATCAGATTCGTGTATGGGGGTCTTCTGAACGAATATCCATTCAAACCAGTAGGATTTCATCATATCCATTCAAACCAGTAGGATTTCATCATATCCATTCAGACCAGTGGGGTTTCATCATATCCATTCAAACCAGTAGGATTTCATCATATCCATTCAAACCAGTAGGATTTCATCATATCCATTCAGACCAGTAGGGTTTCATCATATCCATTCAGACCAGTAGGATTTCATCATATCCATTCAGACCAGTAGGATTTCATCATATCCATTCAGACCAGTGGGATTTCATCATATCCATTCAGACCAGTAGGATTTCATCATATCCATTCAAACCAGTAGGATTTCATCATATCCATTCAAACCAGTAGGATTTCATCATATCCATTCAAACCAGTAGGATTTCATCATATCCATTCAGACCAGTAGGATTTCATCATATCCATTCAAACCAGTACGATTTCATCATATCCATTCAAACCAGTAGGATTTCATCATATCCATTCAGACCAGTAGGATTTCATCATATCCATTCAGACCAGTGGGGTTTCATCATATCCATTCAGACCAGTGGGGTTTCATTTCATCATATCCATTCATTCAGACCAGTGGGATTTCATCATATCCATTCAGACCAGTGGGGTTTCATCATATCCATTCAGACCAGTAGGATTTCATCATATCCATTCAGACCAGTGGGATTTCATCATATCCATTCAGACCAGTGGGATTTCATCATATCCATTCAGACCAGTGGGATTTCATCATATCCATTCAGACCAGTGGGGTTTCATCATATCCATTCAGACCAGTGGGATTTCATCATATCCATTCAGACCAGTGGGGTTTCATCATATCCATTCAGACCAGTAGGATTTCATCATATCCATTCAGACCAGTGGGGTTTCATCATATCCATTCAGACCAGTACGATTTCATCATATCCATTCAGACCAGTGGGATTTCATCATATCCATTCAGACCAGTGGGGTTTCATCATATCCATTCAGACCAGTAGGATTTCATCATATCCATTCAGACCAGTGGGATTTCATCATATCCATTCAGACCAGTGGGGTTTCATCATATCCATTCAGACCAGTAGGATTTCATCATATCCATTCAGACCAGTGGGGTTTCATCATATCCATTCAGACCAGTAGGATTTCATCATATCCATTCAGACCAGTGGGGTTTCATCATATCCATTCAGACCAGTGGGGTTTCATCATATCCATTCAGACCAGTGGGATTTCATCATATCCATTCAGACCAGTGGGGTTTCATCATATCCATTCAAACCAGTGGGGTTTCATCATATCCATTCAGACCAGTGGGGTTTCATCATATCCATTCAGACCAGTGGGATTTCATCATATCCATTCAGACCAGTAGGATTTCATCATATCCATTCAAACCAGTACGATTTCATCATATCCATTCAGACCAGTAGGATTTCATCATATCCATTCAGACCAGTAGGATTTCATCATATCCATTCAGACCAGTAGGGTTTCATCATATCCATTCAGACCAGTAGGATTTCATCATATCCATTCAGACCAGTGGGGTTTCATCATATCCATTCAGACCAGTGGGGTTTCATCATATCCATTCAGACCAGTAGGGTTTCATCATATCCATTCAGACCAGTAGGGTTTCATCATATCCATTCAGACCAGTAGGGTTTCATCCTATCCATTCAGACCAGTAGGGTTTCATCATATCCATTCAGACCAGTAGGGTTTCATCATATCCATTCAGACCAGTAGGGTTTCATCATATCCATTCAGACCAGTAGGGTTTCATCATATCCATTCAGACCAGTAGGGTTTCATCATATCCATTCAGACCAGTAGGGTTTCATCATATCCATTCAGACCAGTAGGGTTTCATCATATCCATTCAGACCAGTAGGGTTTCATCATATCCATTCAGACCAGTAGGGTTTCATCATATCCATTCAGACCAGTAGGGTTTCATCATATTCAGACCAGTAGGGTTTCATCATATCCATTCAGACCAGTGGGGTTTCATCATATCCATTCAGACCAGTGGGGTTTCATCATATCCATTCAGACCAGTGGGGTTTCATCATATCCATTCAGACCAGTGGGGTTTCATCATATCCATTCAGACCAGTGGGGTTTCATCATATCCATTCAGACCAGTGGGGTTTCATCATATCCATTCAGACCAGTGGGGTTTCATCATATCCGTTCAGACCAGTGGGGTTTCATCATATCCATTCAGACCAGTAGGGTTTCATCATATCCGTTCAGACCAGTAGGGTTTCATCATATCCATTCAGACCAGTGGGGTTTCATCATATCCATTCAGACCAGTGGGGTTTCATCATATCCATTCAAGACCAGTAGGGTTTCATCATATCCATTCAGACCAGTAGGGTTTCATCATATCCATTCAGACCAGTAGGGTTTCATCATATCCATTCAGACCAGTGGAGTTTCATCATATCTATTCAGACCAGTAGGGTTTCATCATATTCATTCAGACCATTGGGTTTTCACAGATTCGTACCTGCCAAATGTCACAGTTAAATAGTCGCACGACTGTAGTAGGGTGTGCGGATCCCGACCTTCAGTTTCAGCTGGAAACTGATCTGGGCAGAGAACAGCGGAGACTGAGACTTACGCAGCGGAAAGAAGACGACGCCAGTGCTGTAGATACTGCCAGCAGATAACCAAACACAGCTCTTTTCTTAGTTTCTTGTTTCTTTTCCACCGGTGGATCAGACAAAGAGAGGAAGGGAGGGCTTTTAAGATGGGCCTGATAACTGATTGTTATCGTTCTGTGGTATGGAGGGAAGGGGAGAAAGGGGAAGGGGAGGGGGGGGGGGGTATCCCATTGAAAAAGGCTTATCCTCCTGTCCCATCTTTTTGCCCAATCTTTCGCCAGGTTTGCATCATTTCCTAGTATAGTTGCCATTATGGAGATACCATCCATTACTCACCCACCACCACCACCACCACCACCTCATTTCCATGTATGTATGCCAATCTTGTCGTTTCCGACCATAACTGCCAGGTAGTTAAAGAGGGCAGCAGCTGTTGAAGGCGGCTAGGCTAGTGCAGATGCTTTTTTTCCCCAGGGTACATCCCCACTCTCTCGGCATAAAGGATTTGAGGACATCTGGCGTCAAGGAAGGTTCCCCAAAGATCAACCAATCCTCTAGCTACAGTACTAAAAGCCATTGCGTTATGTCCCCCTTACTAAGAGAGGCACAGTGTTCCACAGTACTAAAAGCCATTGCGTTATGTCCCCCTTACTAAGAGAGGCACAGTGTTCCACAGTACTGAAAGCCATTGCGTTATGTCCCCCTTACTAAGAGAGGCACAGTGTTCCACAGTACTAAAAGCCATTGCGTTATGTCCCCCTTACTAAGAGAGGCACAGTGTTCCACAGTACTAAAAGCCATTGCGTTATGTCCCCCTTACTAAGAGAGGCACAGTGTTCCACAGTACTAAAAGCCATTGCGTTATGTCCCCCTTACTAAGAGAGGCACAGTGTTCTACAGTACTAAAAGCCATTGCGTTATGTCCCCCTTACTAAGAGAGGCACAGTGTTCCACAGTACTAAAAGCCATTGCGTTATGTCCCCCTTACTAAGAGAGGCACAGTGTTCTACAGTACTAAAAGCCATTGCGTTATGTCCCCCTTACTAAGAGAGGCACAGTGTTCCACAGTACTAAAAGACATTGCGTTATGTCCCCCTTACTAAGAGAGGCACAGTGTTCTACAGTACTAAAAGCCATTGCGTTATGTCCCCCTTACTAAGAGAGGCACAGTGTTCCACAGTACTAAAAGACATTGCGTTATGTCCCCCTTACTAAGAGAGGCACAGTGTTCTACAGTACTAAAAGCCATTGCGTTATGTCCCCCTTACTAAGAGAGGCACAGTGTTCCACAGTACTAAAAGCCATTGCGTTATGTCCCCCTTACTAAGAGAGGCACAGTGTTCCCACAGTACTAAAAGCCATTGCGTTATGTCCCCCTTACTAAGAGAGGCACAGTGTTCCACAGTACTAAAAGCCATTGCGTTATGTCCCCCTTACTAAGAGAGGCACAGTGTTCCACAGTACTAAAAGCCATTGCGTTATGTCCCCCTTACTAAGAGAGGCACAGTGTTCCACAGTACTAAAAGACCATTGCGTTATGTCCCCCTTACTAAGAGAGGCACAGTGTTCTACACATTGCGTTATGTCCCCCTTACTAAGAGACATTGCGTTATGTCCCCCTTACTAA
>CM065699.1:6688050-6705550 GCA_017654935.2 Phymorhynchus buccinoides | reverse complement strand
TTACAGAAGATACTTTCTTGTAAACGTTGCAGAAGATAGTATCTTAGATAATTTGGCAGTAAATGTTACAGAAGATACTTTCTTGTAAACGTTGCAGAAGATAGTATCTTAGATAATTTGGCAGTAAATGTTACAGAAGATACTTTCTTGTAAACGTAAGAGAAGATAGTATTTGAGATACACACGGCTGAAAATGTTACAGAAGATAGTATCTGAGATAATTTGGCAGTAAATGTTACAGAAGATACTTTCTTGTAAACGTAAGAGAAGATAGTATTTGAGATACACACGGCTGAAAATGTTACAGAAGATAGTATCTGAGATAACTTGGCAGTAAATGTTACAGAAGATACTTTCTTGTAAACGTAAGAGAAGATAGTATTTGAGATACACACGGCTGAAAATGTTACAGAAGATAGTATCTGAGATAACTTGGCAGTAAACGTCACGTGACGCACGTGTGGGGCCCTATCTCTCTCTGTGTCAGCCCATTGATGTACGATGATAAAATCAGTTGGCTCGGCCTATTCAAAGGGACTTAATTGTGCTTTCCCTCCCTGTATTTTGAAGCAAGCTTGGGTTCACTCCCTTAGATGATGGTTTGTTGGCTTTTGATGTTGGTGTCCGTTTACGTTTAGTTTGTGTCATTCGATATAGGTTGATATTAATGATAACGCGTGTGTGTGTGTGTGTGTGTGTGTGTTTGTTTGTGTGTGTGTGTGTGTTTTTAGTATGTGTGTGTGTGTGTGAGAGAGAGAGAGAGAGAGAGAGAGAGAGAGAGAGAGAGAGAGTGTGTGTGTGTGTGTGTGTGTGTGTGTGTGTGTGTGTGTGTGAGACAGAAAGTGTGCGTGTGCGTGCGCGCGCGCGCGCGCGCGCGCGCGTGTGTGTGTGTGTGTGTGTGTGTGTGTGTGTGTGTGTGTGTGTGTGTGTGAGAGTGTGTGAGAGAGAGAGACGAGAGAGAGAGAGAGAGAGAGAGAGAGAGAGAGAGAGAGAGAGAGAGAGAGAGAGAGAGAGAGATTGTGTTCGTGCGTGCATGCGCGTGCGTGTGTGTAGAGGGGGGGGGGGGGGGGGTAGGTAAGAGGTGAAAGGCGTGTGTTTTTGTTTTGTTTTGTTTTTTAACTGTTTGGAAAAGTTTGTTTCTATGTTTTGAATGAATATCTATGTGATAGTGTGTTGACAGAGAGAGAGGTAGAGAGACATGAATATCTTGTATTTTAGCCCCCCCCCCCCCCCTCCTTCTCTCAAATTCTGCTTGGAGAAATTGATAGGGGTAGGATCAGCCTAGGATTATTTTCATAAAACTGGAAAAAGCAGAGTTTGGGATTGAGGGTCGTAAACATGAGGGGGTCAGTAAAGTAGCCTACACGATTGCAGAGACAGCAGAGACAGACAGACAGGCAGACAGATCGATAGGGAGATTGACCTTTGAAATGGTTACGGTTTGCTGCATGGGCATTGGCCTGTACTCCAAGCCATTACGTGTTAAAACGCACAATGTTTTATTTCACTGATAACATAGACGGGATCGGAGAACAAAAACTAGAACACGTATGCATTAGTCTACATGTTCTTATCAGATCGAGATAAGCAACCCAAAAGAATGTAGATCAACGCAAAGAAAACGACAGAAATAACTAACATTGCGTCTCTATTTATCTGTCTGTCTGTCCGTCCGTCCGTCCGTCTGTTTGTCTCTCTCTCTTTCTCTCTCTCTGTTTGTCTGCACATCTCTCTCTCTCTCTCTCTCGCTCATACACAAACACACACATGCCCACACGCATACAAACGCGCGTGCGAGAGAGAGAGAGAGAGAGAGAGAGAGAGAGAGAGAGTGAGTGAGTGAGTGAGTGAGTGTCCTTCAAATTCTTTTCTTATCTTTTTAATCGGGTTTTCCCCTGACACGTACGCAGCCGAAATAGGCCGACACTGTCTTTCATTTCTAAACGTGGACCACAAGTCGCCAAAAATCGCTGCTGCCACACTTTCTGTCATAATCATAGACTCATTATGAACAAACTATACCACAAAACACTACCAACCCTCCATGCACTGTACAAATGTGGCTTGAAATGGCTTTATAACTTAAAATGCCACTGTTAATAGTGGTGGATCCATAAAGGATGCCAGTGGTTCTCACCATAATGGTGGGAGATAATATTTGATCAAAGAAACCACAAACACCACTAACTGTGTAAAATAAAAGTTAAAGATTGTGCTGGTTTACTTTTTGTCCCAATGGGGGACAGACAGTGTATGAGCAAGTACATAGAGAGATCTCTTTCGAATTTATGGAATTCTCGTCAGTATGTATATCTGCTAACAAACACTATCTTGTGGATCAACCCCAACAGGAAGACATTTCTGATAAAAGAATGGTGTCTTCTCTGTACTAGGCCGACAAATCCACAATTTAAGCAAACCAGCACAAGGTGAAAAGAAAAATGAAGAACATTTTGGGTAAAATAGATAAGTTATTAAAATGCGGAAATAGCCATTTGAAAATGTTAATACATGTGGGTAGAAAGAGAGCCAACCACTGAGGTGATCCTCTAATTAAAGGGATGCAAGTAAACCTTGTAGTGTACCCTGTTAATAATCATAGACTCACTGGCATTACTCAAAATTAATTGGCTTTTGTTATTATTACTGCGTAGCACATAGACACGGGGACACAATGAGGGTGACACATAGAGACGGGGACACAATGAGGGTGACACATAAATACGGGGGCACAATGAGGGTGACACATAGAGACTGGGACACAATGAGGGTGACACATAGAGACGGGGGCACAATGAGGGTGACACATAGAGACGGGGGCACAATGAGGGTGACACATAGAGACGGGGGCACAATGAGAGTGACACATAGAGACGGGGGCACAATGAGGGTGACACATAGAGACGGGGGCACAATGAGGGTGACACATAGAGACGGGGGCACAATGAGGGTGACACATAGAGACGTGGGGCACAATGAGGGTGACACATAGAGACGGGGGCACAATGAGGGTGACACATAGAGACGGGGGCACAATGAGGGTGACACATAGAGACGGGGGCACAATGAGGGTGACACGTAGAGACGGGGGCACAATGAGGGTGACACATAGAGACGGGGGCACAATGAGGGTGACACATAGAGACGGGGGCACAATGAGGGTGACACATAGAGACGGGGGCACAATGAGGGTGACCCGTAGAGACGGGGGCACAATGAGGGTGACACATAGAGACGGGGGCACAATGAGGGTGACCCGTAGAGACGGGGGCACAATGAGGGTGACACGTAGAGACGGGGGCACAATGAGGGTGACCCGTAGAGACGGGGGCACAATGAGGGTGACATTAGAGACGGGGGCACAATGAGGGTGACCCGTAGAGACGGGGGCACAATGAGGGTGACATATAGAGACCTCATTTGGAACAGGGAGGGGGGGGGGGGGTCATTTAGACATTGGAGGCATGGAATTACGTGCCAAACGTCATCCCCTCTTTTCAAGGAGATCGGGTTGAAAAGATTAAGATTTCAAGGTCTCTGTGTGGCCAGTGTCTAAGTCCACGTCACACAGTTTTAGACAGTTTGTCCTGACTTCTACTTGCGCTCTGTCATTCCTTCCTTCTGCTGTCTTGTGTGATAACGGAACGTTATTTTGTATAGTGGGCAGGCCAGTCTGTTTCTCTGTTAATATGTGTCCCCTGGGCCTTCGTAAGTGTTGTTATCTTTTCTTGTTCTTGTTCTCCTCCTCCTCCTCCTCCTCCTCCTCCTCCTCCTCCTCCTCCTCCTCCTACTACTACTACTACTACTACTACTACTACTACTACTACTACTACTACTCCTACTACTACTTTTACTACTACTACTTTTTGTAAACTTTTTTTTGGAAAATGTTTTTTTATTCAAGTATTGGTTGAAACCTATTTCCATATTGCAAGTTTTTTCGGATTTCTGATTCTGGACATTTTTTGCTTAGAATCAATTGAAAGTTTGACGAGGGTGGTGAAACTACCACTACTACTACTACTACTACTACTACTACTACTACTACTACTACTACTACTACTACTACTACTACTACTACTACTACTACTGCTACTACTACTACTACTACTACTACTACTGCTCATCCTTTCTTTTTTGTTTTTCTTTCTTTTTTTCTTTCTCTCATCCTTCCTCTCTTTCTTTCCTTTTTCTTCTTGAAATGATATATATAATTTTGCGAAGATATTTTTTTTTTTTTTTAAAGATAAGCGACTACGCTCTAGTTAAGCTTTTGTGGAGATAACATTTATCGTATCAAGTACTAGGCCTATCAGGCTTTGCGTATTTTTTGTAGAAAAAGGTATAAACATTTGTAAGAACAAAACGTTATATAATGTTCTGTACATAAGTTTTTTGTTTGGTTGTTGTTTTTTGCTGATGAAAGACTGCCAAATCATGATATTGTTTTGTCAAGTTGACATTTTTGTAAAGGTAATGCCGACCCACTTATCTGTCTGTCTTCTGTCATATTTACGAGTACATGTATTTCGCATTGAGTTCAGGGCTCCCAGGGACCCCCATTTGGGGGTCTATGGAGTATTAAAATTCTAAAGGACCCTCTGAAAGAATGTGCAGGGTGTCCCAGGGATGCACTATAAACATTATTTTTAGCATTCACAATGTCATTGGGACCCTCTATCCCTCCTCTAGGACCCTCTATTCTGTAAGTGAAGGAGTCCCTGGGACCCCTTGTTTTGCGGGACGATTGGGAGTCCTGGAGTTGTGCTGCAATAGGAACTAAGCTTGTCACTTTATTTTCCCTTTTGTTTTCATTTCTTTTCCTTTTGAAAACTTTGTTCACGTGGGACCGAGTATTGTGGGGTTTGTTTTTCTTTTTCGTTTAGCGCTGCACTCATTCTTTTTGTTTGAAAAGCAGTAGCCGCATGCATGTATTTGATCTGGCATACTCTCTCTCTCTCTCTCTCTCTCTCTCTCTCTCTCTCTCTCTCTCTCTCTCTCTCTCTCTCTCTCTCTCTCTCTCTCTCTCTACCTCCCTCCCTCCCTCCTCCCTCCTCTCTCTCTCTCTCTCTTTACTTATCACACGCGCGCGCACGCGCGCACAACACACACACCACACACACGCGCGCGCGCACACACACACACACACTCACACACGCACGCACACATACACACACACACACACACACACACACACACACACACACACACGGTTCTGTCAACATTTTCATATAGATCCTCCCCACTCCCCACTCCCCTAATCTGCAACCCCCTTCTTCCTCGGTCTACCTCCTATCCCCCTAACCCCAGCCCCGTGTCTGTTATCTGTAGGTTTGTATCCATCATTCAGACCGTCCACTGTTCTTCCTCTTTCACATTGGGGGTCACAGTGTCCGTACAATCCTGGAAACAGACAATGTTTGTATCCATCATTCAGACAGTCCAGCGTTCTTCCTCTTTCACATTGTCCGTACAATCCTGGACACAGACAATGTTTGTTTTTGTCTACTATATTTCGGATTTATTGGCCCATTCTCCTGGGTTTTTTTCTCCAAAAACATTCTTCCAAATAACTTTTCTCTTTTGAGCTCCTCCGAAATTGGGATGTGTCGGCTGTACGCAGCGGGAGACCAGTTAAACCTGAAAATGGACACTCTTGTGGCCTGGGAACGCGAAAGAAGAAGAAGAAGGGTACTACCCTCTGTGTGGGATGGGAGCCAGCAACTACATGAAGATGCGATACTAATTCAACGCCACTTCACACCCATCACCTGAACCGTGCATTATAACATCTCTAAGATATCCATTATGGTTTTTATGGTTTTCAGATTTCAAGGACAATGCTTTCTCAGAGATGGGTACCACCTTGAAGCCACCACCCTCTCATCACCCCCGCAACGCCTCCCCACAGCATCACCAAGGGTCCTCCTCCTCCTCCTTCTCCTCCTTCCCTTCCTCTGCCGAGGACTCCCCGGACCACATGAAAGAGGAGGAGGAGGAGCCGCACATCGACGTGGTTACCACCACCACCACCACCACCACTACTATTAACTGTCACAGCCCCCCGCCAGTATCTCCCCCCTCCACTAACGACCACGCACCTACCCCCACGCCTCTCAAACCCAGGGTTTCCCAAAGCTCGCCTTCGTCAGTGGTCAGGGTGGAGAGAGAGGAGGGGGGGAGTGGTGAAGGGAGTAGGCAAAGTAACGGTGGTGTTGATGGTGGTGTACCACTGGACAATGCTGGTTCTGGTTCAAAGTCTTCTTCGGCTGGTGCCCTTTCTGCCACAGAGAGCTTGGGGAAGCATCTGCAGCTGCCTAACGATGTGCTGTATTTGAAGGTGAGTTGAAAGGAGTGGGGGGCGGGGGCACAGAAATGTTGGTGGTATATGTGGCGGACTGTTGTGTTGGAAGGTTCGTGGGGGGGGGGGGGGGGGGGGATCTGGTTCACAATCTTCTGCTGCTTCCACTTCTACAGAGAGCTTGGCCAAGCATCTGCAGCTACCCAGGCTAACGATGTGTTGTAGGCCTGTTGGAAGGTGAGTATGAGAATGGAGGAGGGAGGGTGAAGATAATGGGCAAAGAAACCATGGTGGTCTTCTTCTTCTTCTTAGATCGCTCAGACAGTTTCCTGTCAATAATGAGCGCAGATGCGTCATGCTGCCGTTATGCGCCTAACTAAGAAATAGTTGGGCCCAGCAAGTCCGACTTCGGCTGGAGGAAATCCATGGTGGTGATAATGGAAAAGGTGATGGACTGTTGGCAAATTCTGGTCTTGGTTCTAGTTCACATTCCTCTGGTTCCACCTCCCACGGAGGGCTTGGGCTAGTATCTGCAGCTACCACACGTAGTTGTATAAAGTGAGCTGAAATTGGGAAGGGCGTGAGGTGAGAGTGGGCACATATATGGTGGTGGACTATTAAAAAGTTCTGGGGGATCTGGTTGAATTCTGCAGGAGCCGCTGCTGCCATGGAAAGCTTGCCAAGCATCTGCAACTACCTAACGATGTGTTGTATTTGAAAGAGAGTTGAAAAAGGGAAGGGGGCGAGGTGAAAGTGGGCAATGCAATGGTGGACATCATACAGTCAAACCTCTATTATAAGACCCTCCGTTAAAAGACCTCCTCTCATTTAAGAGTGTACAATTTGATGCAATTCCTCAGTGTGTGAAATGAAGACTCCTTTTTGAAATTGAAACAAGGCATGCTTATAACTAAGCCTCACCAATGGACTCGCTTTGTGTGTACCCCGTGACAGTGGCCAGATTATCAGCGCAAGGTGTGGAAACCAAATCACCAACCAAGCTGTTAATCATTTGAGGCTTCCAACAGATGTCTGTGCTTTTTGGGGGAAGATAGCTGATCACGTGATGGCTGGGATTATTCGATTAGCAGTAACAGCTTAAACGGACATTAACCATAATTCTCTGACTGGTAATAATCTGGATCATGATTAGACAGAGTAGACAGATTATGGTCAATCATTTATGGTCAAGATGAATTGGAGATTAAACAGCTACATAATAGATATATATTCCATTCCTCACCCCCTCTCGTCCTCTCTTTTTCTTTCCTCTCGTATGATCCCCCACTCCCCCTCTCTCTCTGTCTCTAACTCTGTCTTTCTGTCAGTCTATCTTTCTCTCTCTAACACTTTGTCTTTCCTTCAATCTGTCTGTGTGTCTCTCTCTCGTGCCTATCTTGCTCACAGGAGATGGAGGTGATGGTTCATGGCACCCCCCACACCCAAGCTGCAGATACTACATTAGTATGGCTTTCCATTTCAGTTCATGTTTTTATGAATATTTCATATCTTTTCTCACAGGTGATGGTTCCTGATACCCCCGCCTCCAGTTGAACTAGTGCAATACCCCTTCCTAAAAGCGGCAGTATTCACTGACACTATATTAGCATGGCTGACCATTCTGTTGGTGTCTTTCCTTGCAGGAGATGGAGGTGATGATTCACGGCACCCCTACCCCCAGCTGGATGATCTGCAATACCCCTTCCTAAAAGCGGCAGTGTTCACTGACACTATATTAGCATGGCTGACCATTCTATTGGGTTCTTTCCTTGCAGGAGATGGAGGTGATGATTCACGGCACCCCTACCCCCAGCTGGATGATCTGCAATACCCCTTCCTAAAAGCGGCAGTGTTCACTGACACTATATTAGCATGGCTGACCATTCTATTGGGTTCTTTCCTTGCAGGAGATGGAGGTGATGATTCACGGCACCCCTACCCCCAGCTGGATGATCTGCAATACCCCTTCCTAAAAGCGGCAGTGTTCACTGACACTATATTAGCATGGCTGACCATTCTATTGGGTTCTTTCCTTGCAGGAGATGGAGGTGATGATTCACGGCACCCCTACCCCCAGCTGGATGATCTGCAATACCCCTTCCTAAAAGCGGCAGTGTTCACTGACACTATATTAGCATGGCTGACCATTCTATTGGGTTCTTTCCTTGCAGGAGATGGAGGTGATGATTCACGGCACCCCTACCCCCAGCTGGATGATCTGCAATACCCCTTCCTAAAAGCGGCAGTGTTCACTGACACTATATTAGCATGGCTGACCATTCTATTGGGTTCTTTCCTTGCAGGAGATGGAGGTGATGATTCACGGCACCCCTACCCCCAGCTGGATGATCTGCAGTGCTATACCTTTGCCCAAAGGCAGCAGTCTGGGACCCTTCATGGGACACATGGTGTCTTCGGACAACATCCACGTCGGCAACCTCATACTGGAGGTGAGGAATAGCCGATGCATAAGCTGAGAGAGAAATGTAAATAAAATCGATGGCTTTCCTAAAAGAGTCAAAACGGACTATTGGGTTCTTTCCTTGCAGGAGATAGTCCATACCCCCAGCTGGATGATCTTATTATTGAACTTATTGCGAAAACTAAGAACTTGTATTGCAATAAAAAAGTCTGCAAATAATATTCTATTGGGTTCTTTCCTTGCAAAAGGTGATGATTCACGGCACCCCTACCCCCAGGGGATTATGCTTTTTATATTTCTGCAGTCTTTTTTTTCCTTGCAAGATGGAGGTGATGATTCAAGTTATTACTTTTTGCAATAAGTTCAATAATACGTCAATGGACTATCTAAAGATAGTCCGTTTTGACTCCAAGCCATCGTAATGTTTTACGTCCTCCCGATCTTAGATCATATGGGACATTGCATAAGCTGAAACAGTTTTTCCCTTTTTAGAAGTAATATCTCACATGTGTCCAACTGGACCGGGAAGACGTAAAGCATAACTTTTCATTCATTCATTGTCTCTTTTTGTTTCATACATCTGTATTGTTAACATTTCGAGCATACTACTATGGATTTTAGCGGTATATGAAATACAATTATCACTATTGAATTATTATTACCAGACATTTGATTTGATTCGTGTATAGGGGTCTACTGGAGTATAGTGAGCGAAAAGAGTAGAGTTATTTTAGACAGAAGTATTTCGCGTGAATCATGACTCGCAGACATCGTCACAATCGGATCGCATTGAGGTCGAATCGTGTGCAGTGTGTCTGCCCCTTTAAACTACCACCTTATGCTTAGTCAGAAAAACATGGCATTTTCGTGTTGCTTTAATGAAAGTGTTATTGTATGCATGTGTGTGTGTGTCTGTCTGCGTGCGTACGTTGTGTGTGAGTGTATTTGTATGTGTATCCTCTAACGTTTGTGTATGTGTGTTGGTGTATGTGGTCAGTCCGTGCAACTCAGTTGCTATGGCTTACTGAATGAAAGATGAATCTTGAGTCTGTGTCGATATTGTGTGTTTGTGAGAGAGAGAGAGAGAGAGAGAGAGAGAGAGAGAGAGAGAGAGAGAGAGAGAGAGAGAGAGAGAGAGAGAGAGTTGCTTTGTATATGCGTTGTTGCTGGTTTGTGTCATTGTTGCTTTTGTGTCAAATACTATTTTTGTTATCTACTTGTTGAATAATTGATTGTAAAGCGCTTTGGGCTCATTTGAAGTAAAGCGCTATATAAATGTACTATTATCATTATTGTTATTGTGGTGCTATATTGTGTGTTTCAGTTCCACAGTAAGACGGGCCATGTGGTGTTGATGAACGTGGCCGGACAGAGCGGGGCCTGGCTGTCCTTACTGCGACCAGCCGTCAGCGAGCTGACACGCAACGCCCTCGTTTACCTCGAAGGTACACACTTTTCTGCAGAGCTTAAGACAATTTTGATTACAGGTTTTTGTTTTGGTGGGGTTTTGTTTTACAGAAATTTATATATAGCCCCCTTTCACTGTTTTTTTCTCTCTATCCCATCATGGTTGGAAGTGCTTAGAAGGGGGATCAGTGTGTGTGTGTGTGTGTGTGTGTGTGTGTGTGTATATGTGTGTATGTATGTGTGTGTGTGTGTATATATGTATGTGTGTGTGTGTGTGTGTGTTGGCAAATGCGCATACAAGGGTGCAACTTTTCCTAGTATACAAGGATTTCCTGTTTTTTAATTTTACAGAAAAGGAAGTTCCTTTTTTTTTAATTTGTCAAACAAGATCTTTGTGTGTCTACTGTATTTTTCAAACACTTTAAAATAAGCATTTGTATAAATTGTGGAAAAAGCAAACTAAAATACCTTCATAAATCAATTTTTTCTTCAGTTGCAGGGGGACATTACCCCAGGACCCCGGCCTTTCAGTTTTTTTCATTTTGTGTAGTTGCACCCTTGTATATGTGTGTGTGTGGGCATGTGTGTGTATGCGCTTGCATGTGTATGTGTATGCGTGTACACATGCGCGTGTGCATGCACTTGCATATGTAGAAGTAGGATTAATTTTTCACATGAACATTAATAAATGTTCGCCATTAACGGTTAATATATTTTTCTTCTTTATTTTAAATTCAGGGGGAAGAATCTGGTGTGAAATCGTATCGGACATGGAGATCGGCATGGAGTTGCGAGCGACCTTCGTGTTCGACCTTGAGGACCTGTCGGTGACCGACAGAGAGTTGTCTCTCTTGCCCATCGCTCCGCCACCCCACAATGTCGCTGAGAGGAGTGCGTCTGATTCATCGCCTGCTGCGCCACAGACCTCCGAATCAGCCGGTCAGCAGCAGGCTTCTCCCGGACATGGTGTGTGTGTTAGTCTGTCTGTCTATCTGAATAAGCCATTTTGCAGCAACCTTTAATTTCTGTCTGTGTGAATAAGCCATTTTGCAGCAACCTTTAATTTCTGTCTGTGTGAATAAGCCATTTTGCAGCAGTCTGTCTGTGAATAAGCCATTTTGCAGCAGCCTTTCTGTTTGTCTGTGTGACTAAGCCATTTTGCAGCAACCTTTAATTTCTGTCTGTGAATAAGCCATTTTGCAGCAGCCTTTCTGTGGCTCTGTCTGTCTGAATAAGCCATTTTGCTGCAGGTCTGTCTTTTTGTCTGTCTGAATAAGCCATTTTGCTGCTGTGTTTCTGCCGGTCTGTCTGTCTGAATAAGCCATTTTGCTGCTGTCTTTCTGCCGGTCTGTTTGTCTGTCTGTCTGAATAAGCCATTTTGTAACAGCTTTTCTGCATGTCTGTCTGTCTGAATAAGCCATTTTGCAATACCCGTTTTGTGTGTCCATTTGTCTGTCTGTCTATCTGTTTGTGTGTGTGTCTGTCTGAATAAGCCATTTTACAACAGCCCTTCTGTATATCTGTTTGTCTGTCCGTCTGTCTGTGTGTGAATTTGCCAGTTAGCAGCATTCCTCGCTTGGTTGTGGCTGGTTTATTTCTATGTCTGTCTGCTTGTATGTCTGTCTGTCTGTCTGTCTGTCTGTCTGCAGCTGATAAGGAGACAGGCATCGTAAAAGGGCAAATGGACCGGAAATATTTGCTTATATAAATGATTCTCAGTTCTTCCCATTTGTTGGTTTACTTCTGTTTTAATATTGTCTTTCTCTCGGTCCATCTGTCTTTCTATCAGTCAATCTGCTAGTCTGTCTGTCTGACATTTGTTTATTGAGAGTGAGAGAGAGAGAGAGAGAGAGAGAGAGAGAGAGAGAGGGGGGGGGGGAACTAAGGGATATAACAACTACTTATCAAACACCTGAAGCCAAGAGGAGAGCGGAGTTGTCTTTCTTTACCGTTTGTATGACATTGAGTTTGCTTTCCCCCACTTTCCCTGCAAGTTTTGAAGACCAAGTTTATTGTGAACAAGAATTGAAAAGCAAGAGTAGAAGGAGCGGACAGATTGAGTTATGTTTGTAAACATTAAATAGACCATAAATGCTGAGCAAGATATTGATAGGTAGTGCATTGATCTAGAGTGAAAAAGACCAAAGGAGTAATTAAAATAAAACAATGCAATTAATATGAAGCAACGAACGTCTGTTATAAGCATGGGTCAAATGAAGAGAAGCTACACTGTGTTTGGTACTTGTGGCATTTTGTTTTGAGGCTAACTAGTTCAAAGCTCAGATATGTTAAGTTGGAGCAAAATGTAGGACTTGTCCGGTTTATCACACACAGACACAGACGAACGCACACACGCACACACGCTCGCACGCACGCACGCACGCACGCACGCACGCACGCACACACACACACACACACATATACACACGCGCACGCAGACACACACACGCACACGCACGCACGCACGCACGCGCGCGCACGCACGCACGCGCGCGCACGCACGCACGCGCGCGCGCACACACGCACACACACACACACACACACGCACGCACGCACGCACGCGCACACACACTGACGCGCGCGCACGCACACACACACACACACACACACGCAACCCCCCCCCCCCCCACACACACACACTAAGAGCCAAAATAACTGAAATCCTTCCAAGTCTATCTGAAGAAGAGTTTGTGCACTTTGTGAAGACGATAGGGGATACAGGGGCAATCTCAACCTATTATCAGCGTATGGCAAGATTAAAACGAGATAACAACTAAAACTGTTGCTCTCAACTTGTCAACATTTCCCTCTTAACTCTAGGCCTCAAAATTGTTTTCGATTAATTTTGAAGGTTTAAAGTTTAAAGATCGCCTGTCTTCAACTAATCAAGATTGTCTCTATCAAAATCTTTCGACTGATACAGATCACCCCGTGACTGTGTGTCGTGTCGAATTATACCCTCGACATCAGCGGTAATCATGTGATTCTTGATATCAACGATTATCAAGGGATTGTTTGAATCTGTTGGTGATATCGGTTGTTATCGTATTATCATGGTGTATGTCTGGGGGAGCTTTTCTCTTGATGGTTGACAACACTAACGTTTCCTGTTGGCGTTTATCAGTCCATTATCTCATCTTGTCTTCGTTTAATTGTACAATTAGTCATCATCAGTGATGTGGGGTTGATTGCTTTGACAGACTATATAAACCCGTGAGGAAAATGGTCTCATTCTTTCATGTTTGGCTGCTGAAGAATGAAGCTAGAAAAATGATTTTGGGTGCGTTTTTCCTGAGTTTTGTCTTACTAAGGTTTGTACTTAAGGTTTTGAACGTGTATGTTTTTGTAGAAAAACGTAATGTACTATAAACTCACGACAGAACCTAACAAAAGAGACAGAGACTGATTTAGAGCAATAAGTTGTGAGCCGTGTTTTTTGTACGTATTATATTTTGATGTAGGTGGAGAAAGAGGGATGATTGGATGTGTGTGGGTTTTTTTCATACTATTATTCATGGAAAACACACTATTCTGTTGTGGGTCGGATGTTCCTTACAGGATATTTTGTGGGTGTTTTTTTCATTATTTGGTTAAACTTTTATCGGAAATCTAATACAGTATGCACATTCAAAGGGTTTTTCTATTTGCAAATCGAGGGGAAATTGTCTAAACGTGTTATCACAAAAAGAAAAAAAGAAGGTTGATAATACGTTTAGGCAATTACTTCTCAAAATTGAAGAACAAACGTTAAACATCTACACTTTTAATGCCTTTCACGTTGTGGGTTAAAGCCCATATTAAGGCTAAAACGTTTCTGCTTTGGTACTATGTGGGAGGGAATCCCTGAGTAGAGGCAGTGGTACCTTGCATGTATTTGGTGGGCCAGAGAAATACATCAATATTGTTTATTCCTAAAAACAATCAAGACCTGTGGTTTCAAGCATTTAAATTGTTTTTAAACACAGGACTCAAAGTCATGTATTCCTGATGCTTGGGTTTAGGGCTGAGTTTCATTAGAGGTCGCTCACCGCGCGAATTACGTTTGCGCCGAAACGGGTCTAGGAAACGACTTTATGGAACGTTTGTGTGAAAATATTACAAGCTCTTGTCTGATTGGTAAAAAATAGCATTGGAAATGACTGGAAACTAGTGATCATTTTGATATTAAAATCCAAATGTTACTACCACAAACGGGCTAAAGGTCAGAAGGCTGAGAGTATATAGCCATTTCACTTGTGTCATATGACCAATGGACAGGAGGGTTAGATTATCAGGGAAGTGGTCATCGTGATTATCACAATTATAGGATTATCAGAAGGATTAATGATTAATCCACTTAGTGTCACACCAGCGTTGTTTTCCAAGATAACGAGATTGTATTGTGTCCACGTTTAATACTCTTAAGAGTGATGACAACATTCATTGGTTGGTCATGCTATTTGCATTTATAATGTAACACAGAGGCTCAACTGATATCGCTGAAAAAGATTTGTTGGGAGTGGTTAGTCTTTATTACGTCAATAAATAGAGACAAGGTTGCTTTATTATTCAGTGAACTTATCGCACCAGTGTTCTCCAAAATGCGAATATAATAATTATGAGTAATGACCCTCAAAAGCTTTGGGAAATGTTTTATGACTCAAAATTGTGGCTGTGTGGGACACACACACACACACACACACACAACACAACACAACACGCGCACACACAACACAACACGCGCACACACGCGCGCACGCACACACACACACAACACAACACGCACACGCACGCACGCACGCACACACACACGCACACACGCACTGTCATCATTGCCCACATTCTGTGTCGTTTGTCAACATAATTTTGAAAACAAAACAAAACAACAAAGTATATCGACTTTATAAAAAAATATTTCAAGAAGAGAAATGCTTAATTTTTTAACATTATGAACAAGAAAACTACGAAAACAAGAAAAAACACGAGATGTGCAGAAAGTATGTCGATGTACTTTCAATTTGTCACGTAAACACAATACAGTAATACGTTCCTAAGACCTTCAAAAATCATCCAAAATGTGGACTTTCTTATAAGGGAGGGGTCCTATAAGGGGGACAATTTTAATACTTACAAAGAACGGCAATGTCTCAGAGATGCAGGTCTTATGTGGGAGGGAGTCTTATAATGGGAGGTCTTATAAGGGAGGTTCCACTGTATATTAATCAATATAAAAAAAGTAGTACATGTTAGATGCATAGTTTTAAAGACGGAACTCATATTTGTGCTCGCAAGAGAAGATAATAATATACTAATGGAAAGGGTAACCCGTCCAGCTCTTTTGTGTCATCCAAATCACGAAAGTGAATATGATTTCAATTCAATGGAGGTCAAATTAATGCGGATAGAAGGTGTAAAATGTACAAGCTGTCTCCCTTAGAACATGGTTTTCTATTACAGCAGCGTTGGTCTACGGTTGCCCTCCGCAGTGTGCCCCAGACTGATTTCTGTCTCCCCGGATCTTCAATCTGTTCTTTCATCTTTCTTTACAAATCTCTCTTTTGAATGTTCTTTTTTTCTCTGATCTATCGGACAATTTATGACATGCCAGTTTTTGTTATTGTTCACTGGCGTCCACACGTGAGATCTTGCGCACTTGAGTGGGCACCTGTTGTTGTCCATTCTGCAGTGCATATTTGCCTATATGGTAATTTTTATATATGATCCTTTTTTACTTTAAAAAAACAAACCTGGATCCGATAAATAGAGTATAGTGGCTCAACGTGTCCAGCACCGTGTGGACTTAGGTGCTATAGGGTGCAATGATGGAGGTGTCATGTTATGAGTTGTACTGTATGTATTGTTGTTTACAGGTTGTTGAACGTTGGTAAGATACATTGATGAGTGTTTTGTAATAAGTGGTCGAACTTTACGCGGTGACATTCCTAAGATGACCATAGCTGTTGACGGGACTATAATGGAAAAAATAAATAAATAAATAAACTCCAGGATCACCTCACCTACTACTGGTCTTCCTATTTCAGTATCTGTCCATCTGTTTCTCGCCAACACCTAAACCTCATCAGTCACGTTTTGACTATCTTCTGCTTTAGACTCTCCCCTTTTTTGTCTGTCTATCTGCCTGTGTATGTCTCTCTCTTTCTTTCTCTCAGTTCTAAACCTGATACAGTGGAACCTCCCTTATAAGACCCAATTTTGGATGATTTTTGAAGGTCTTATAAGGGAGGTAATTTTAATACTTACAAAGAAGAGCAATATTTCAGAGAAGTAGGTCTTATATGGGAGGGAGTCTTAGGCCTCGTACACAGTTCATGCGGAAATCCCATGCGCAATCCATAAAGAAGTAAAGAAAGAAGGGTAAAAATGTACGGATTAGGAGAAATTCGGACACTTGCGCAAATCCTTTCCCTTCTTTCTTTTACTTATTTACGGATTGCGCACTGGTTTCCGCACGAAATCTCCGCGTGTATGTGTGGGTACCCTTATAATGGGATGTCTTATAAGGGAGGTTCCACTGCAACAGGTTTTCCTCATTGTGTGTTAACAGCGGCATTGATCTACGGTTGCCCGTTCTGCGGTGTGCGGTTCAGCAGCCCCAGGACTCTGCAGGGTCACCTCAGCTACTACTGCTCCAAGAAGAAGGCGGAGCACATCGTCAGCCCACGACCTCGCTCCAGACGAAGCTCGGACTCACAGGGATCTTCTGCAGGAGTCCACTCAGGTCTGTGAATGTTCCTGCCTGTCTTTCAGTGTTCTGTGAATGTTCTGTGAATGTTCCTGCCTGTCTTTCAGTGTTCTGTGAATGTTCCTGCCTGTCTTTCAGTGTTCTGTGAATGTTCCTGCCTGTCTTTCAGTGTTCTGTGAATGTTCCTGCCTGTCTTTCAGTGTTCTGTGAATGTTCCTGCCTGTCTTTCAGTGTTCTGTGAATGTTCCTGCCTGTCTTTCAGTGTTCTGTGAATGTTCCTGCCTGTCTTTCAGTGTTCTGTGAATGTTCCTGCCTGTCTTTCAGTGTTCTGTGAATGTTCCTGCCTGTCTTTCAGTGTTCTGTGAATGTTCCTGCCTGTCTTTCAGTGTTCTGTGAATGTTCCTGCCTGTCTTTCAGTGTTCTGTGAATGTTCCTGCCTGTCTTTCAGTGTTCTGTGAATGTTCCTGCCTGTCTTTCAGTGTTCTGTGAATGTTCCTGCCTGTCTTTCAGTGTTCTGTGAATGTTCCTGCCTGTCTTTCAGTGTTCTGTGAATGTTCCTGCCTGTCTTTCAGTGTTCTGTGAATGTTCCTGCCTGTCTTTCAGTGTTCTGTGAATGTTCCTGCCTGTCTTTCAGTGTTCTGTGAATGTTCCTGCCTGTCTTTCAGTGTTCTGTGAATGTTCCTGCCTG
>CM065699.1:6685050-6687550 GCA_017654935.2 Phymorhynchus buccinoides | reverse complement strand
GAGATATAAACAAATTATTTTCTTGAACAATTCATTAGGTATGCGCATAATGGCAGCGTGGCGCTTCTGCTCTCATGTGATAGGAACCTGTCTGAGCGAACGATGATGACAGCGACTTGATACAACTGTTTAATATTATAATGATCTTTATCTCATACACAATCATCATGCTGTAGAATAAAGAACAGACAAATTTGCCAGCAAATAGAGTAGCTGATGGACATCAGAGATTCACGTGAAGCCATATGACATCAGTTAACTGATTGTTATCGATACACTCACGTGACAGGAAAACCACAATTCATGATCTGTGTTCGGTGTCATGTTTGGGCTTCTTTATATATGTTTCTGTCCGTCTGTCTGTCTGTCTATCTCGCGCTTTCTTAAATAATAATGATAACAAATATATTTTTTATTATGATCTTGTCAGTCACGGTATATCATTATCAGCTCTATATATACATAGTTGACACGATTATGGGCTTGGCATTGTTATTCTACACACATACACACGCACGCACGCACGCACGCACGCACGCACGCACACACACACACACACACACACACACACACACACACACACACACACACACACACACACACAGAGAGAGAGAGAGAGAGAGAGAGAGAGAGAGAGAGAGAGAGAGAGAGAGAGAGAGAGAGAGAGAGAGAGAGAGAGAGAGAGAGAGAGAGAGAGAGAGAGAGACAGACAGACAGACAGACAGACAGACACACACACACACACACACACACACACACACACACACACACACACACACACACACACACACACACACACACACACACACACACACACACACACACACACACACACACACACACACACACACACACACACACACACACACACACACACACACACACACACACAGACACATACATACACACACACACACACACACACACACACACACACACACACACACACACACACACACACACACACACACACACAGAGACACAGACACACACACACACACACACACACACACACACACACACACACACACACACACACACACACAGACACACACACACACAGACACACAGACACACACACACACACACACACACACACACACACACACACACACACACACACACACACACACACACACACACACACACACACACACACACACACACACACACGCACGCACACGCGCACGCACACACACACACACACACACACACACACACACACACACACACACACACACACACACACACACACACACTATAACAAGCCTGATGTCTGCAGAAGACAAGAAAGAGGATCAGTACGATGCGCCCCCGTCTCTGTGTATCCCCGTCTCTGTGTATCCCCGTCTCTGTGTATCCCCGTCTCTGTGTATCCCCGTCTCTGTGTATCCCCGTCTCTGTGTATCCCCGTCTCTGTGTATCCCCGTCTCTGTGTATCCCCGTCTCTGTGTATCCCGTCTCTGTGTATCCCTGTCTCTGTGTATCCCTGTCTCTGTGTATCCCCGTCTCTGTGTATCCCCGTCTCTGTGTATCCCCGTCTCTGTGTATCCCCGTCTCTGTGTATCCCCGTCTCTGTGTATCCCCGTCTCTGTGTATCCCAGTCTCTGTGTATCCCCGTCTCTGTGTATCCCTGTCTCTGTGTATCCCTGTCTCTGTGTATCCCCGTCTCTGTGTATCACTGTCTCTGTGTATCCCCGTCTCTGTGTATCCCTGTCTCTGTGTATCACTGTCTCTGAGTTTTTGCAAGAAGCACGTCGAGATCACCAGAAAGACAGCATTTTCAAGGATCGGAACACTCACTTTGCTCTGGTTTCCTAGAAATTAAACCGTCAAAACGGCGATTCCTCCTTGGCGGAGATGCCGGAGAAAGAAGCCATTTTGGATGGGGTGGTTGAAGCGTTTTCTTTTTTTTGTAGTGCAGTAAATAAAACATTGGAGCTATTTCCTTTGTTGTGAACGAAACTCCTTTAAATAAACTGCATACAATTTAAAAAGAAAAAGAAAAAAAGGCATGTATTGCGAACATTTCGTGCAAACGATTTGGCGGCCATTAGAAAAGAGACGGCACATCATTCTCTTTGGGTGAAAGAATTTGACTTCCAGCACCTCCGCCAAGGAGGAATCGCCGATTTGACGGTTTGATTTCTAGGAAACCAGAGCAAAGTGAGTGTTGCGATCTCTGTAAAGGGTGTTTTCCTGGTGATCTCTACGTGTTTCTTACAAAAACTCATCCGTCAGGGTGCCCCTTTTATTTGAGAAAAAAAATGCCCTGTATGACACAGTTCCCAAGCATTGCGAGGAAATATGGAAAACACTGGAATCTAACACAGTTGATTAGGTATAATTAGTGCTAAGACATACTCGACACGGCCAAGGCTTTTGACTGGCTAATGACAGGATTCATTCCCTTCTGGCAGTTCAATGATCATGTGGTTTTTGACTCAGCACTCTACGTGGCAGTCGCAACAGTTGACATGTAATGTAGCAAGAGCGTTAG
>CM065699.1:6672550-6680050 GCA_017654935.2 Phymorhynchus buccinoides | reverse complement strand
CGCATTCTTAGTGACAACATTTTGAATATTACAGAGACACTCGAATTATTTGAAAGATAACGGATGGATTTAAACCAAAGTAGACAGAGTGAAAAGGTGTCACCCAATAATATTTTGTTGTGAATTATGCCATTTCTAAGTAATGCTAATATATAACATTTATTAGCACACAAAAAACCCACTGTGAACCAAGAGTCCAAAATTAATAGAATGAAATTCACCAGTAGGTCTTATTTGATACAATTCAAGGGAGATAAATCGAAATCTACAACTAAGAGCATACAATTTAAATTTCGATGGCTTAGAGTCAAAACGGAATATCTCTAGATAGTCCATTGACATATTATTGAACTTATTACGAAAACTAATAACTTGTATAAAACAAAGACTGCAGAAATATAAAAAGCAAAACCCCCTTTTTATATTTATGCAGTCATTGTTTGATACAAGTTATTAGTTTTTTGTAATAAATCCAAGAATACGTCAATGGACTATCTGAAGATAGTCCGTTTTGACTCCAAGCCATCGTTATGCTTCAATTGTAGCCTATTCCCATTTTACAATTTATGAACATTTGTTTCTATCTTCGCTTTGAACCGGGAGTACGGTTTATATGGCCCTGCCGTTTTGTTATTTCAACATTTTAAACATTTATTTCCTTTGCTTTCAGCAGCGAACCACCAGATGACACAGACCAGGTGACCTCCCTTACCGGAAGTGGACAAGATCTCAATGAACGACTTCTGCAAGCTAGCAGTCAACCGTCTGTTTTTCAAGGTAGGGCTCACTGACATATTATGTACAATAATGGAAACACAATGCAGATGGTGATGGTCAACTTAGGACGATGATTTGACCGCCAGGGGGCAGTCAAACCAGTAGGGGCTTAGCGCGCGATGTTCTTAGTTGGGCATAGTGAGAGAGAGAGAGAGAGAGAGAGAGAGAGAGAGAGAGAGAGAGAGAGAGAGAGAGAGAGAGAGAGAGAGAGATAAGCAGTGCCTTAGAAAAGCTTTATCAAAGCAAACTATATATATATATAACGTTTTCAATGTAGTTAATTTCTCTACCTGTTTGTTTGTTCTTGTCAAAAAATGACTCTTTTCTTTTTTATGTGAGTAGTTTTCAATGTAGTTAATTTCTCTACCTGTTTGTTTTGAGACTAATGTATTGTACAATTGAGAGAATAAAGTCCCCCGAGGAAGACGAGACCAATCTCGTCGAAATATTGGGAAAGAAGAAAAACAACTTGTTTGCCTCTGTGTTTTTTGTTCTGTATATATATATATATAGCATATAGCATGAAAGAAAAATCTCAGTGAATAGCCAGCTCCGTACCCCTACTCTGAAGGACTGAAAAGTTAGTGCATTTGAAATGCAGAATAGTTTGCTTTGATAAAGCTTTTATGTGTCCAATGTCTTTATTTGTGAACCTCAGAAACAAAACCAGTTAACGTTAACTTTGAGTAATGTTCCGTGTTCAAAAAATAAAAAAATAAAAAATTATATAAATTGTGCTGATCTACTTTTTCTCCCAATGGGGGAGGGACAGTGCCTTATGCAAAGACAGCTGTTTCGACCTAAGAGAAGGTCTCATCAGTTTGCATGATCGGCCTGCAATTTGACTGTCCAGTGGATGCCAACCCGAGCAAAAAAGAAATTCCTTCTCTTAGGTCGAAACAGCTGTCTTTGCATAAGGCACTGTCCCTCCCCCATTGGGAGAAAACGTAAATCAGCACAATTTATATAATTTTTTTATTTTTTTTATTTTTTTGAACACGGAACATTACTCAAAGTTAACGTTAACTGGTTTTGTTTCTGAGGTTCACAAATAAAGACATTGGACACAGAAAAGCTTTATCAAAGCAAACTATATATATATATATATATATATATATATATATATATCAGAACAAAAAAAGAGAATGAAAACTTACAAGAAAGAATGTAGACTATTCCCAATATTTTCGGCTTTTGGCCTTATATATATTTTATTTGTAACCTACTTTTAAAATATATATTATATATATATATATATATATATATATATATATATAAACGTACAAGAATTGAAGAAGAAAAAACAACCACACCATTAAACTTTCCTCTTATATATATAGTTTTGCTTGAAAAAAACTTTTTTTGTGTCCAATATTTAAGTTTGTGAGCCTAAGAAAGAAACTGAATAACTTTAATTTTAACTTTACAATTTATTCTGTGTTCTGAAAAGAATAAAATATAATAATGTGCTGATTTACTTTTTCTCCCAATGGGGGAGATAGACAATGCCTATGCAAAGACAGCTGTTTCGTCTTTGAGAAAGACTCTTCAGTCTGCATATCGGCCTGCAAAGAATGTCCACAGTGAACATTCAAACTGAGCTAGAAGACTTTCTACAAGAGAAAGGTTGTCCTCTTTGCACCAGATTGAAAGTCCACAATAAAAGCAAACCAGCACTTAATTTAAAAGAAATGGTAAAAATCTTGTGTAAAATAAAAAAAATAATAATGTTCTAAAGTTACAATCCCTCGAAGAGAGTAGAAGAGATGGGATGCCATGTTGGTGGATCCAGTGAAGGATTCAATAAGGGAGGTCATATAAATCGTAGTAAACACCAACATACTCCCGGTGAGGAGGAATGTAGAGAGGTGTGCCTGGATCAGGTAGACTGATGCGCTTTCCTTCTTCCAAGTATAATATAAACGTACAAGAATTGAAGAAGAAAAAAACAACCACACCATTAAACTTTCCTCTTATATATATAGTTTGCTTGAAAAAAACTTGTTTTGTGTCCAATATTTAAGTTTGTGAGCCTAAGAAAGAAACTGAATAACTTTAATTTTAACTTTACAATTTATTCTGTGTTCTGAAAAGAATAAAATAAAATAATGTGCTGATTTACTTTTTCTCCCAATGGGGGAGATAGACAATGCCTATGCAAAGACAGCTGTTTCGTCTTTGAGAAAGACTCTTCAGTCTGCATATATATATATATATATATATATATATATATATATATATATATATATATATATATATATATATATATATATATATATATATATATATATATATATATATATAGATATAGAGAGAGAGAGAGAGAGAGAGAGAGAGAGAGGGACTCATCTCCTCCTCTCTCTCACTACGCCCAACTAAAAATATCACGCGCTAAGCCCCTACTGGTTTGACTGCCCCCTGGCGGTAAAATGCGCGTCCTAAGTTGCTCATTGGAAATGTGCCACATAAACGCATTATCATAGATATGTCTTTGCTGTATTGCTGTTGCTGTCTTCCTTATTAAGATACTAATATCATTTTTCCTTCTTCCAATGTGTGCGTTTGGGTTGTTTATGGTAATTTATATGTTACTATCGTGTGAACTGTTTAAGACACACTGATGATTATCGTATCTGGTTTTGGGGATGCAGGTCGTGCACTGCCATGCTACACTGGCCAGTGTAACGGTTACACGTGGTGGCCAATAGCATATGTTTGCTTACTCTATTTGTAATGAATAAACTATTATAATATTCATGCTTTTTGTTTATTACTGAATGATTTTCAGTTCAACATCGTTGCTTTTTTCCTCTTGGTTTGATACATATTTATGATATACGGCTGCATATCTTTAATTATAATTTACCTATTTTGTCTGGGTTTTTTTTTAAAACTGTGAAACGACTGTTTTAGCTTTGGTTTGTTATGATAATCAACATATTACTGATAAACTGAAAACAGTATCATAATTTTTATTAATTGTACAAGGTGTTTTACACCTTACCTGTGTGTGCTTATTCCTTTGTTTCTCTGCCTATTTATGCATTTCAAATGCTCTGCATCTTTCTTTGTATAAATCAACGTACAAGTGCGATATTTTGACATGCTCAAAACTTGATGCTAACAATCATTACCTGTTCACGTTGATTATTTAGAAGGAAAGAAGTAGGTTACAAATAAAATAGTATACATACATCTGTCCTACAACATATTGATTACTTTCAGGTAGCAGTCATCTGACAGTGCACAAGGATGTAGCTGACTACGTGTCCACGCCAGCCCTGGAGGAGGCCTGCGACAGACTGCAGGACCGTGGGTGGGTGGTGCTGTGTGGACCCCCGGGCAGCGGCAAGACCACCCTGGCCCATGCCCTGTGCAGGATCAGCGGAGAACGCGACCAGTACGCAGAGTACGTCCTGGAAAAGGTCCATCTGTGGAAATCCCACGTGGGAGAGACGGATCAAAGTGTCGTGATGCTGGATGATAACTTCGGCAGGTCTTATCTTGATGAAGTAGAATACAGGGACTGGCAGAAGATTTTCAACACAATACTGGAGATGATCAAAATAGGGGGGATTAGACTGGTGATCACAGTGTACTCCCACATTCTGCGCGAACTTCAGCAGTTGGACAGTCACATGGACAGCTTTCTGAAGGACGAATCTGGTATTGTGTGGTTGACTGACACCTTGCCAGATCAAGTCAGAGAGAACATGTTAAATTTCCACTTGAAGAAACTAAATCTCGAAAGTGACACACAGAAGAAGATAGTTGAGGCAGTTGTACGAAAAGATGAGAGTGGCCCCGTTTTCCCGTGGTGCTGTGGTCAGATGGTCAAGCAGTGGTCATCCTTAGAGGATCCAACTTCTGTATTCCTGGTACCAGCTGAGGCCCATGCTACTTTGCTCAAAGACATGATTTTGGACAAAGCTTATGGGCCCGTGTTTGTGGCAGTGCTAGTATTGACTATGCAGGGAGTCTATAACTTCCTACACAATCTGTCAGAAGGCGAATCTACTCTTCAGAAGCTTGGCATGTTTAAAGTGGATGATGATACTCTGACAAGATTCGCAGACATCCTGCGTGGCAAGAACTCAATTTTGTTTGATGGTGCATTTTCCAGCCGGGTGATTTATGAGGCTGCAGGGCTGGCTCTGGGTCGTTTCTTCCGTCTGCCCACACTGCTGAGAATGTGTGACGTCAACTTCCTTGTGCAATATGTGCACTTTGCGGTGAAGGGTCAGGCAGTGCCCTGTGTCACTGTTGGAGGAGTTCCAGGCTGTTCTATGGAGCCTAGATCTTGTAGAGCTGATCAGCAGGCTTTGGTGGAGAGGATATACACAGAACTCATTGAAGGCAGCCTACAAATCATCTTTCAGCATCCCTGCCTCCAGTGTCCAAAGTTTTTGCAACAATTGGACCAGTATTGTGCCATGGACAAGAAGAGAATGAAGCGGCTGTTGACCGCTAAGGACATGCAGCATCAGCTGCCACTGCTCTACTGGTCAGCCTTCCTGCCCTCTCCCATTCTAACAGACTGGTATCTGGAAAAGGTGGAGACAGTCAAACAGCTTCTTGTGTCTCTCATGGCTTGTTCTCTGTTCGACCAAGTGACAAAGATCTCTCCATGTAGACTTCAGTCCTTTCTATCGGAAAGCCTGACTGCTAATGTTTTTGAGCATCAAAGCTATGTCATGGATTTTCCTTTCCCATACGAATGTTTGACTGAAGAAGTTCAACAACAGAAAAGAACATTAAGTGTTCCAGGCAGACTACACTACCTCCTTGATTCCTCCCTGCCCCTGCCCTCTTATCTGTTCACAGTGCAGGTCAGCCAGGACAGACTGAAGCTGCAGGTAAAGGACAGACGTCTGTGGTACCCGGTCTTCCGACTGCTGACAGACAGAGGTGGGATGGAGACAGACAAGAATGATGAGTCCCTCCTGCATGTTGCTGTGAACGGTGGAAAGAAAAGAGTTGTCAAGCTGCTGTTGAAAGCTGGAGCAGTCATCAGCCGGAAAAACCGGACAGGAGCCACACCATACCAGCTGACCAAGCGAGCACGTGCGCAGGCAGCGAAGAAGAGAACTCCAAATGATACAGACGACATACTCTCACATTTTCTTCACGTGGGCCAACCAGAGGCGCAGTTTCTTCTTCTCTATTACATTGACGTGAATCAGAAGGACAGTGAGGGAAGAACATTGCTGATGTTGTTGTGCCTTGAAGTTCAGAGGGATGCTGATAAAATCGTCAGCCTGCTAATTCAGAATGGGGCTGATGTGAACTGCCGGAATGACAACGGCTACACGCCACTTCATTTGGCTGCTTCAAATGACCACTCGGCCACTGTTCAACTGTTGCTGCAATATGGCGCTGACGCAAATGTGCCGGATGAAGACGGTGGCTCTCCACTCATGTGGGCTGCCATTGATGGTCACGCTGATACTGTTCTGGTTCTTTTACAACACAACGCTGACATCAATGCACGGGATGAGCATGGCGATACTCCCCTTCACATGGCTGCTTTGGATGGTGATACTAACACTGCTCAAATACTGGTTAAACATGGCGCTCTTGATCTTGTCAATGTTCACAATGAAAATGGTGACACGCCACTTTCGTTGGCTGCTTGCAAAGGCCGTACTGAAATAGCTCAAGTGCTTTTAGTAAATCGCGCTGATGTCAATGCACGTAATAAGGATGGTAACACACCACTTCTGCAGGCTGCCAGGAAGGGTTTCTATGGCACAGTTCAACTTCTCTTACAAAATGGCGCAAGTGTCAATGTACGTGACAGATGTAGAAACACACCACTTTTGCTGGCTGTTCGGAATCGTCAGGCTGAAATGACTCGACTACTGTTGCAACATCACGCTGACGTTAATGTGTGTAATACAGATGGTACCACACCGCTTCTGTTGGCTGCCAAATGGGGCTATTGTGACATTGCTCAACAACTGTTACAACATGGCGCCGATGTCAATGCACAGGATGAAAATGGTGACACACCACTTACGTGGGCTCACTGGAATGGCCACTCTGAAACGGCTCAAGTGTTGTCAGAACATCATGTTGACATCGACGGACAGTGTCCGCATTTCAAAACGACACGTAATCTTACTAATAAGCCCATTAAATTTCATCTCGTTCGCAGGTTAGTGGTTTCCAAAGCATTCAAATAACCTAGGGAATGTCGCAATTTCCCCCAGCTATGCTACAACAAAGAAGAAAAGTATGTTTGTTTAAAGAACGGCTTTAAGTAACAATACTGTATAGACTTGCAGGAACTGGAGTCACTTTGGTGGTTTCCAGACCAGTTTCTAAGTCGAATTAAATGATGTACTGGAGCTTTGCTTGTGGTTTGAGGAAACCTATATGACACAGGGTCGTTGTGAATGTCCATACAATGTTCACCATGACCGATACATTTATTCTACCTCTTGTGGCAATAGATCAGTACTGTGTCCTAGTTTATGTTCATCAAATTGAGTTTTGCATCACGTCTGACCGGTTTTCGTTGAAGCACTTCTGTTTTGTGCCTTTGAGTTAGCCCTGCAGTTACTTGTGCTCCAATCCTTTTTGGCTCACTCGTGTCAACGAAGTGAGTCTATGCTGTCATCTTGGTCGGTTGTGTATCTGTGTATGATTATGCATGTATGTATGTATGTATGTATGTATGTGTGTATATCCAGGGCTCCCAGGGACCCCCATTTGGGGGTC
>CM065699.1:6637550-6650050 GCA_017654935.2 Phymorhynchus buccinoides | reverse complement strand
AAAGGGACATTAAGTCGCTGGGCTAGTTTCTTACAACAGGCGTGCAATCAAAATTGAATTATGGGTATTTTTGTGCTCTCTAACATCTTATCTTTCATATGCATAAAGGATAACCTTCAATATGGTCTCTAAATATTAGAAAAAGTGCTTTAAAATTAGTAGGTTGATGCATTTTCTTAGGAGAGGCTAGACCTTAGACTGTGATTTCTCAAAATGGCCGACAGTCACCTTACTAACTTTGAATGCTCATAGCTCTGCAACAAGAAAGGATACAATAATGGTTTGTATATCCTTAGAAAGGGAATTGCCTGAAGTGTTCAACTGCGCCATTGTCCCAGAATGGTCATTTTGACACTTAATGTCCCTTTCGTGGTGCTAGGTCACACATAGAGACGGGGACCTATTGAAAGCGAGACACAGGGACAGAATTGGGGACATATAGAGACGGGGGCACAATGCTACGTAACACTCTCTTTCCCCTGTACTTTCTATCTCTCCATTTTACCAACTAACTTTTATTTGACTTCCCCCCCTAGTTCCTGGTGCCATCTCTGACGGATGTGCTTTATCCTGTTGCGTCGCTCTCTCACCAGCCACCATCTCAACATCAGACATAGATAGTCACTAGGGGAAGGGAGTAGGGGAAGAGGGGGTAAAGTTTAAAGAAGTTGTTGACAGCTGGAAGCAGCAGCAGCGATATCCTAGACACAGAAGACCTCGATAGATATATATACAGTAAGAGCTCACAGCACATCTTTGCGCTGTCTCGTCCTTTATCGAGATAAGCCACGGGAAATCGCGAGACTCGCATGACTTCTAGATATGTCGCGGGAAATCGTGAGAATCACGTGACTTCCGTTTGAAGCCAAGACTTAGGGCCTGCTGTTGAGGAAAGATAGGGCGAACCGGTGTGTAGATTTAGGATACGATTTAGTCGATTATGATAAAACAAGGGAATATATCGAGGCACTCCCGCCTCTGTGTGTCCCTGTCTCTATGTGCCCCTGCCTCTATATCTCGCTGTCATTGTGCCCCCGTCTGTATATGTCCCCGTCTCTATGTGCCCCTGGTATCACTGATGTTTTTTTCCTTTTGTAATCCCCTCCCCTTTGACATGGGCAGAAGGCCTGGATCAGTAAACTTTGTGAATTGTGAATTGTGAATATGTGCCCCTGTCTCTATATCTCGCTCTCATTGTGCCCCCATCTTTATATGTCCCCATCTCTAGGTGTCCCTGTGTCACTCCCATTGTGCCCCCGTCTCTATGTGTCCCTGTGTCTATGTGTCACTCTCATTGTGCCCCCGTCTCTATGTGCCCCTGTCTCTATGTGTCACTCTCATTCTGCCCCCGTCTCTATGTGCCCCTGTATCCCTGTGTCACTCTCATTGTGCCCCCGTCTCTATGTGTCCCTGTGTCTATGTGTCACTCCCATTGTGCCCCCGTCTCTATGCGTCCCTGTGTCTACGTGTCACTCTCATTGTGCCCCCGTCTCTATGTGTCCCTGTGTCTATGTGTCACTCTCATTGTGCCCCCGTCTCAATGCGTCCCTGTGTCTACGTGTCACTCTCATTGTGCCCCCGTCTCTATGTGTCCCCGTGTCTATGTGTCCCTGTGTCTATGTGTCACACTCATTGTGCCCCCGTCTCTATCTATGTGCCCCTGTCTCTACGTGTCACTCTCATTGTGCCCCCGTCTCTATGTGCCCCTTTTTTAGTTTTTAACTGACTTACAAAATGACTTAAACAAGGTAGCAACATGAACAGAATTTAATCACATGGCCTTGCACCCTCTGAAATCCAAACTTATGTTAATAACCACGAGACAAAAGCGTCAAAATATTAAAACTGATTTAATAAAAGTAAAAATCAATGATAATACTCTGGAAGAAGTTGATTCTCATAAAGTACTTGGCCTTGGTATTGATAACAATCTGACCTGGTCTTTTCACGTTTCCATTCTTACACGAAAATTATCCAAAAAAATATTTCAGTTAAACAGAATAAAACACTTCCTCGATCAGCACACCCGAAAATTGTTCTTTCATGCGTACATTCAACCAGATGTTGACTACGCTTCTACAACTTGGGATTTGGCTAGTAAGAACTGTTTAAAACCACTAGAAACTCTCTATAGACGTGCAATCAAAATTATACTACTTAAATCATCATCTCTGCAAACCACTGACTATAAAACATTAAGCATTCTCCCTTTCAGCTTAAGATGTCGTCTAAATAAGGCCGTGCTTATGTTTAAGATAATGAATAACCTGGCGCCTCCCTATCTCTGTGAAAAATTCCAAATCAGTAATGCTCGTAATAAAAGTCTAATATTCATCCCTCGTCCAAGAACAGATCTTTTCATGTCATCCCTAACATACTCAGGAGCAAAACTATGGAATGAGATGCCTGCATATATTAAAAACAAGAGCACCTTGGCGTCTTTCAAAAAATCATATAATAAATACTTAGCAGAATGTATATAAATCACCTATTGTTTCCTCCGCATAATGTAAAAATTATTCCCTTCCAATATATAAATCACTTGTATCCAATGAATTTATGTTTAAACGCGGGAGGACAAATTATTTTATTTTATGCGTTTAAATTCTGATATTTTCTTTCCCTATTCATTGGTAATTATTATTACCCTATTGAATGTCATGTTATGAGATAACATGTGGATAAAAAATGTGTGTGTATGTATGTGTGAGTGTGTGTGTGTGTGTGTGTGTGCGTGTGCGTGTGTGCGTGCGTGCGTGTGCGTGTGCGTGCGTGCGTGCGTGCGTGCGTGTGTGTGTGTGTGTGTGTGTGTGTGTGTGTGCGTGTGTGTGTGTGTGTGTGTGCGTGCGTGCGTGCGTGCGTGCGTGCGTGTGCGTGTGCGCGCGCGCGCGCGTGCGTGCGTGTGTGTGCGCGTGTGTGTATGTGTGCACATATATATATATATAATTATTTTTTATTTATTTTTTATTTTATTTTTATTTTTCAATTTTTTTTCTTGTGTTTTTTTCTTGCATGTTTCTGATTTCTTTTGTCTGTTTTGATTGTAGTTTATTTGTGTGGTTGTTTATCGTTTAATTTAAGTTTGCTTGTTTGCTTTGTACGAGGACCTGATGAAAAAAAGCCATATTTTGTGCTTATTTAGTTATCCTCAATAAACATTCGAGTTTCAACATTCGAGTGTCTCTGCGTGTCACTCTCATTGTGCCCCCGTCTCTATCTATGTGCCCCTGTCTCTACGTGTCACTCTGATTGTGCCCCCGTCTCTATGTGTCCCCGTCTCTATGTGTCCCCGTCTCTATGTGTCCCTGTGTCTATGTGTCACTCTCATTGTGCCCCCGTCTCTATCTATTGTGTCCCTGTCTCTACGTGTCACTCTGATTGTGCCCCCGTCTCTATGTGTCCCCGTCTCTATGTGTCCCCGTCTCTATGTGTCCCCGTCTCTATGTGTCCCTGTGTCTATGTGTCACTCTCATTGTGCCCCCGTCTCTATCTATGTGTCCCTGTGTCTACGTGTCACTCTCATTGTGCCCCCGTCTCTATGTGTCCCTGTGTCTATGTGTCACTCTCATTGTGCCCCCGTCTCTATCTATGTGTGCCTGTGTCTACGTGTCACTCTGATTGTGCCCCCGTCTCTATGTGTCCCTGTGTCTATGTGTCACACTCATTGTGCCCCCCGTCTCTATGTGTCCCCGTCTCTATGTGTCCCTGTGTCTATGTGTCACTCTCATTGTGCCCCCGTCTCTATCTATGTGCCCCTGTCTCTATGTGTCACTCTGATTGTGCCCCCGTCTCTATGTGTCCCTGTGTCTATGTGTCCCTGTGTCTATGTGTCACTCTGATTGTGCCCCCGTCTCTATGTGTCTCCGTCTCTATGTGTCTCCGTCTCTATGTGTCCCTGTGTCTATGTGTCACTCTCATTATGCCCCCGTCTCTATCTATGTGCCCCTGTCTCTACGTGTCACTCTCATTGTGCCCCCGTCTCTATGTGTCCCTGTCTCTATGTGTCACTCTCATTGTGCCCCCGTCTCTATGTGTCCCTGTGTCTATGTGTCACTCTCATTGTGCCCCCGTCTCTATCTATGTGCCCCTGTCTCTACGTGTCACTCTCATTGTGACTCCGTCTCTATGTGTCTCCGTCTCTATGTGTCCCCCCACAAGGCTACCTACCATAAAGGCGTAGCTTCGCTTCCACCACCAAATGTTCTCATTTAACATGTTCACTGAAGAGCAACAGTTTGCCTTGTGGTAAGGAAAGGGATAAGGTTAGAATAGACGATTTTCGGAAAAAGCTCGGGCAGAGCACTTCGTGAAAACTAGAGTTGTTTACCTCCATTACTTGGTCAAATACCATGGCAACAATGCAAAATGGCGTCGAAGCTTGAAACCGCAGGATGCGATTCAGCGACTTGCAAACATTTTTTAAAGAAAAATATAAACTGATAAAACTTGCAAACTGGGACGTAAAAATATAAATGACATAATTGTTTTTAATGACGCACGGTGTTCTAAGTGCTGTATGTCTGCTCAAACACACGAGTCGATAGGCTAGGAGAGCTGATAGTAGAGCGACTTCCCCTGATTGACCGATTGAATTAGGCAAGATAACTCCCTCACACCATGAAATTACTCCCCTTAATTATTTCCGAACAATTCATATTAGACTGGGGCTTTATTTTCATAGACAGAATGATACATTAGGGGAAGACGGGGTAAAAAGCGCATGGGTGGGTAAGAAGCCCACCCCAATTATCTCATGAAATAAAGAAAATTTCAATCAAATTTGCCCATGAGACGAATGCTAGACATTAACGCTCGTCTCATGGGCAAAATGAGACTGAAATTTGCTTCATTTCATGAGATAATTGGGGTGGGCTTCTTACCCGCCCATGCGCTTTTTGCCCCGTCTTCCCCTAAGAGTGAAACCCAAGAACATGGGAAGGGTAACGAGACTCCACTTTTTACGGAGAGACATTGAAGCAGGGACATAATTATAGAGAAGGGGACACACAGAGATGGGGACACATACAGACAGGGACACAGACAGACGGAGACATATAGAGACAGAAACATCTAGAGACCGGGACATAATATGGAGACGAGGACAAATAGAGATGGGGACATATAGAGACAGGGACATGTAGAGACGGGAACACATAGACATGGGGACATACAGACATGGACACAGACAGACGGAGACATATAGAGACAGAAACATATAGAGACCGGGACATAATATGGAGACGAGGACAAATAGAGATCGGGAACACATGGGGACATACAGAGGCAGGAACACATAGAGATGGGGACATATAGAGACGAGGACAAATAGAGATGGGGACATATAGAGACAGGGACATGTAGAGACGGGAACACATAGACATGGGGACATACAGAGGCAGGGACACATAGAGATGGGGACATATAGAGACGAGGACAAATAGATATGGGGTCACATAGAGACAGGGACATGCAGAGACGGGAACACAGAGTCAAGGGGAGATACAGAGGCAGGGACACATAGAGATGGGGACATATAGATATGAGGACACATAGAGATGGGGACAAATAGAGACGGAGACACGCAAAGACGGGAACACGGAGTCAAGGGGACATACAGAGGCAGGGACACATAGAAATGGGGACACGTAGACAGGAACATGTAGAGACGGGAACACATAGACATGGGGACATACAGAGGCAGGGACACATAGAGACAGGGACATGTAGAGACGGGAACACATAGACAAGGGGATATACAGAGGCAGGGACACATAGAGACAGGGACATGTAGAGACGGGGACACATAGACAAGGGGATATACAGAGGCAGGGACACATAGAGACAGGGACATGTAGAGACGGGAACACATAGACAAGGGGATACACAGAGACAGGGACACATAGAGACAGGGACATGTAGAGACGGGAACACATAGACAAGGGGATATACAGAGGCAGGGACACATAGAGACAGGGACATGTAGAGACGGGAACACATAGACAAGGGGATATACAGAGGCAGGGACACATAGAGACAGGGACATGTAGAGACGGGAACACAGAGTCAAGGGGATATACAGAGGCAGGGACACATAGAGACAGGGACATGTAGAGACGGGAACACATAGACAAGGGGATATACAGAGGCAGGGACACATAGAGACAGGGACATGTAGAGACGGGAACACATAGACAAGGGGATATACAGAGGCAGGGACACATAGAGACAGGGACATGTAGAGACGGGGACACACAGAGTCAAGGGGATATACAGAGGCAGGGGACACATAGAGACAGGGACATGTAGAGACGGGAACACATAGACAAGGGGATATACAGAGGCAGGGACACATAGAGACAGGGACATGTAGAGACGGGAACACATAGACAAGGGGATATACAGAGGCAGGGACACATAGAGACAGGGACATGTAGAGACGGGGACACATAGACAAGGGGATATACAGAGGCAGGGACACATAGAGACAGGGACATGTAGAGACGGGAACACATAGACAAGGGGATATACAGAGGCAGGGACACATAGAGACAGGGACATGTAGAGACGGGAACACAGAGTCAAGGGGATATACAGAGGCAGGGACACATAGAGACAGGGACATGTAGAGACGGGAACACATAGACAAGGGATATACAGAGACAGGGACACATAGAGACAGGGACATGTAGAGACGGGAACACAGAGTCAAGGGGATATATAGAGGCAGGGACACATAGAGACAGGGACATGTAGAGACAGGAACACAGAGTCAAGGGGAGCAGGGCCGGATCACAGACTTTTGAAGGGGGGGGGTGCTTGAAACTTTTTTTAGGCCGGGGTCCAGGGGCCGCCTAGGCCCCGGTGGGGTCCAGAGGCCGCCTAGGCCCCGGTGGGGTCCAGGGGCCGCCTAGGCCCCGGTGGGGTCCAGGGGCCGCCTAGGCCCCGGTGGGGTCCAGGGGCAAAGCCCTGGGGGGGGGGGGGGGGGGGGGGGGGGTGTCCTGGGGGGCCAAGCCCCCCGGCCGAAAACGAGTTTTCAACATTTTAAAACTGTTTTGTGGCATCTCCTGTGAGCTCAGAACAGAACTTCTTAAGAGTGTGTAATCAGTTTTGCACATTGCTTAGCTTGCAGTCATAACACACAAAAGACAATCAAAAAAGACTGCGATTTTCGGCGGGTTTCTTTTTTTTTTTGACAGCTGAGGGGGGGGTGCTGCAGCACCCAAAGCACCCCCCCCCCTAGATCCGGCCCTGGGGAGATACAGAGGCATGGACACATAGAGACGAGGACACATGGAGACGAGGACACATGGAGACATGAACATAATATAGACTCTATTGGTGACAGACACGCACACAGACGGGGCTACATCGATACGTATCTACACAGGGTTGTCAAGGTGTTAGCCAGCCAATGATTGCTCCCGTGCACAACTTTCCGGATATTCAAGGTCACTTTGGAACCTTTGTAATACTGTATTGACCTTGATGACCTTTACTGAGGGCATCATGGGAAGAAGAATGCACAAAGAAATCGAGGCTGTGGTTAAATGCGATAAGATGATGTAGATCAAAAACCTCGGAAACAAAATGGCGGCCAGTGACGATTACTTAATATTGTGCCCCCATCTCCACGTATCACCAATGTTGTCTATGTGTCGCCGTCTCTATGTGTCCCTGTCTCCACGTATCACCAATTTTGTCTCTATATGTCCCCCTCTCTATGAGTCCCTGTCTCTATGTGTCTCCAATTTTGTCTCTATATGCCCCCCTCTCTATGTATCCGTGTCTCTATGTGTCACCAATGTTTGTCACTATGTGTCCCTGTCTCTATGTGTCCCTATCTCTATATGTCCCTGTCTCTATGTGTCTCCAATTTTGTCTCTATATGCCCCCCTCTCTATGTATCCGTGTCTCTATGTGTCACCAATGTTTGTCACTATGTGTCCCTGTCTCTATGTGTCCCTATCTCTATATGTCCCTGTCTCTATGTGTCACCAATGTTGTCTCTATATGCCCCCCTCTCTATGTATCCGTGTCTATATGTGTCACCAATGTTTGTCACTATGTGTCCCTGTCTCTATGTGTCCCTGTCTGTATATGTCCCTGTCTCTATGAGTCACCAATGTTTGTCACTATGTGTCCCTGTCTCTATGTGTCACCAATTTTGTTTCTATATGTCCCCCTCAATATGTGTCCGTGTCTCTATGTGTCACCAATGTTTGTCACTATGTGTCCCTGTCTCTATGTGTCACCAATTTTGTTTCTATATGTCCCCCTCAATATGTGTCCGTGTCTCTATGTGTCACCAATGTTTGCCACTATGTGTCCCTGTCTCTGTATGTGTCATCGTCATATATCTTTCTGTCTGTGTGTGAACACAAAAACCTAACACTAACCCTAATGCAAAGCATAACCCTAACTTGAAACCCTATCCCTAACCCTAGCCGTAACCAGAAACCCAAATCAATCCCTAATCCTAACCTTATTTCTAGCACGAGGGGAAACATAGAGACGGGGGCACAGTGAGGGTGACATAGAGACAGGGGCACAATGAGCGTGACACATACAGACGGGGGCACAATGAGGGTGACATAGAGACAGGGGCACAATGAGCGTGACACATACAGACGGGGGCACAATGAGGGTGACATAGAGACAGGGGCACAATGAGGGTGACATAGAGACAGGGGCACAATGAGGGTGACATAGAGACAGGGGCACAATGAGGGTGACACATAGAGACGGGGGCACAATGAGGGTGACACATAGAGACAGGGGCACAATGAGGGTGACACATAGAGACGGGGGCACAATGAGGGTGACACATAGAGACGGGGGCACAATGAGGGCGACACATAGAGAAAGGGGCACAATGAGGGTGACACATAGAGACAGGGGCACAGTGAGGGTGACATAGAGACAGGGGCACAGTGAGGGTGACACATAGAGACGGGGGCACAATGAGGGTGACACATAGAGACGGGGGCACAATGAAGGTGACACATAGAGACGGGGACACTTTGAGGGTGACACATAGAGACGGGGGCACAATGAGGGTGACACATAGAGACAGGGACACAATGAGGGTGACACATAGAGACAGGGGCACAGTGAGGGTGACACATAGAGACAGGGGCACAATGAGGGTGACACATAGAGACGGGGACACAGTGAGCGTGACACATAGAGACGGGGACACTCTGAGGGTGACACATAGAGACGGGGGCACAATGAGGTTGACACATAGAGACGGGGACACAGTGAGGGTGACACATAGAGACGGGGGGACACATCGAGATGGGGACACATAGAGATGGGACACATATAGAGATGGGACACATAGAGATGGGACACATAGAGATGGGACACATAGAGATGGGGACACATCGAGATGGGACACATAGAGACGGGGGCACATAGAGATGGGACACATAGAGATGGGGACACATAGAGACGGGGGCACATAGAGACGGGGGCACATAGAGACGGGGGCACATAGAGACGGGGACACATAGAGACGGGGCACATAGAGACGGGGGCACATAGAGATGGGGGCACATAGAGACGGGGGCACATAGAGACGGGGACACATAGAGACGGGGACACATAGAGACGGGGAGCACATAGAGACGGGGGCACATAGAGACGGGGACACATAGAGACGGGGACACATAGAGACGGGGACACATAGAGACGGGGACACATAGAGATGGGGACACATAGAGATGGGGACACATAGAGACGGGGGCACATAGAGACGGGGGCACATAGAGACGGGGGCACATAGAGACGGGGGCACATAGAGACGGGGGCACATAGAGACGGGGGCACATAGAGACGGGGGCACATAGAGACGGGGGCACATAGAGACGGGGGCACATAGAGACGGGGGCACATAGAGACGGGGGCACATAGAGACGGGGGCACATAGAGACGGGGGCACATAGAGACGGGGGCACATAGAGACGGGGGCACATAGAGACGGGGACACATAGAGACGGGGACACATAGAGACGGGGACACATAGAGACGGGGACACATAGAGACGGGGACACATAGAGACGGGGACACATAGAGACGGGGACACATAGAGACGGGGACACATAGAGATGGGGACACATAGAGACGGGGGCACATAGAGACGGGACACATAGAGACGGGGACACATAGAGACGGGGACACATAGAGACGGGGACACATAGAGACGGGGACACATAGAGACGGGGGACACATAGAGACGGGGACACATAGAGATTGGGGACACATAGAGACGGGGGCACATAGAGATGGGACACATCGAGATGGGACACATAGAGACGGGGGCACATAGAGACGGGGACACATAGAGACGGGGGCACATAGAGACGGGGGCACATAGAGACGGGGGCACATAGAGACGGGGGCACATAGAGACGGGGGCACATAGAGACGGGGGCACATAGAGACGGGGGCACATAGAGACGGGGGACACATAGAGACGGGGACACATAGAGACGGGGGCACATAGAGACGGGGCACATAGAGACGGGGGCACATAGAGACGGGGGCACATAGAGACGGGGGCACATAGAGACGGGGGCACATAGAGACGGGGGCACATAGAGACGGGGGCACATAGAGACGGGGACACATAGAGACGGGGGCACATAGAGACGGGGGCACATAGAGACGGGGACACATAGAGACGGGGGCACATAGAGACGGGGACACATAGAGACGGGGACACATAGAGACGGGGGCACATAGAGACGGGGACACATAGAGATGGGACACATAGAGACGGGGGCACATAGAGACGGGGGCACATAGAGACGGGGGCACATAGAGACGGGACACATAGAGACGGGGGCACATAGAGACGGGGGCACATAGAGACGGGGACACATAGAGACGGGGACACATAGAGACGGGGACACATAGAGACGGGGACACATAGAGACGGGGACACATAGAGACGGGGACACATAGAGACGGGGGACACATAGAGACGGGGGCACATAGAGACGGGGACACATAGAGACGGGGACACATAGAGACGGGACACATAGAGACGGGGACACATAGAGACGGGACACATAGAGACGGGGACACATAGAGACGGGGACACATAGAGACGGGGGCACATAGAGATGGGGACACATAGAGACGGGGGCACATAGAGACGGGACACATAGAGACGGGGACACATAGAGACGGGGACACATAGAGACGGGGACACATAGAGACGGGGACACATAGAGACGGGACACATAGAGACGGGGACACATAGAGACGGGACACATAGAGACGGGGGCACATAGAGACGGGACACATAGAGACGGGGACACATAGAGACGGGGACACATAGAGACGGGGACACATAGAGACGGGGACACATAGAGACGGGGACATATAGAGACGGGGACACATAGAGACGGGGGCACATAGAGACGGGGGCACATAGAGACGGGGACACATAGAGACGGGGGCACATAGAGACGGGGACACATAGAGACGGGGGCACATAGAGACGGGGACACATAGAGACGGGGGCACATAGAGACGGGGACACATAGAGACGGGGGCACATAGAGACGCGGACACATAGAGACGGGGGACACATAGAGACGGGGACACATAGAGACGGGGGCACATAGAGACGGGGACACATAGAGACGGGGGCACATAGAGACGGGACACATAGAGACGGGGACACATAGAGACGGGGGCACATAGAGACGGGACACATAGAGACGGGGGCACATAGAGACGGGGGCACATAGAGACGGGGGACACAGATACGGGGGCACATAGAGACGGGGGCACATAGAGACGGGGACACATAGAGACGGGGGACACATAGAGACGGGACACATAGAGACGGGGACACATATAGAGACGGGACACATAGAGACGGGGGCACATAGAGACGGGGGCACATAGAGACGGGACACATAGAGACGGGGGCACATAGAGACGGGGGCCACAGATACGGGGGCACATAGAGACGGGGGCACATAGAGACGGGGGCACATAGAGACGGGGGCACATAGAGACGGGGGCACATAAAGACGGGGGCACATAGAGACGGGGGACACAGATACGGGGGCACATAGAGACGGGACACATAGAGACGGGGACACATAGACATGTGACACATAGAGACGGGGGCACATGGAGATGGGACACATGGAGATGGGAGCACATCGCATTGATTGTTGGTGATGTCGATAAAAAAAATATCGGAAACAATATGGCGGCCAGTACTGATGCATGAATTCAGTTTTCCGTTTGGAGTGACGGCTGGTTTCTTGTGATTAGCGAAGAAAGATGAAGAGATAATTTATGGAGATCTGATGTGAACGGTTTTGTGTTTGAACAGTCAGAAAATGGCGCAATAATGATTACTAGAGCAACGCCGAGTACCGGTAACGCCTAGTACCAGTAACGCCAAGTACCGGTAACGCTGAGTACCGGTTTCGCCGGATCCGCGAAATATTATATTATTACTTTTGTCTCTC
>CM065699.1:6615050-6617550 GCA_017654935.2 Phymorhynchus buccinoides | reverse complement strand
AGAAGGTGGATGTAGATCTCTATGGCTTAGAGACAAGGGGCTTCAGTCGGCAGGGAATTAGTGAATCCCAACCGGCTTGAAGGCTTCCCTTGTACAATAGCACTACAAGTTAATAAATAAACTGAATTTCAGTTAACAAACTGAGATCAGTAAAACATAAAAGGTGATCAAGACAACATCACTCTCCATCCAACACCTGGAAAGGAAGGGTATCATAAAGTGCAAGATTGCGGCCCATAGGTTTCCTACTAAAAATAGTGCAAGATTGCGGCCCATAGGTTTCCTACTAAAAATAGACAAAAGGGTTAGTAGGCATAAACTCCGGTTCTGGTACCAAAAGTGTTCAAGTCAAAAACACACACACACAAATAATCAGTGCACATAAATAGAATAGAATGTTTACCACTTCTTTTCAATAACATATCTATCTACTCCTTATTCATCATTGAACATAGGATCTAGATCAAAACTAGAGTCAAACAAACAACCAGTCTCAATCACCTGCCATCAATAATACTTACTAGTGGGCTTATGATGACTGGTTGTGAGTGTTGCTCTAGCTACGTTTCAGCATCTTGTGTGACAACTTTTTCTCACCACTCCAATTATAGCCTTCACTTTCAAACAATGAAAGCCTGCTATTGGTGTATTACAGTCCACACGTCACAAGATTGCTGTTCTAAATGTACCGAACAATCACGCGCCTATTACATCCTTATCACGTGCCGACATTCAAATCCTTCTCGTGCTCGGAAAAGCAAAACCATCTTCAAAGGGAGATAACCTCGGTTGTCACTTTCTTGTGATGGGTAATGACACGGTGTCTTACAAAGGGAGCCGACTCTTGATATCACTATCTCGTGATGAGACGGTAGATAAGGGGGGGGGGGGGGGTGAAGGGAGATAACCTCGGTAGGTGGTACGTGCTGACCGGGGAGACAAATTGACCTTCAAAAGGGACCAATCCCGGAATCGGCATTCTTTAGATGGTGGGTGGCAATTAACGTGGCGGCCAAGTAAAGAAAAGAAAAGGAGGGGGGGTGAAGGGGTAGATAAAGAAAGAGGGGTCTAAAGAAAGAGGGGTCGCGCGGGACACTTACGTCACAACATACAGGATTCAAAACAATTAGGTAGGCTTTCCTGAAACCTTTGTATCAATAGGGCATTTGCCGCGTGCTGGTGACCTTGAATTTCACTAAGTTGAATTTAGAGAGTTGAATTAGAAAGGTCAGCGTAACTCGGGCAAATTAGTGGTCTAGAATAGAGAACGAACGCTCGTGGCAAATGCCCTATTCGTGCTCGTGGGTATTCCCAAAATGTTATTGCTTTCAATATGGCTGACTACAAAAGTCAAAAGGAGAAAATCTGAGTGTATTTTGGACTGATTTCATAAACTAAAATTATATCTTTCGGAGAAGCATTCTATAGTTATCATTTAGAGACCCAGATATTTTAAACATGTTTTTAAAGTTGCACACCCAAATTGTTAAATTTAATGAAACAAACTGTAAGTGTAGGCCATCCTGTCGTTTCCGACTATGAGTTCCAGACAGCACGGGAGGGGAGGCGGCAGCTATTCAGGAAGGTTGGGCTATGTTTTGGTCAACTATGCAACAAGAAGAAAGGCATCACATGTTCATAAGTTCTCACTTTGTTGCTGCAACACCAAAGGGCCAGCCACACGTCAGCGAAAATCGCACGACTGTACGATGCGATTCGATCACGTGATCTCGAAGCGCGAATCACATTTGTTCTTGGAGACCACGTGATCGAATCGTACGGTACAGTCGTACGATTTTAGTTGACGTTTGGCTGGCCCTTAACTGGAATGACCCAACTAACTAATTCCACTACAGTTTCCACGACAACTATGAAGATGACGACGACGACGACGACGACGACACCAATGATGGTGATGATGATGATGATGATGATGATAACGACGACGACAATGATGACGACGACGATTATGATGATGATGACGAAAGACGAATTCTATACGACGATGATTATGAAACGTTTTAGGCGCTCCTTTCGATCGAGGTGATGATAAAAACAGACGTAAATAACAACGACGATGATGATGATACTGTAGGGTAGAATACGATGATTTGATATTAACTGTTTTTAAGCTGGCAATAAAAGTCCCATAAGCAGAACTGACAAGCACGAAAAACTAGGCACACATTTGCAGGATACAAATAAATCCAGAACAATCGCTTTCCCCTCGACCAAAATCCCCTACCCCCCCCCCCCCCCCCCCCCTCCCAAACACACACCCAGACAGACACACATGCACAGACACAGAGACACACACACAGACACACCCAGACATACACACAAAAAAACACACACGCGCGCGCGCGCGCGCACGCACACGCACACACACACACACACACACTCTCACACACACACATACACACACGTACAGCACACACACACACACACACACACACACACACACACACACACACACACACACACACACACACACACACAC
>CM065699.1:6605050-6610050 GCA_017654935.2 Phymorhynchus buccinoides | reverse complement strand
TTTTTTTTATATCAATTATGAGCACAGACGCGTCATGCTGCCGTTATGCGCCTAGTTAGGTCCAGCATGACCGACTAAGAATTTCGTTTTTTTTAAAAGGCAGGAGAATAGACCAGTAAGGTTGAAAGATAGTAGGCCCTAGATTTGCAGTAAGCAAGCAGGAAAGTCAGAGTCAAAGAGAGTGACATATTAGAGGAAATTACAAGCGCAGGACTTCCAGAAGGTGGAGGAGTTATTTGTACGAAAGACCCCCCGGTATCCCCACGGGTGTGGAGGAAAGGGGGAGGGGAGACAAACAGAAAAACAGACAGAAACAAACACAAGTCATTTGTTCAAATGTTGTGGAATGCTTAGCTCTGTGTACTATGTCTGTGTTTAGTGAATCTTTCAAATAAACGCTCGCTCGCTCTTTTAGTCCCGTCTCCACTTGCTTTTAGTGTCATTGGGGGTCGGCACCGCAGACACCCACCTACCCCCCCTACCCCCTACCCCTCCCCCCCTCCCCCCTCCCTCCACCCTCCCTGTGTATATATATATATATATATATGTGTGTGTCTGTGTCTGCTTAGTGTAGTGTGAGCGCGCGCGAGCGCATGCATTAGCGTGTGTGTAAGTGCGTGTATGTTTGTCTCTGTATGTGTGTTGGCGTGCATAGGTTTGTGCGTTTGATCGGGGGAATGAAGGTGGAGGGGGGGATCTAGAAACTGATCGCATTGTCTAGGGTGGGGTGTGATAGGGGGTGGGGGTGGTGGGGGGGGGGGAGACAACGGAAAATGGAAACTATGTTTATTTAGCTTTCCCCCCAACTTTGCACAAAATACGATAGTGCGCAACAGACAAGGCAAGCTATCGGTTTCATCATCAGTCTTTCTCTGTCTGTCTCTGTCTCTCTCTCTCTCTCTCTCTCTCTCTAGGGGAGGGGGGGGAGGGGAGGGGAGGGGGGGGACAGTGGGTTGTGTTGTGTTTACATGCGGTGTGCTTTCGATATTAATGCTATCCATTCTTTCTTTTTAATGTATTAATTTCATGGAGATGTATGGTGATGATACGTGAGCTAGTCTTTATATAGAAATGTGTGTATAACGTGCATCTTGTTGTCTGATAGCATGAATGGTGAGTGAAAGCGCATGGAGTTGCTAAAGGTCTGTGGACACGTTAACACTATTCACGTGATATTTCTATTTCCCCATGGCAACACAGTGATAGCCCTCTCTTTATATGACTTACAGCTCACTGTGTTGCCATGGGGAAATAGACATATCTTGTGAATAGTGTTAACGTGTACACAGACCTTTAGCAAGAGTATGCGCTATAGGGGAAGACGGGGTAAAAAGCGCATGGGCGGGTAAGAAGCCCACCCCAATTATCTCATGAAATAAAGAAAATTTCAGTCAAATTTGCCCATGAGACGAATGCTAGACATTAACGCTCGTCTCATAGGCAAAATGAGACTGAAATTTGCTTCATTTCATGAGATAATTGGGGTGGGCTTCTTACCCGCCCATGCGCTTTTTACCCCGTCTTCCCCTAGCATTATTCATTACTATTATTATTAAAATGAGACAATGCTTACAAAAGAAAGTGCGCAAAGAATGTATTTGTTTCCTATGTTGTTTTGGGGAGCGGGATGTAACACAGCCCCATGTACTAACTATGGGGTTGTGCAGAGAGGCCGTCTCATACGTCCGATTTAAAGAGGATCGGATACTATAAATTTCTCTTAGTACTAGGAAGGTAAGAGTTAGTATAGACAATGTGGCGGTAATAATAATAATAATAATAATAATAATAATAGTGAATCATTTATATAGCGCATTCCTCCACCAATGTGGAGCTCTATGCGCTTAACAACAACACAAATTAAAAGCAACAAATTCAACAACAAAACGAAATAATCGCTCACGCACATGCAAATAGGCATACACATACACACCCCACCCACACATACACACCACACCCACACATACACGCACGTACGCACATACACACACACACACACACACACACACACACACACACACACACACACACACACACACACACACACACACACACACACACACACACACGCACGCACGCACGCACGCACGCACGCACGCACGCACACACACACACACACACACACACACACACACACACACACACACACACACACACACACACACACGCGCGCACACCGTTACCTTCACCACCACTCACCCCACCAAAAAAACACAACACAAAATACAATCAGTTGAACAAAGCATCAACACACACTCTCTCTCTCTCTCTCTCTCTCTCTCTCTCTCTCTCTCTCTCTCTCTCTCTCTCTCTCTCTCTCTCTCTCTCTCTCTCTCTCTCTCTCTCTCTCTCTCTCTCTCTCTCTCTCTCTCTCTCTCTCTCTCTCTCTCTCTCTCTCTCTCTCTCTCTCTCTCTCTCTCTCTCTCTCTCTCGGTACCATAGCTGATGAGGTTTAACCGAGGCATGGTTACCGTTACACCTATCTATATTGTTAAAAACTCGGGACTTTACTGGTGTTGCATAAATATCTAAAGTAAAATAAAACATATTTTTTCTCTTCCCCTTCCCCCCCTTTCCAAATAACTAAAAATAGATCGTAATGTCCCATATGGCTTCGGCCGAGAGGACGATAAACATAATTAATTGTATTGTTGGTGTTGCACTGCCTCCGGGCATTGCCTCCAGTATTGTTCCCACCATCTTTGTATTTACAAATGTCCCATATGTGTCTATGACCGGAAGGACGTAAAACATCATTTTCATTTTCATCGGAAAGTAAGAATCTGGCGCGAGAAATCTACTGTTTGTTGTGTTTGATATTTTCTAGTCACAGAGTATCTGTGAAACTCGGGTTTCTCTCACCAGGAGAGCGCGCTGCCGCTAGTGCAGTGCCTCACATGGTTACTATGGTGGTAGTAGCAGTAATAGTACTAGGAGTAGTAACGGTAGTAGAAGAAGTAAATGGTAGTGAAAGAGGTGTTTTCCGTTTATTTATTTGTTTGTTTGTTTATTAGGTTGGTTAGTTTTCTGTTCTGTTTGTTTTCATTGCTGATGTAGATGCTCTGCCTACCATGTTGTTGCTATATTACTGTTAACGTTGTTGTTTCTGTTGGCGATGTTCCTGTGTCTCAATGTTCATTCATAGTATTAGTTATGTATTGCATGCTTAGAACCAAGGACATAATGGAAGACTAGGCCCAGCCTAAATTCTTATCCTTGCCAAATAAAGTTTCTGAAGTCTGAAGTCTGAAGTCTGACTATAAACCAACTAATAGAATTTCACCAGAATCATGTCAACACAGACTTTTCATCAGCTTTGTGTTTAGGGTTCTACATGAATGTTGCGAACTAATACAAGTACAATGCTGATTTCATCAGAATCATGCCTAACACACGGCTCTTGTGCAGGACCTATTCTGCTATGGACACGAAAACAATTGTAATCTTACATCGCTTCATCGATGATTGGTTGATACGAACACCTTTTGTTCATTTGGTTAACAACAATTCTGCCTCTAAACTTGTTCGTATCCTATTCCTCTAATTAAGGCTCACAGCGGCAAAGCAAGCGTTGCAAGGCATCTGGGCCAGTATTCACATTGAGATAGTATGAGACTTATCATCACGATATCTTACAAGTCCTTCTAAAGTAGTTGGATTTAATAGGACCCTGTCAATGTGAATACAGGCCCAGCTTAGTAAGAAACAAATATGGCAATGGCTGTAACTCTTATTGTCTTATTGGAGCCAACCACAGACCTTTAAAGGGTCAATGGAGCCAACGGAAGTACTGTCTAGATATAGAAGCCATGGAGCAGCATTCTCCTACCCCCCCCCCCCCTCCGACCCCCACTCCTCCCACGCCCACCCCCACCCCCACAACCCACACCATTCATCCAATTTAATTTATAGAAAGTTTTGAGAAAAACCAGCTTCCGTCTTGTGTAGTCTGGTAAACTTTTAAGCGCCATGTTCTAAACTGGGTCCAAAAAATAAAAGTAGGAACTGTCGTATGCACATTTTCTCCCTACAAACCACTACCTTTTTTTTTTTTAACCCTGGATCCTCCACTATTACTAACACTACTACACCCTTTCTCCCCTTCAACAGATAAATCGACTCGACGCGGCAGGCCCCGGGACCCTGGGGTTGGACCCGCCCCGAGATGGGAAGAGGCGATAAGGGGCGCCAGGGGGAGATGGGTTGGATAAGATGTTTGGCAGCGATAGGGCCTCCAGTTGTGGCCCAGATTGCACAGTTACGTTCTCTCTGTGTCTGTCTCTGTGTCTCTGTGTCTCTGTCTCAGTGTCTCTGTCTCAGTGTCTCTGTCTCAGTGTCTCTGTCTCAGTGTCTCTGTCTCTGTGTCTCTGTCTATGTTTATATCATTATCTACATGGTGCATGTCTATAACCAAGGACTGAATGGAAGACCCAGCCTAAATTCTTATCCTTGTAAAATAAAGTATCTGTAGTCTGAAGTTTGAAGTCTGTCTCTGTCTCTGTGTCTGTCTCTGTCTCTGTCTCTCTGTCTGTCTGTCTCTCTCTCTCTCTCTCTCTCTCTCTCTCTCTCTCTCTCTCTCTCTCACACACACACACACACACACACACACACACACACACACACACACACACACACACACACACACACACACACACACACACACACACACACACACACACACACACACACACACACACACACACACACACACACACACACACACACACACACACACACACACATACACACACACACTCTCTCTCTCTCTCTCTCTCTCTCTCTCTCTCTCTCTCTCTCTCTCTCTTTCTTCCCTATCTGTCTCAGTCCGTCTGTCTCTGTCTCTGTTTCTTTGTCTGTCTCCTCCCCTCTTTCTGTCTGTCACTATCTCCCTTCTCTGTCTCTCTGCACCCACCACCTCTATCTCTGTCTCTCCCCTATCATCTCTCTGTCTCTCTCCTCCCTATCTCTGTCTCTCCCCTATCATCTCTCTGTCTCTCTCC
>CM065699.1:6590050-6592550 GCA_017654935.2 Phymorhynchus buccinoides | reverse complement strand
TCAAATAGCCCATTGACGTATTATTGGAGTCAAACCGGACTATCTTTAAATAGCCCATTGACGTATTATTGGAGTCAAACCGGACTATCTTTAAATAGCCCATTGACGTATTATTGGAGTCAAACCGGACTATCTTTAAATAGCCCATTGACGTATTATTGGAGTCAAAACCGGACTATCTTTAAACAGCCCATTGACGTATTATTGGAGTCAAACCGGACTATCTTTAAATAGCCCATTGACGTATTATTGGAGTCAAACCGGACTATCTTTAAACAGCCCATTGACGTATTATTGGAGTCAAACCGGACTATCTTTAAACAGCCCATTGACGTATTATTGGAGTCAAACCGGACTATCTTTAAAAAGCCCATTGACGTATTATTGGAGTCAAACCGGACTATCTTTAAATAGCCCATTGACGTATTATTGGAGTCAAACCGGACTATCTTTAAATAGCCCATTGACGTATTATTGGAGTCAAACCGGACTATCTTTAAAAAGCCCATTGACGTATTATTGGAGTCAAACCGGACTATCTTTAAATAGCCCATTGACGTATTATTGGAGTCAAACCGGACTATCTTTAAACAGCCCATTGACGTATTATTGGAGTCAAACCGGACTATCTTTAAATAGCCCATTGACGTATTATTGGAGTCAAACCGGACTATCTTTAAACAGCCCATTGACGTATTATTGGAGTCAAACCGGACTATCTTTAAACAGCCCATTGACGTATTATTGGAGTCAAACCGGACTATCTTTAAACAGCCCATTGACGTATTATTGGAGTCAAACCGGACTATCTTTAAACAGCCCATTGACGTATTATTGCACATATTGTGAAAACTAATCACTTGTTTGAAATAAAGACTGCAGAAATATGAAAATCATAATACCCATTTTACATCTTTTTTAATACAAGTTCTTAGTTTTTTGCAATAACATCAATAATAAGTTAATGATCAATCTAAAGATAGTCCGTGTTGACTCTAAGCCATCGCGATAAAATGGATCTTGAATTAATTGTTTTGAACTCTCTCCCTGGAGTCCCATCTCTCTGCAGTTAGGAAATAAGAATTGCCTTTTGTTTCTGTCTGTCTGTCTGTCTGTTTCTATTTCAGTTTCCCTCTATGCGCTACCTGTTAGTCTCTCTCTCTGTCTCTCTCTCTCTGTCTGTGTGTGTGTCTCCTCTCTCCCTCTTTCTTTCTCTCAATGCTCCTGGGGGGAAAAGGTGGGTTTGTTTTTGCCTAAATGTGATAAACCCCTGCTTTGATATTTCGCTTTTTTTGTTCACTTAAATAGTCTCAATACACGTTACCATTTTTCACTTTCCCCATGGCAACACAGTGATATGCAAGTGACCCTATGACCGGCTGTCATTGTGTGTTTCATGGGGAAAGAGTCAACAAGGGCGTCGCCGAGCGGCAGACATGTCCGTCACCAGCAATGCCACGCACTTGCGACACCCCGTAGAGTGTCACATCCTGACACAAAATTGGAAGGGATTCTGTCTTCTAGTTCACGAGATACAGCTTGAAGAAGAAACATATAGCGCAAAGAAGGAAATTTCGGTTTTCAAGGTCACACTTCAAGGTCAAGGTCAGCATGGTGATAATTTATGCTCGGATGTTTTCTTCTCTAGGGCATACAGTACCACACACAATCTGAAGCGCTTCTGTCAAGTACCAATGTGGAAAATATGGCTTAAAACCCAATGTGTAGACCCCTACCACTTTCAAGGCCTACGGATCGCCCGGACCGTGACCTTGACCTTGATCGGTATGCCACCATCAGAACGGGCATAAGCCAAAGTACCTTCATGCCAAATTTGAAGACTCTAACACTAACGGTGTGGGAGTTATGGCCCCTGAAAGATTTTCGGTTTTCAAGGTCGTACGCCAAGGTCAAGGTCACGACGGCAATATGGTTTGCGCGGATGCCTTCCTCTCATGGTGACACACCAGCACACACAATGTGACGTGATTCTGTCAACCCGTTCGAAAGATATCCTTGGGACAGACAGAAGGAGAAAAAAAATGACCCTCCGATTTTCAGGCTCCAGCGATCTTTTTGACCTTGACCTTGACCTTGATCTGTATGCCATCATCAGAACGGGCATAAGCCAAACCACCTTCATACCAAGTTTCAACATCCTATGTTGATCGGTGCCCGAGATATGGCTAAGAATAGATTTTCGGTTTTCAAGGTCGTACGTCAAGGTCAAGGTCACGACGGCAAAATGGTTTGCGCTGATCTCTTCCTATTAAGGAGGCACACCTTCACACAACATTTGACGCGATTCGGTCAAGCGGTTCGGGAGATATCCTTGGGACAGACAGAAACCCCCCCCAAAAAAACCCCAAAAAAACAAACAAACAAGCAAACAAACAAACAAAAATACAAACCAGCCCATCGCAATAGTCCGTCTTGGTGACGGACTAAAAACTGTTAACGTGTATGGAGTGAGACCTTAAACGTACCAAGCCCCGAGCCT
>CM065699.1:6570050-6575050 GCA_017654935.2 Phymorhynchus buccinoides | reverse complement strand
AACAGCTCTCCAGAGAAAATAGAGTGAAAAGATAAATAAATACATGGATGAAGATGTAATCAGTTTCTCAAACTAACTTAGATATAGCATAACCCACCTGCTTTAACTCACTCTTTCATCCCATCAACAGCCATATACATACATATATGCTGAAACTAGAGCAGAGTAGGGCAAATAAAGAACAAACAACAAACAGCTCTTCATAGAAAATAGAGTGAAAAGATAAATAAATACATGGATGAAGATGTAATCAGTTTCTCAAACTAACTTAAATGTAACATAACATTTATAGCAGGATGAGCTACACATTTAAAAGGGTTGTGAGTTTATTAGGAGGTGGATGGATCTGGGGATGACAGATTTATGTGCCCTGGAGTTAACTTTAAAAGTCTTGTAGCGGCGTCCAGAAGGTAAGAGTTCATAATGTTTGTTCAAAATGTGGGAGGCGTTTTGCTTAGTTCGTCTAGGAGGCATTCAATGCCCGTTTGAGATTGAACATATCGTCAGCTTCTGACAGACTGGGCCGTTGGAAACCCTCCCCCTCTCACTACTTGATCCGCCCCTATACAGCTGTACAGGGAGAGGAGAGAGAGAGAGAGAGAGAGAGAGAGAGAGAGAGAGAGAGAGAGAGAGAGAGAGAGAGGGAGAGGGAGAGAGAGAGAAGAGAGAGAGAGCGAGTAAGAGGGAGGGAGAGAGAGAGAGAGAGAGAGGAGAGAGGAGAGAGAAAGAGAGAGAGAGAGAGAGAGGGAGAAAGAAGACGAGAGAGAGAGGAAAAAAAAGGAAGAGAGAGAGAGAGAGAAGAAGCTGAGAGAAACGAAAACGAAAACGAAATTTTATTTAACCAGGGAACATGAGATAAGCAAGTTACATGCTTTTTTCCACCCAGCCCTGGGGAAAAAATAAAATAAATCAAACAAGAAAGCTAAATAATATATGTACATGCAGAAATGAGAATAAAAGGGAGGGAGGATGGGAGGAAGAGGCACAGAGGGGGATAAGGATGGGGACATTTTGGAATTTAAAGTACAGGGAAAAAAAAGAAAAAAAAGTCACATCATGCAAACATAAAAACAGCAAAGGATAACACTCCTCATCATTATCAGTAATAGTAAGATAGTAATAAACAAATCAAGTTATATCATACAAAAGTATCAAACACATATATGTTATCACATTTTATAAGAAAATCAGCAATCATAAATATTATTATTCACATGTTTTCTTTTAATCTCTGAAGTATAATATTTTGATACGCGTTTTTGAAAGAAGTAATGCTGCTTTTCTGCTTAAGATTAGTTGTTAAGGAATTCCAAAGAGTACCACCTGAGTATGTTAAGCTTGTTTTGAAAAGATCAGTTTTAGGTTTTGGAATAACAGAGGAGAGAGAGAGAGATTGGAGAGAGAGAGAGAGAGCGGAGGGGAGAGAGAGAGAGAGAGAGAGAGAGAGAGAGCAAAATAAAATAATCCGCGGCGGTAGGGGAAGACGGGGTAAAAAGTCCATGGGCGGGTAAGAAGCCCATGCCAATTATCTCATGAAATAAAGCAAATTTCAGTCACATTGTGCCCATGAGACGAGTGTTAATGTTTAGCATTCGTCTCATGGGCAAATTTGACTGAAATATTCTTTATTTCTTGAGATAATTGGCATGGGCTTCTTACCCGCCCATGGGCCTTTTACCCCGTCTTCCCCTACTCTGGTCGGAATCGTCTCAGAATTATCGACGTGACGAGATAGGCGCGGGAAAAGGGAGATAAACATGTTCAGGGGCTCTCTTTTAATGAAGTGTTGAAAGGAGCTTGCTTTATAAAAAACAAAATCCACCATGTCTACTTCTGTTTCCTCCCTTCCTTTCTAATCTGTTCTCTTCGACATTTAAGATTGCGGTTTTATTTATAAGAAAAGCTGAGAAGATTATCTGGTTTTTTTATGCTCTGTGGTAGTCTTTATCTCTCATGTCATGTCTCGCAGACGTCAGCTTTTCCATTCTTTATTTTTGGTGTTGCTCTGATTGTGGTTTAAAAACAGAGATTAAAAACCGAGATGGTAAAGTCGACGAGATCTCTGTTGTATGTGTGTCTGAATCTCCTTTCTATTGGATTTTTACTTCTATTCCTTCCTTTGTATTTATCTTTGTTTCATGAGAGTTTAGATGATAAAAACAATCGACAAAATCTGCTTTTGATGCTCTCCCTGTTATAGGGTTTTGGGTGTGGTTTTAGTTCTGATACCTTTCAAGTTTTCAATTCTTTCTTTCCTTCTTATTCCCTTCCGTCATTTTTTTCTTTCTCCCCCCCACCCCCCCATTCCTTCCTTCCATCTTTTGTTTCTTTTCTTTCTCTCCTTCTTTCTATTTAAAAACAAATTCCTTCCCTTTTCCATTCTTTGTTCTTCCTTCCTTCCTTCCTTCCTTCCTTCCTTCCTTCCTTCCTTCCTCCCTTCCTTCCTTCCTTCCTTCCTTCCTCCTCTCTTTCTCTCTCCCGTACATCTCCAGACGATCTAGAACCACCTTCTGGCAGCCATGATGGTCACGTGGGGCCGGGCCCCGTTCAGAGCCAATCAGCGTGCAGTAAAGTGATGTACTGCGGGACTGCTTCAATGGCTGACAATCACCAAAGGCAATCGCTCCAAACTTACTGTTTATGAGCCGCACAGGCGGAAAGATATTCCACGTCTTCTCTTCGCAGCAGTAGATAGGCCCTTTACTCATATAATACTTTATCACTGGTTAATCAGCCGCGAAGCGAACGCAGATTAACGTTTTCAGGCCTGTCTGTTTCTTCCTGGCTGACTATCTATCTATCTGACTGTGTGAATTAGAAATGTATATTGTCCGTTTTGTGATCCGATGATATTCCCGAGACAGAAATTCACTTTTAGCTTGTTCATCCCGTGAACGATATCCTTCAAAGACAGCTTATTCCAAAAACGTACTGTATTATAACCATTCTTCTATGTTTAAATTAGTGTTATTACTTTCTTGTACAAAGAAAAGCGTTGTTAGAAAAGTGTCTGTTTTTTATTTTTAAAGCCTTGAAAGTTAGGCAAGCGTTACGCACCGTTTTGTAATGTGAATGTCAACTTAATAATGTAATGTCTTTTGTCGTTGTTTGTCTCACGGTGTGAACACGATCACGTTTGAACAGAGGGACCTAGGAGGCTTAAATGTTGCATGCGGATAAGTATTTAGGATTTCTAGGCCAAGTGCGAAATGGAAGGTCATTGGTCAAAGGTCAAGGTCACTGGAGCCCAAAATGCTTCCTCGCACCTACTTTTCTCCATCTGGCAATAAATGCGCAAGCAATAGTTGAGATCCTCGCTGGTGCAGGGGTACTGTTACGTGCAGGTGTAGACTGTTTGAACGGACTTTAGTTTCAGGTTGTTGTTTGTTTTTGTGGGTTGTTGGTGTGTGGGTGTGTGGTTGTGTTTTTTTGGGGGGGCAATTACTAACAACTTTACGTTTCAACCAATGAACAACAAACAGGAATGATAACAATTAGCAACAATTTTACTTTTCAACCAATAAACAGCAAACCAGAATGATGTGGCCGCCACCCGCCACTGGTCCACCACACGGGGTCCGGTTCACCCCATTGTGAACCACAGAGGGAGGGGTGTTTGTTTGTTCCTGCAAGGTCACTGGACCCGAAAGTGTTACCGCGCGGCTGGTTGATCTGGCGTGTTCACGCTCTAGTTGACATTAGCCTTTAGTAGGGGCCAATAGTAAACGAGAGCCGTACAATAAATGATTGTCCACAGTATATGACAATCACGGTACAGCTTAGTCTTTTGTGGAAGGTTATTGACTCTCTAACTAGGGGGGGGCATTAGCACTGACTCTAGAGCTGCAGCCAATGGGATTGGTTGGCCTTTGGGGACCTTCCCCAACGCCAGAAGTCCTCACATTCTGTTGGCAGAGAGAGAGTGGGGATACACCCTGGGCAAGGCTGTTCCACTTTAAACAAATTTTAGCCCCATCTGCTATCTCGCAGTCATTGTCGGAAACGACAGTGGGGCATGCATGTACACGAATCCTTAGTTTACTCGATTAGTTTTTGTCACAAATTGACACCAGTCTGACGTTAAAGGGGCACCTTGACGAGTGAGGTTTTGCAAGAAACACGTCGAGATCACCAGAGAGACAGCCTTTTCAAGGATCGGAACACTCACTTTGCTCTGGTTTCCTAGAAATCAAACCGTCAAAACGGCGATTCATCCTTGGCGGAGATGCCGGAGAGAGAAGCCATTTTGGACGGGGTGGGTGGAGGCCACTGAGAGTGGTTGAAGCTTTTTCTTAAGTTGTAGTGCAGTAGAAAAAAATGGATCTATTTCCTTTGTTTTGAGCGAAACTCATTTTGGTAAAATGTAAACAAAAAGGCGTGTATTGTGGACATTTTGTGATTTGGTCTACGCAACTCAGGCAGCCATTAGAAAAGAGAAGACACATGCCTTTTCTTGCACTGAAAGAAGCTGATTTCCAGCACCTCCGCCAGAGAGGAATCGTCGATTTGATGGTTTGATTTCTAGGAAACCAGAGCACAATGAGTGTTGCTATCTCTGTAAAGTGTGTTTCCCTGGTGATCTCGACGTGTTTCTTGCAAAAACTCACCCGTCAGGGTGCCCCTTTAAGGCCAATTAGCTGCTAAATTTCTAACAAAGTGAGAATGAGATCTAGTTAAAAACAAAACCCACTGTACAGCTTAGTAGTCTTTCGTGACTATCTATGGCTCTCAAACTTGAAAACTAAAACCAAAAGCCAGTGTGACCATTGAGCTAAAACCACAATAATATAAATGTAACGGCTTGATTCATTGCAGACTGTCACGGCACGCTATGTCGTAATCTGAAGCTTAATCGCAAAGCGACAAGACATGCCCAGCCCACATCATTCACAGGAACAAGTAATCCTTTGATCCTGTTCACACACACAGGATCTGTGTGGGCATGGAAAGATAACAGGGACAAACGCCGTTACGCTTGATGGAAGTCGTGAGTGTTGTAT
>CM065699.1:6557550-6565050 GCA_017654935.2 Phymorhynchus buccinoides | reverse complement strand
TAATCTGCGAATGCATATTTTTAATTGTGTAAATGGATAAAATTAACGTTAAACATAGCAAACGGTAGAGGTTTAAGTGCTCTTAACCTCTTCCTGTTGCAAGACTGCCCACCCCCCCCCCCCCCCCCCCCCCCCCCCGCCCCCCCCCCCCCCCCCCCCCCCCCCCCCCCCCAAATAAAAAAAAAATCAAGCAAAAGCACACACGGAAAGAACCGATAAATGGAGGAGGGGGTGTTAAACTGCATCTGTGCGTAAACTTCGATTGGTTTTCTTTCTCCTTCTTCTTCTGCGTGCCCAGGCCATATGGCCATAATGGGTAAGGTTGGTGTTCAGTTTTTACTGGTCTCCCCGCTGCGTACAGCCGACACATTCCCATTTCGGAGGAGCTCAAAGGAGAAAAGTTATTTGGAAGATTTGTTTTTAAAAAGGCAGGAGAATGGGCCAATAAGTCAGAAAGATAGTAGATGATAGAAAGCAAAGGGAAAAGGCAGAGTCAAAGAGAGTGGCAGATTAGAGGAAGTTACAAGCACAGAACTTCCAGAAGATGGGGGAACTATTTTTACGAAAGACCCCCCGGTATCCCCACGGGGAGTACATTATGCCAGAAAGTACTATCGTAAAGAAAGAATAGACTGAGAACACCTCCTGGCAAATACACCCTCAGACACGAAGCAGCTCGCTGACAGATAAGGTGTAGTGATAACGGAACAGCCTATCACATGATGAGCTTTCCCGATAAAACAGGCTCCAATTTCCAGCACCCTCCCCTACTGGCATTGTTCCCTTGCCAAAAAGAACAGCCCTAACACAGACCCGATCACTCTAGAATAGAACACGATACGCTATCATCGTCGGGCCTTATCTCCCTTTGTATTAGCCCTCTTCCCCTGCACGCACAGCGGTATTTGCGCATGCGCGGAATAGAATAGTACAGGTCCGCCATTTTAACTCTCTTTTTTTTAGTCCCCGACCGAAGGTTCGGGGAACTATTGTTTTTGGTCTGGTCCGTCCGGCGTCCGGCGTGCCTCCGTCCGTCCGTCCGTCCGGCTATTCGTCCGTTTTTCTCAAAAACTATTCAGTCTATCATCATCAAATTTGGTATACTAGTTTGCCAAGATACAAGCTATCCACTGATGTATTTAGTTTTACATTAAGGTCAAGGTCGCGCCATGTACGGGGTTCAAACCCCGAAACACATAATCGCTAATATCTCGCGAAGTTTTGCATGTATTTCAATGCAGTTTTTTTTACAACATTTCTTGATGAATGGTCTATAACACGGTTGTCATGAATTGTTCTGTGCACTCGTGTGCGCATGATCGCGCGCGCTCAAATCACGGGTCCGAACCCCAAGGCTATATATAAAAAAAACTATTCAGTTACGTGCTGTTTTGATGCGTTTTTATGTAGTTACGTGCTGTTTTGATGCGTTTTTATGTATGTGTACAGCCGACATATTCCGATTTCGGAGTAGCTCGGCGATGCTGCGAGGGGACTTTGCAGCCGCTCGGCGTTGCACTTGGGTTTTGTTTTAGTTGTCTCTGACCGCGATGGTGGAGGGGTGATAAGAGAGACGTGGCGAGTATCAGCCAGGACACGTCTTTTAATTTGCCTTCAATTTTGTAAAAGAAGAAATTATGTTGCGACCTGAATGAGTGACCTTTGCCTTGTGTCTCCGTCTGTGTGTATGTGACTTTCTGGTCGCTTGTCTGTGAATTATTGTTTATTACGTATTAGGTACTTTATAGTCACAGAGGCGTCTCTGTGAAATTCGGGTTGCTCCCACCTGGAGAGCGCGTCGCAGCCAGAGGCGCGCCACCCATTTTTTTTTATGCATGCGATATTTGTGTGACTGATGAGGAAGGAAAGGGAGGGGGGTAAATTTTGACCAAATGACAACTTTTTCGTTGCCACTGGGTTTAACGTGTGCTAAGTGCATGGGCACACAGGACCTCGGTTTATCGTCTCATCCGAAAGACTCCACGTTCAGACCGTAAGGCCTAGTGCAGAGTGAGAGGAAAAAATCCCCTGTACCCAGGTTCGAACTCGGGTTTACTTGACACGAGGCGAACGCGCTACCACTGTGCCACTCTACACTAATTTGATCTGCATGTCAACAACAAAAAAGCTACTTACTAAACTACTGAACTGAGCATGATGGTTGTTGATTCGCCGACCTAATAATAATATGCATTATTTCGTTGTACGTGTACACTGTAAAACAAGGCCGTAACAAACCAACCCCAAACATGCTGGGACACGCAGTGGGTCGGTCTCTCAACTGTGCGAATCGGTTCCAAAGTTCCTGAAGGGGAAGACGGGGTAAAAAATGGGCAGGTAAGAAGAAATGACTGGTGGCGAAAGAGTTAAAAAAAGAACAACTCACAAGTTCAAATGTTTTACTGTGGTAAAAACAAATCTATATCTATTAAACATTCGGGACTTTCCTGGTATTACAGTACCTCCAGGATCGTCCCACCATGTTTACACTTAAAAATGTCCCCCATGAGACGAGCGTTAATGTCTAGCATTCGTCTCATGGGCAAATTTGACTGAAAATTTCTTTATTTCATGAGATATTTGGGGTGGGCTTCTTACCCGCCCATGCGCTTTTTACCCCGTCTTCTTCAGCATTCGTCTCATGGGCAAATTTGACTGAAATTTTCTTTATTTCATGAGATAATTGGGGTGGGCTTCTTACCCGCCCATGCGCTTTTTACCCCGTCTTCCCCTACTATCTTGGCGATGGATGCGACACGGTTTTGATAACATTTCCGTGACCATTTCCCTATCTGGATACAACACTCACGACGGCATAACGTCGACATGGACATGCGGGCAAAACGAGGGGACAGTAATCGCCGATTATAACTAAGTGGTTGCTAAACATTACATCATAACATGTTCAATAGAATCGAAAGCAACGCTGCATGCCTTGTTCTACGACAGTCTAAATTTTCTCATGCCACTCCCTTGCTTCAGTCTCTGCATTGGCTCGCTGTTACAAAACGGATCGAGTACATATACAAACTCTCTCTGCTGTGTTTTACATCCCTGAACGGTCTTTCTCCTTCCTATCTGGCTGGTCTTCTTAATGTCTATACTCCATCTAGACAGCTACGCTCCTCCTCTGACTCTCATATTCTTCAGATCCCTCGATACCGTTTCAGGACTCTTGGCGAGCGTTCTTTCTCTTTCCAGGCTCCTATCTCTTGGAACAAACTGCCTCTTTCTCTCCGCAGCTGAAACTCTCTGCCTTCTTTCAAGTGTTCTCTCAAAACCACACTATTTCGATCCGAATTATGTTGTGTCCTCCTTCCATTTCCACTGACCTACCTCTCTCTCTCTCTCTCTCTCTCTCTCTCTCTCTCTCTCTCTCTCTCTCTCTCTCTCTCTCTCTCTCTCTCTCTCTCTCTCTCTCTCTCTCTCTCTCTCTCTCTCTCTCTCTCTCTCTCTCTCTCTCTCTCTCTCTCTCTCTCTCTCTCTCTCTCTCTCTCGGACCTAAGGTCAACATCACACAAACATTGGTTATACTGTAAACAATCTTCTTGAGTTTGGTTGGAGGTGGCTTAATAGTCTACCACGGTCAATCATCAATCTGAAGAGAATGGTTTAATTTACCCACTAAAATATTCTACACCAAGTTATGTTAAAAAACAAGAAGGTTCGAAACGAGAGCGTATGTATTTGTTTGTAGGCTACTAAAAAAAAAACCTTTATGGGCTTGCTATTTGGCTTTTTTTCTCGTTTGTTCTTTTCTTTTGTTATCTGTGAGCCCATCATAGTGTGTCATCTCCCCTTGCCAAGCGCTGACAAAGACCAGAGAAGTCACAGGATATGATAGGGAGCTTTACTGACTGACGATACTGTCCCTTCTATATGTGTACAGATATATCTCTCCTGATAAAGTCTTCACTAGTTGGAGCCCAAGACAAAAAGCAGTGGAAGGAGACACGGTCATATTAGGCAAGGCAAGGCAAATGTTTTATTTCATACCCACTTGGGGCACAGAAATATAAAACAAAACACACACAGAGTTAAACAATCGAACATCAAAACAGAGTGATGTCGATATTATGAAAAACGACAAGTAGATATATAAGACAAATATACCCTATACCATATTACAAAAAAACAAAACATGTGACATTTTGTCCATGCAAATCATCGAAAAGAACTGTTTATAACTGTAACAAAGTGCTTAAGTTTAATCAAAAGTTTCTTATTTTTCGAGGAAAACAAAGCATTATTTATACGCATTTGGTCGCACAAAAAAGTACCGTGGAAGACATCTATTTCTTTCAGTATTAAAGAAGGGACAAACAAACAAATAATGGAACTCATCTGCCACATCATGTTTGCAATTTCTTTCACTTCTGGGTATATTATCGTAGCGCAATTTATTTACTGGCAAGTCATATTATTAGTTGTTCTAAATTTTAGAATGGTAAACACATCATTCTGTGGAAGTAGGGTGACAGGCACAAACACGTGTGTACTCGATTGTGCCTGGTTCTGGATACATGTTTTTAAACAAATTATTATTATATTAAGGTTTAATTAAAAAATCTGATAATTGAAATTGTTAAACTTTGTGTCTGTCCATTGTCCTCCCTTTGTGCGCGCACTTAACGTCTTGGGCTAACGTCTATGTCAATCGTGTGTGTGTGAGAGTGTACTAACAGAATATAGCGCATTTTTCTTGATTTATGTTATCGTATGCTTTCATATGTTATTTGTTAATTGACAAAACATACACATCGCGCAATTCACCACAAGCCTTCTACATTACACACTAGGTAACAACAACAACAAAACCAGACACCCCATCACCCTCGTCGAACATTAAATTGATCATAGAAATTGTCCAGATATAGAAAATCAAAGAAACGTAATAACACTATGCTTTGTATATAAGTCAACCAATTTCCGAATTTTTAAAAAAAATGAAAAAAAAATATTAGGGTGAAAAACATTCGACCGAATTTACAGTGCAACCTATGGCCGAGCATTCGGCCGAAAAAAAGACATTGCAGCATATGACCGAATCTACAGTGCAGCCTATGGCCGAGCATTCGGCCGAAAAAAGGACTCAATCTACAGTGCAGCCTATGGCCGAGCATTCGGCCGAAAAAATGACATTGCGGCATATGACCGAATCTACAGTGCAGCCTATGGCCGAGCATTCGACCGAAAAAAATGACTCAATCTACAGTGCAGCCTATGGCCGAGCATTCAGCCGAAAAAATGACATTGCGGCATATGACCGAATCTACAGTGCAGCCTATGGCCGAGCATTCGACCGACAAAAATGATTCAATCTACAGTCTACTCAATCTATGGCCGAGCATTCGGCCGAAAAAATGACATTGCGGCATATGACCGAATCGACAGTGCAGCCTGCAGCCAAACATTAACATCGCAGCCTTCGGCCGAATGTGCAGTGCAGCCTATGCCGAAATTATAATCCAGCTTGCAGCCAAAAATTAATATTGCCGGCTTCGGCCGAATCTACTTTGCCGCTTTCGGCTTCTCTTATTTCTTATATATTTTGTATGTTTGAGCTCGCCCATTGAAACGGGACAGTGGCAGTGCAAAATATTCAGACTCAGACTCTTATTTCTCTCTCTATGTCTTATCTCTTTCTGTGAGAGTGTGTGTGTGTATTTGCGCACGCGCATTCGCGTCTCGTTCTCTTTGTATGTAAATGCAGAAGCACTAGTATAATTTATAAATGACAAGACACTGCATCGTCATTTCATTTGCTTGACAATTTTACTATCCCCCCTCCTTCCCCCCACTCTTTCTCAGTCTATGTCTGTCTCTCTCCTTCTCTGTCCCCCTCTCTCTCTTTTACTTTTTCTCTCTCTTTTAAAATAACCCTGTGACCACCAGAATTTACTGAAGCACATATGAAGAGATTCTAAACACAGCATCAGAATTTTGCTTTTTTACTGTAGTTGGACACTCACTTCTTCCCCCCCCTTCCTCCTCTTCCTCCTCTTCTTCTCTTCTTCCTTCCTTCTTCTTCTTCTTCTTCTTCTTCTTCTTCTTCTTCTTCTTCTTCTTCTTCTTCTTCTTCTTCTTCTTCTTCTTCTTCTTCTTCTTCTTCTTCTTCTTCTTCTTCTTCTTCTTCTTCTCCTCCTCCTCCTCCTCCTCCTCCTCCTCTTCCTTCTTGTTCTTGTTCTGTTCTTGTCTTTGTTCTTCTTGTTCTTGTTCTTATTCTTGTTCTTGTTCTTGTTCTTGTCCTTCTTCTTCTTCTTCTTCTTCTTCTTCTTCTTCTTCTTCTTCTTCTTCTTCTTCTTCTTCTTCTTCTTCTTCTTCTTCTTCTTCTTCTTCTTCTTCTTCTTCTTCTTCTTCTTCTTCTTCTTCTTCTTCTTCTTCTTCTTCTTCTTCTTCTTCTCTCACTCTTTGATACACCAGAATTCAAGAACGCGTGAACAAAAACACGGCATCAGACTCAAAATTCGCTTGTGGATGGACAGTTTTATTTCATATTTCACAAAAGATAAGATAAAGCAGCTAACGGTGTAAAAGTCATTTTCTCTGCTTGGGTTGCAATCTTCCCCGGCTTGTTTTTGCCGGATCAGTGTGATGTGTCCCCGTCTCTATGTATCCCCATCATTGAGTCTTCGCCTGTACGACTATTATGCCCCCGTCTCCATGTGTCCCCGTCCCTGTGTGCCCCCATCTCTGCATGTCCCTGTCTTTGGGTGTTGTGGTTATGGATAGCGTTAAGGGGTTAAAGCTAGCGTTTGGGTTAGAGATAGGGTTAAGGTCTGTGTACACGTTAGCAATAGTCACAAAATATCACTATTTCCCCATGGCAACACAATGAGGTGTAGGTTATATTAAGGTCTGTGTACACGTTAACACTATTCACGAAGTATTTCTATTACCCCGTGGCAACACAATGAGCTGTAAGTCAATATTAAGAGTGGGCTAGCACTGTGTTGCCATGAGGAAATAGAAATGTCTTGTGAATAATGTTAACGTGTACGCAGACCTTTATGAGCGACCTAACACTGCGTTGCCATTTGGAAATAGAGATATTTTGTGAATATTGTTACCGTGTACACAGACCTTTAGGATCATGAAAAATAGATGGAGATATATAAGTCGAGGGACACACAAAGACGGGGGCACACAGAGACAAGGACACATAGAGACGGGGATATACATAGACGGGGACACATAGAAACGGGGACACATAGAGACGGGGACACACAGAGTCGGGGACATACAGAGACGGGGAATTACATAGACGGGGACACATAGAGACGGGGGTATATAGAGATGGGGACACATAGAGACGGGGACATGCAGAGATGGGGACACATAGAGACGGGGACATACAGAGACGGGGACACATAGAGACGGGGACATACATAGAGAAGGACACATAGAGACGGGCATATACAGAGACAGGAATCTATAGACACGGGAACATATAGAGACGGGGACTCATACAGACGGGGACACACAGAGACGGGGACACAT
>CM065699.1:6540050-6542550 GCA_017654935.2 Phymorhynchus buccinoides | reverse complement strand
GAGGGACGGAGGTAGGGAGGGAGGGAGGGAGGAGGGAGGGAGGGAGGGAGGGAGGGAGGGCAGGGAGGGAGGGCAGGGAGGGAGGTATATATAGAGAGGGTTGGCTATTGCAAGGACTATGCAAATTGTGGCGGTACCATAGCCGATGAGGTTTAACCGAGGCGTGGTTACTGCTACACATATCTGTATTATTTTAAAAAATCGGGACTTTACTGGCTAGCACTGCCTCCGGGCATTGCCTCCAGAATTGCTCCCACCATCTTTGTATTTACAAATGTCCCACATGGCCGAAAGGCCGAAGAGGGCGTAAAACCCTATTTTCACTTGCAAGGAATACAAACTATAACTATAGTTACAGCAATGTCCCATATGGCCTTTGGCCGAGAGGACGTAAAACGTCGATATTCGTTCATTGCAGGGTGTTTATCGTTGTCAGTAGTACATGTACAATGCTGTTGACATAACTGTACATCCGTTGAAGTATTTTTGGCTATCGTGTACTTTGCGCACACACCTCCTCCTCACATTGTATCACTGAGAAGCAACATTCTACCATTCTCGGGAAAGGGTTAGGGTTAGGATCAGCCTAGAATTTGCATTAAAAAAATGAAAGAAGCAGACTTTGAGATTGAGGGACGTGAACATGAGGGGGTGGGGTGGGGTGTCTAAGGTACAAGACTGCCTAATTTTCTTAAGAAACTGTCAACAAACCAACAAGGAAAAAAAACAAGCAAGCAAAAAAAAAAAAAGACAGAAAATCATATGGGAAAAAAGCACACAAAAAGACAAAAAAAATTGCTTTCAAAACATGTCTTCTTGGGAGAGGTCAAAATCTCAGTTAAAAAGACTTAAAATTTATCAACCAAAAAAAGGAATGGTTCCAGCAAAAAAATAGTATAAGTGCATGGCTTTGTACATCGATTTATCGGCAAATATGTAGATTTACACCCTCCTGCTCTATTTCTTGGTTCTTTCCGTGGTTAGGGATAGGGTTATGGTTAGGGTTAGGGATAGGGTTAGGGTTAGATGGTCTTTTCTTTTGCCACAAGCATCTGTTTTTTGGTCAAAATCATCTATCCCTAAATGTTCGCATTGAACATTTTCACTGAGAAGCAACATTCTGCCATTTTGGGGAAAGGGATCAGCTAACGATTATTTTGATAAAACTTAAAGAAGCAGACTTTGAGATTAGGGGTCGTAATCATAGGGGTGTGGGGGTGACTAAAGTACAATATTGCAAAGCTTTGGTAAGAAAAACAATTAAACTTAATTTACTCAGCAGAAAACGGAACATAGAAAATTACTTCAAATGTAGCTTTCAGAAACATCGCGCTCCCTTCATAAACTTGGCAGCTCGTTTCGTTTTCCACACAAATTCTCAAGTTTGATCATTTCCAAAAACCTAAGGTAGCAATTCCATATGCGCAATTGTAAGTCAAAAATCGAAACTTAAAGTCGAAAATCGACGGCGATGATCACCCCTGATAAGATATATATATTTAGTCATAGCAGTTTATGATACCATTACCAACACACGTCGTGCTTTAAGGCTTGGAACAAAAGAACCACAGCAATTTCTGACTAACGTGTTGTGTTTTAAGACTTGGAGCAAAAGTAAAATAGCAATTTATGATAATATAACATGTTGTGTTTCATGACTTTATTTTGTTTTGGAGAGGAGAAAGTGGGACGCGCGTGACACATTCCATCACAATGTTGTGGTTTAAGACTTGGAACAAAAGTAACACAGCAATTTGTGACTACCATGTTGTGTTTTAATGCTTGTAACAAAAGTCACACAGCAGTTTCTGATACCATTGCCTGAACCTGTTGTGCTTTAATGCTTGGAACAAAAGTCACACAGCAGTTTCTGATACCATTGCCTGAACCTGTTGTGCTTTAATGCTTGGAACAAAAGTCACACAGCAGTTTCTGATACAGCCTGAACCTGTTGTGCTTTAATGCTTGGAACAAAAGTCACACAGCAGTTTCTGATACCATTGCCTGAACCTGTTGTGCTTTAATGCTTGGAACAAAAGTCACACAGCAGTTTCTGATAGCTCCGCCTGAACCTGTTGTGCTTTAATGCTTGGAACAAAAGTCACACAGCAGTTTCTGATAGCTCCGCCTGAACCTGTTGTGCTTTAATGCTTGGAACAAAAGTAGCATATCAGTTTCTGATAGCTCCGCCTGAACCTGTTGTGCTTTAATGCTTGGAACAAAAGTAGCACAGCAGTTTCTGATAGCTCTGCCTGAACCTGGAGTGCAGCAGCCCATAGAGGATCCAGTTGGTGGGGATGTCCAGAGAGGACAGCCACAGGATCAGGCCGTACACGTCAGGGCTCACTGCCCATGTTTTGGACAAAGAATTGAGAGTGAAGAGGGGGGCGTTCAGGACCAGAGACATCCCCACATCCATGAGAAGACAGAATAGCAGCCGGGTATCTGAGGTCATCATAAATTGCAGGCTGCTGAAGTTTTGGTAACTCGTGTTGTTCAT
>CM065699.1:6510050-6535050 GCA_017654935.2 Phymorhynchus buccinoides | reverse complement strand
TTTGTTCCAGTATTTTCTTAATTCTCGCGAGAACAAGATTGATAATGGCAGCACAGGGTGAATGTATTTATTGTTGTTAATTGGCCCATTAATAATTGGTTCTAAAAGGGTGTTTTTTTACCAACCAGACAAGAGCTTGTCATATTTTTCGTTAAAGTTTCTTAAAATCGTTTCTTAGACCCCTGTCTGTACAAACGCCTGCGCGCGCAAAACGCGCTCTTGTGAAACTTGTCCATGGGGTTGCTTTTCCCAGTTCCAGCAATAGTCAGTGAAGAAGCTTCTGCACGAGATAGTATACTAGCTTCCAAAAAGAGACGCGAATGAATTCTATTTTTGTTGAAGCGAATACACCTCTATATTTTGTTTGAAATATCATCTGCGTCTTAGCCGACGGAAGTGATTAATTAGGTTTTACTGGTCCCTTTCGACTTTTGTGCTTTCTTTCAGAAAAAAACAAAAGTCTAACTGCGATAGCCATCATTGCCGAAACATTAGGAATACTTTTGCTAATGCTCTTCCGTTGATGTCTGCCCGCATCGAACTTAATATTCATAATGGAATTGACGCACATTTTGTTTGTCTGGCAGGTTACTTAGCATTGTGTCTCCGTCTCCATGTGTCCCAGATTTCGTGTCTTTGTGTCCTCGTCTCTATGTGTCCCCGTGTCTTTGTGTCCCCGGCTCCATGTGTCCCAGATTTTGTCTCTTTTTGTCCACTATGTGTCCCCAATTTCGTCTGTATGTGTCCCCGTCTCTATGTGTCCCCGTCTCCATGGGTCCCAAATTTCGTTTCTATGTCCACGTCTCTATGTATCCCCAATTTCGTCTCTATGTGTCCCCGTCTCTATATTTTGTCCTCGTGTTTATATGGTCCCGTTTCTATATGTCCCACTCTCTATGTATCCCCGTCCTTATGTGTCCCCAATTTTGTCTCTATGTGTCCCCGTCTCTATGACCATGTCGATGTGTCCCCGTCTTCATGTGTCCCCATCTCTACGTGTCCCCATTTCAGATATCTCCGTCTCTTTGTTTATCCTTACCCTAACCCGATTCCTAACCTTACACCCTACCCCTTCCCCTTATAGCCCTAATCCGTATAAACTCAACTCAACTCAGCAATACTTTATTATCTCAAAAGAGAAATTCATCATGGTTACGCCTGTGATTCGACATTAAAAGACACACATTAAACAGTATAACGTAATATTCAGAACATATTAAATACATTCAGTACAATAGAATACACATCAAACATTATAATAATCAAAACATGCTCAATACAGACAGTGCAATGAAATACTTATCAACATAAAATTATAAACCAGGCATAAGAAATGTACATGTCAAATATTCAACAGAGCAAAATGAATAACACCCATATTTTTTCTTAATTAATATCATCTATAGACACAGACAGGGTACAGGGGATTTTTCCTCTCACTTTGCACTAGGCCTTACGGATGAGACGATAAACCGAGGTCCCATGTGCCCATGCACTTAGCACATGTAAAAGCTAGTGGCATCGAAAAAGTTGTCATTTGGTCAAAATTTACCCACCCACCCCTTTCCTTCATCATCAGTCACACAAACAATCGCATGCAAAAAAAATTGAAAAATGGGTGGCGCGCCTCTGGCTGCGACGCGTTCTCTAGGTGGGAGCAACCCGAATTTCACAGAGATGCCTCTGTGACTATAAAGTACCTAATACATATAATACATATGACCTAATACATATAATACATATGACCTAATACATATTAAAAGACACACAGGCATTGGGCATACATGCATGCATACGTGTAAAGTGATCAGGGCACATTGCACAGGTTTCGTCTGGCATGGCAGGCCTTCCAAATGGGCCTAATAACACAGCAAGGGACAGACACACAGATCTCTTAAATTAAAGACCCCCCACGCCACGTGCCTTATTCCCTCTTATGCTAGGAAGATTTCTTAAAGGGGCACCCTGATGGATGAGTTTTTGTAAGAAACGCGTCGAGATCACCAGGAAAACACCCTTTACAGAGATTGCAACACTCACTTTGCTCTGGTTTCCCAGAAATCAAACCGTCAAATCGGCGATTCCTCCTTGGCGGAGGTGCTGGAAGTCAAATTGTTTCACCCAAAAGAGAAGGCGTGTGCCGTCTCTTTTCTAATGGCCGCCAAATCGTTTGCACGAATTTTTCGCAATACAAGCCTTTTTATTTGTTTACTTTTTTTTTACAGTTTATCTAAAGGAGTTTTGCTCACAACAAAGGAAATAGCTCCAATTTTGTTTTTACTGCACTACACAAAAAGAAAAACGCTTCAACTACAATGAGTGACCTCCACCCACCCCATCCAAAATGGCTACTCTCTCCGGTATCTCCGCCAAGGAGGAATCGCCGTTTTGACGGTTTAATTTCTAGGAAACCAGAGCAAAATGAGTGTTCCGATCTTTGAAAAGGCTGTCTTTCTGGTGATCTCGACGTGTTTCTTGAAAAAACTCATCCGTCAGGGTCACCTTTAAAGGCCAGCCACACGTCGACTAAAATCGTACAACTGTACGATACGATTCGATCAAGTGGTCTCCAAGAACAAATGTGATTGGCGCATCGAGATCACGTGATCGAATCGTATCGTACAGTCGTGTGCTTTTAGTGGATGTGTGGCTGGCCCTTTAGGTAAGACACAGGACTAACATGTGTGTCGTCGAGCGGCAGACATGTCCGTCACCTCGTTTCGCCATGAACCGGCAAACCCCCAGGTCGGCGATACCATGTGCATTGGTTACAATCTTCAAACTTGGTTTGTAGTTCCATTGGCTTGTTTCGTTTCTTTGAAAGTTTGTTCAAGCAACTATTAGGTGCTTTATCGAAGCCTGTTAGCACGAGTCAATGCCCTTGGTTATCTCTAGCGCGCGGAGTCGCGAAGAGCGCTTTTCCTTGTTCCGGGCCGATGACAGGTTGGCAGTTTGGCGTGATACTGTTGGATGCAGTTTGACAAGAAGAAAAATGGGCAAGGATTCATTGAAGGGGCAACCAAACAAGACATGCAGAGGCCACTACTGCTGTGCGTGCAGCAATTACCGTGGAAAAGTGATGGAAGATGGACGAAAAATATCACTACATCGCTTCCCAGCTGACCAGACTGTTGCAAACATTTGGAAACAGCGTGTGACGCTGACAATGAAAAGATTTGTTTTCACAGAGCACAGCAGGCTGTGTTCGGACCATTTTGAAGGGCGTGCCGGTCCTCAACCACCGAACGTAATCATCCCATCGCTGTTTTCAACAAAAGAATTTAAAACATCAAAGGTAATATAGTAAATATTTATTTTATTAATATAATTAAATATCCACTTCATACAGCTTTCGCATTGAATCTGTGGACCACACACCTTGTTACTTGTATTAATCAACATTACTTTGACACATAACAATGTTGTGTGTTTTTCTCGTTTTCTTATTTATTTGTTTGGCTCAGATGTGATTATTCAATGACAGACTCAGACTGCAAGTGCAACTGAGCAAACTGACTTCTTCTCCAGTAAATCTAACTTAAGTGACCTGACTCAGGACTGGCTGGGTCACTTAGCGGTAAAATCATATTTCAGGCCCCATTATTATATGTGCCAATTTCATGCAAGTTTCGCCTGGACTCGGGTAAGGGATAGGGTTAGAATCAGTTCTGAGCTATTTTCATCAAAGAGGAGGGGGGGGGGGGGGTTATGTTGTTGTTTCCTGGCTTAACGACTCCAGGGATCATCCCAACAGCCAGAGCACTTGAACAATTCAGTACAAATGCACCAGCTAGGGATGAGAACATTACGTGTGTGACCGTTTTTGATTACCCCGCCATGTGGGCAGCCACACTCCATCTTCGGGGGAGGGGGTGTTTATGAATTAACTTTATCCCTAAAAACAGCCGCTCAAAGTCAAAACAACAGCGTGAATGCTAAGCCATCGGTCTTCCTTTCGGCACCGTTTAGACCAATTTAGCGGACTGTGCAGCAGTGGAAATAGGCTGGAAATTGTTGAATGAAATAGGCTCTCACTTCTCACTCTAATTTCAGTTTGTTTTTTGTTGATTTTTCCCCAATTATGTTTTGGGGATTAAAAATAAAATAGTCGTAAACTGATTTTAACCCTATCCCTTACCTGATTCAAGGTGAAACATGCATGAAATAGGCGCAGATAATAATGGGGCCTGAAATAGGATTTAACCCACTTAGCTTCTTCTTTTTCTTACATATAGTGTCCTCCATCAACAATTTTATGATGACGTGGGGGGTTTCCAACTAAACAGTAGACTTGTGTACACATAGAAGACTTGCTGCCCAGATGATCAGGTCAATGCAGGATTGAATGGGAGGACTGGGTGAGAGGGGGGTGGGCATAATTTGGGGAATAGGCCTGGACAACGGGTATGGAGTTGAGGCAACGGAAAGGTGAGGACAGGGGGGGGGGGGGGGGGGGGGGGGGGGGGAGGAAGGAACGAAGGGGGGGGGGGGGGGGGGGTAGTAGGTTTAAATCTGGGATTTGAATACCTCCACTGAGGCTGATATATGCTTCTGGTAGAAGAGTTCTACTCACACTGTCAGTGTCCCACACAGCCCTGGGAAAGAATGAGTACTTCCAGTCTCACGATTAGGGTATGACATCTGTACACATTTTCTGTGGATGCTGTGAAATTACATTTACAGTGACAAAATAATCAGCAAATCATTGAGGTTACTTAATACTAGAAAGTAAAGGGGAAATAATGTTCCACACAACACACAAATGGCAATCCATGCTTGTTTTTAAAAAGAAGTAATCTGGTAGTATGCCAATCATACATGTATTTAGCAGACTACATAAGCAGAGCTTCAGATTGTTTTTAAATTTCATGGTCATATGACTCCTGATTAATTACAGAAAATGATGGGTCAATGTCCAGAATAATGGGCCAATAAAAAGTGTCACTGTTGGGTGTTGTATTAAACTTGAATAATTTATTGTAATATTCTTGATGATTTTTATTTGATGATTATTTATCTGTTCTTGTGTACCACAGATCTGCGAAGCTGACAAGGACAACTTTTTGACTGGTTGTGGGAAACTGTCATCAAGGAGAAACTCATGTGGTGGCATTCAGCAGTCCAACAGATGTTCCAGTTTGGCAAGTCCAATTTCTTCAGTAAGTTAACTCTTTATTATCCTAGATGTCTTTTACCTACAATGTCTTGCCCAATGAGTTTATTAATGACCGACCGATATTCCAGTCTGACACATCCCTTTTTAATCTGTAATTTCATAAAATTCTTTATTGTCCTTTGGCATTGTACAACGCACATGGAAACTTGTCTTCCGTGTAAAATAAGATTATATGAAAATAAAAATATTAAATAAAAACATGAAACGTAACTTTACATTTAAACAATATGTAACTCACAACACACCCAATCATTCATCTACTCTCCGCTATCTTGCTCACTCATGCAACCCACCACCACTTTTCCCTTCTTTTTTTGACCTTTTTTCTTGTTCCCCTTTTTTCATTTTTTTGTTTTCATCCTCTTGTCTGCTTGACTGACTAATATGGACATTTCCAAGAGCCTTAAGTGTTGTTGTTTGATACAAAAATGTCTGGGTTTCTGTGTGACCTAGTGTTTGGTGTATACTAACACATTCATACCGTGTGAAGTTGGTGTGTGTGTGTATGCGTGTGTGTGTGTGCAGTAGAACCTCCCTCATAAGATCGCTCCTAGGTTCCATTGTACAACTTGTGCAGTGAGTTAATTACTGAGTTCATTAAGGTGATTTGTGTAACAAAACAAAAACAGAATGCACATTTATTCATAGGGAAAAAACAATTTTAAAACAAAAATATGCATATTTCATGCCAACTTTATCTGACTTCAGTTTTTAATTTGCTCAAATTATCGTAATTTTAAATACACACAATAGAATCCATGTGTTCTTTTCCCCTCCTACGCAGTTTCAGTAACACGCAAAGTACCATACTTTTCTGACTCTAAGGCGCACCCTCCAACTGTCACTCATAATTCATATTTTGTTAGGTTTTCTTGCTATATCAAATTATATGTAGTCATATTACGAGGGGAATTAGTCTCACTTTTGGGGAGTAAAAATATCACCTTATTGTTAGAAAAATACAGTATTTTGTTTTTCTAAGACAATAAAATATAGAATTATGAGGGGAAAAAAATCTGACCTATTGTCAGGCCTTTTTTGTTTTTTTGTTTAGGGACAATTTGCTGCTACTGCTGAAGCTGCTTTGCTTGAGAACCCAGCACACAGGATGGAGTTGCAGGAGGTTGGATCTGCCTCTGATGAGGATGTAAGTGACCTGAACCTCATACATTATTCAGGCATGGTAGACCTCCGCGAATTGCGGAAAAGCCATGAAAATTTGACACCCCCCCTCAACCAAAAAATGCCGGGCGAAAAACTCGCTCGGGTGCCTAAAAATTACGTGCGTTAAAACCTATGCAATCGCTTCGCAGAACCGGATGTGAATGACTGAACAAGCAACTTCCCGCCGAAGTTAGCAGTCATGCGCGGCCTAGCTCACGCCGCACGTTTCCAGATTTGTGATCCTAGTGCTTCTTTTTCTTCTTCTTCTTCTTCTTCATTTTGACGCCAAACTTCATCATTTTAGTTTGAGTCGACATCTTTCAAATGAAATGCAGAATCGGTTGGATATTCTTCCGCGAAACTCACTTTGCCCCCACTACCATGCCTGATTATTATTAGAAATAAATATGTGTGGATGTGTTACTGTGATGTCACAGAGTAAGAGTTGCAACTGACCCAGTTCAATGGATTGATGTAGACTGTGACGCCTTTTCAGTTAATTTTAGCTACTAAAATTCTCTGTGACTAGAATATATTCCAAATACCAAATTGAACGGAAATTTGTATCCTCATATACTTTTGATAGGTCCTCATTTTGTTCTGAAATATGTGGTAAGCATGGCAAATATATATACAATGGATTCCTGCCAACTAAAAACTGCATAACTCATAAAGACTTCATAACTCACCATAATTTTTAGGTCCCATCTTAACCCCTTCAGTACCGGCTATCAGCTGCGCATACGCAGCCGGTATGCAGCGCGTTTTTGGAATGCGGCAATAGCACCGACATATATATACCGGTATACAAACGTCGGTGGGAAGTATTGATGCATTAGACTTAGAGAGCACATATACACTTCGGCACTGAAGAGGTCAATCGTTTGTATGCAAAAAAGTATTTTTATCTCAAAATATTGGCTATATCTCAAAATAAAATTTTGGTCCTTTCAATTTTGACTTATCTGATTTCTAATGTATAATTATTTATTTTTTAATCCATGGTTTATACCTTCCCTTCTCTTCCTTTTTCCCAAAAATAAAGTGTAGCTTGAAGTAATTGAAATGACAGAACTGACTACCAATATTGTTCTTTCTCTCTCTCTCTCTTTTGTATATTGTGTTATTTAAGTGGTGTATTCATCAGGTTGGGTGTTTTAAAGTCTTGAAATTATTTTATATTGTTACAGGATCTTGAGAGACAGACACCTGTTGTTGGGTGCAGCATCACGCCATATGTGGCATCAGTGTTGATGCACGACTATTGTGGACCTGTGCTCAAGGAAAGCCTCCCTACAAGTTGTGCTGCATCTTCCCAAGTTGACATAAGTGATTTTGTCACTTTCTGTGACGCTGCAACACAAACAGATGTGCCGCGAAAGCAAACAGCAGACACAGGTATAAACTGTGACATGAAGAAGTTGTGTGACAAAGGCATTCAGGTTGGAGTGGAACAGTTTGAGACCGCCACTAATACAGATTTACCAGCAATGACATTTGAAGATGTTGCTGATGATAACCAAAAACTGATTTTCTATACTGGCATACCAAACAAGGATGCATTTTTGGCAGTTTTTGATGAACTTGCACATGATGAAAAACATCTGAAATCTCAAGTGGGTAAAAGAGAAAATCTACGCTACATGGATGAATTTTTCATGTTCCTCATGAGACTTCGTCTTGGTCTTCTTTTACAAGATCTCGCTGATCGTTTTCGCATTAGTTTGTCAACGTGCTCAAATGTATTTTCTGCTTGGACTATGTTTCTGCACACAAATTTGGTCCCCCTCATTCAGTGGCCTTCAACAGAAGACATATTTGCATCTATGCCAAGGGCTTTTCAGACTCATTTCCCCAATTGCAGGATTGTGATTGATTGTACAGAGATATTCACTCGCAAACCATCTTCACTTGTGTCACAGACTTTAACCTATAGCCATTACAAATCGAACATGACCTGGAAGGCCCTCATTGGCATTACTCCATGTGGAACTCTTTCGTTTGTCTCTGACCTTTGGCTAGGCAGCATCAGTGACCAGCAAATAGTTGTGAAGTCTGGCCTTCTGGATTTGTTAGACAGAGGTGATGCAATAATGGGTGATAAGGGTTTTGACATTTCAAGGTTCACAACTGAAAGAGGAATTCAGTTAATAACCCCACCAAGAAAGAATAAATTGAAGAAAATGACTCCAGAACAGATCATTCAAACAAGGCGCATAGCTTCCCTCAGGATTCATGTGGAACGATACATGGCCAGAGTGAAAACATTCAGAATATTAAGTGATGTTCTTCCAACTTGTCTTTATCCCAACCAAGTTTGGAAAGTTTGCAATGCTCTGACAATGCTATACAAACCTTTAAATCCTCGTCGTTAACTGACCTCCGTTATGTTATATACTCCAATTTAAGACTGATTTTTCTGGACTTTTTGGAAGTCATAATAATTGAGACCTTTTTGACTGTACAATACATCGAAGTTGACCAATTTTGAGTTATGTCTATGTTTTGCACATGGTCGCTTGGCGACATGCAACTTATAAAATAGTTCCGTTTTGACAAATTATGTTAACCTTGTGTTGAAATTTGCTTTTCGTCCTTCAGCTGTAATATGCTTTTTGATCTGAGACGATACTGTGCATTTAGCATTGGGATTCAATTTGTATGTCAGTGTAGACTAAACAATTTGTTTGACTAAAAAGCCAGGTGAAATTGTTGTCCATTGTGTGTAGGATTAAACAAGACTGCCAGGAACTGTAAAATGGGTTGTCTGGTCAAGTTTTTGTTTTGGCAGGTTTTTCATTATTGCTCAAGCTTATGAGTCAGGTGCAATATTTTGCTGAATTATTTTGCTTCATACTCATAGTGTATTTAAGAGCCGATCCCAGGAATCGGGTAGTCAGTTAAGAGTGGGAGAGAGAGAGAGAAACAAGCCAGCGACACTCCTAGCTGCGGGCTTTCGCCTGCGCCAGCTTAGTTTTTCCCTCCTTTTGCGTTTGAAAAGGGATGCTTTCGCTGCGAGCGCCAAGCAGAAACTGACATTTTGAGCCTACTGCTTGCTTATATAGTGCTGCGCTGGCTTTAACAGCTTCTGCCAACACTGCTTTGTATTACTTATTGGCTCGTTTGTATGATTTTCACAAGCATTTGTGTACTTGCTATCATCAGGATCATGACTGACGCCATTTCGCAGTTTTATTATTATGTGGTATCAAACCAGCATAACTAATGAAATATTGCATAACGAACATTATAAAGCATGTCATTTAGCAAGAGCTACTTTAGCAAAAGAAATATGATTAAATGACATTGCAAAATTAGTGCAACAACTGCCACAAATGTAGATTTTGTTTGCACTAATATATTTTAATCAGCATCAGTCATGAAAATCTGCATTGTTGTGCAAACACAATCAATGTTAATTGGGTGGGTATGTAATGGCCCATTCACAGCTACAACTGGCACATAGCATATTATTTTACACCCTGGATACATTTTGGAAGGATAAAAAGTTTTAGCAAAGCTTAAAATTCATGTTTGTTAATTATACTTAGGTTGACTGTCATCGAAAACTGATGAGCAATTCTTTGTGGTTCATTGTTAACCCTTTCGCCGCCAGCCATTTAATTAAAAAAAATCATTAAAGTTACCTGAATCACAGAGGAAAAAAATATCAGCAAAATTGCACATTTTTCTGTGACATTAGGCCTATCCTTACCTCCCAACATTAACAAAAATAGGATCTTCAGATAACAGGCCCTGATTTTATGCTTTTCAGTGACATCGGTGTTAAACCATTGTGGTGCAAAAATGTGACATTGGCGGTGAAAGGGTTAAATGACTGTTTAATCCTGTAACGATGGCTGCTTTAATGTAGTCACATCTTTTTGTTAGCATATGAATTATATTATTTCATTTAAAATTTGTATATGCTATTTGATGACAAAGTCAGAATTTGCTGACATTAGCAACTGATTATAGCAGCTCCACAGCTTCATTATTTTGTCCATAAATTACTGGGTACTATTTTCAAACCATGTTTTATTTTTTAATTTTATAAATGTATGTACCGTATAACAGTTACCATCAACCAATGACTAAGCTATTTGGGTCATTGTTTGATGGATTCTAATCAAATCAGTGATGTGCCACTTTTTTGCTATAATCAGAAATCATGATCAAGTCTTTGCTAATGTTGGTTTAAATTAAAGACCTACAAAATTTCAGCTAACAAAACATATATATTATGTTAATGAAAATTAAAAGAATATAAGATGGTTTGGAAACATTTTATACAATGCAAGGACAATTTTGTGGCCCTGAGATTATGGAATTAACAATCGTCATAACTATGGTAAAAATTGCAGGTGAGTGGGGATCGGTGCACTTTAACTGCTCTGTTATATTTGTGTTGAGAAGCTTGCTGTCCTTTAGTCTTGTGGTTTTGCGATGTATGTTTGAACTTTCATTTAAGCTCCACTTGCAGCATTGAATGTGATTTTCAATTTCTTTATTTATGAAAATGGGCACTTTGTTTTATCAGTACAGAAAACCTGTCTTTATTATTAACACTTTGTTTTAACCCTTTCACCGCCAGTGTTGCATTTTTGCACCATAATGATTTATACCCATGTCACTAAAAAACTCAAAAAGCCTTGAAATCTAGATCTGTTGTCCAACGATCTTGTGTTCTTGATTTGAAGAGGTAAGAATAGGCCTTATTTTAAACATGTCAGAGGAATCCCCAAGATTGCAGACAAAATCTTTTTTCTATTCATGTAAGTTTAATCGAAAATTTTGGCTAAAAAATGGCTGAGGCGAAAGGGTTAATGTTTTTGTTTTGACAATTTGAAAGTTTTTTTGTTTGTAAACGTACATAGCTTTTTTAATTCAGGACCGAGGTGTTCTGAGACTGGAATTGTGGGTTATGTGTGTGCTCATATAAGTGTGTACGAACTTTAATTATGATTAAAAGACATGGATTAATAAAAGACAGTATACACAAAAGTGCCAAAGGATATTCAAAATTGACTATGTGTCCTCTGTCATGCATGAAAGTGTTTTCCTTTCTTAATTTCTCTATTTTTTTATGTCCAAAGTTAAAGTATTCTTGGTTCCTTTGGAAGGCTACAATTATACGTTTTGTTAAATGTTTTGGTATGCAGCACTTCATTTTTGAGACAACATAAATCACAGTATCACAATCAATATTTCACAGTATCGCAATCTTATTAACACTAACAGTACTCACTACTGTATTTTTCGGACTATAAGTTAAATGAGTATAAGGCGATACATCTTCCCCAGACTCAGGCCCCTTCACCTTATAATATGACTGACAATAATCATAGTAAGGAGGAAAAAAAAGAACAAAATCTGAAATTTGCGTAAATTTTTGGGGGTGCGCCTTATACAAACATGGGCTTTATAGTCCCAAAAATAAGGTAATTATTAAGCAACTCATCAATCAGATTATGTCATTCAATCACAAGTCAATGTCGGTCATTTCATAAAGGAAAGTTTATTTTTTAACCCGAACATAAGTATTCTGAGCATGACGCTTTAACCCCCAGTCCCACATTCACGAGTTTACAGAGTTGTGGTGATGCACCTCGACCATACCAGATAGGATGATTTCTTCATTTGATAGTCCACAGTACCCAATGGCAGTGTCTAACTAAACACTAAAAGAAAAACATAAAAAGCTCAGTGGGGGAAAAAAGGAAACAGAATAAAATTAAATAGGGAAATAAAAAGATGAAAAGCTCAATGGTGGAACCAAAATGGGTTCAGAAATTAATTCAGAGGGTCAAATAAATTATAAAGACAGAAAAGTTAACAACAGGGCACTTTGAACGAAAGAAAGGAACTAAAACTGTTTGTGCCGACAGGAGTAGTATATTATGTTTCTGTAAACATTTCTTTTTTAATGACAGGGCCCAATCCATAGGGGAAACTGAAAAGCACATCAAAGTTTACTGTCGGAAATTGACTGATCAAAATATATTACTGAGCTTGTGATCTTGTCACAATAATCTCATACATTAAATTTGCATGTATCCTGATGTCATCAAAAATACAAAATAAAAAGAAGCAAAGTGAGATTTGGTCATGTTTTATACTGTCAGTCATCACAAATTGATTATTTATAAGCACAAGTCATAGGTCCTGGAATAGAAATTATGTTCATGTTTTACGAACTAATAGCATATTGAGAATGAATTGGCTATTACACTATTTAATTTACTATACAGGGATTATTATTCTTCCCGTCAATCGGCCAACTTCATCAGGTTGAAGATAATCACCAGTATTAAAAAAAAGAGAAAATGAAGGTCATCACACGACACCGAGACAGCAAGAAAAATAAAGGAATAAATAATGTCATGTAACAAGATGGATCCCTGAAGACTTCATTCAAACCCATATAAAAAAACAAAAACTACCTCAACAGATTTTAGCCAAATTAACCCTTTCAATCGCCACTGTCGCCTCTTGGCACCACAGTGATTTATCACCCATGTCACTGAAAGGCATCAAATGAGGGTCTCTCATTAAATGGGATAGGCCCTATTTTTAGCATATCACGAGGAATCCCCAATATTGCAGACATAATCCATTCTCTACCCAGGTAAGGTTAATGGAAATTTTTAGCTGAAAAATGGCTGGCTTTGAAAGGGTTAAACTTAAAGTAGAACTAGAAGTCAATTTTCAGTCAAGCAGTTTGTTGTACTGATTACGGTATTAGAAGCCGCATAACAGTGGCAGGGTGGACTTACTTTGGGTGCAATTTTCTATTTCTCAGTATGCGTGAAGAAAACATTTCAGGGACTACACCACTAACAAAGAAAGAACGCAGCTTATGTTGCATGGTCTTCCAGAGATCCTCATCAATACTGATACGTTCAATGTGGATGTCGGAGACAGTCCATACCACAAAATCGCACCACTTCCTGCCTGTGATGCCCATTTGCCCCTGTACTTGGTAAAAATAAGGGTGGGAGGTTTTCAGCTTCACCTCTTCCCCCTTAAGGGCACAGCAAAAGCTCTTGTCTGCACAAGCTTCCTGGATGGACCGAGTGGACCATGTGTATGGGCACTTCACCTCCACAAGACCCAGAGGAGGTACACAATCGGGACAATGAACCAGTCCGTCCGGACTGGTTGCCAAGAATGGGAGATCATGATCAACAACAAGGCCACAGTCAGCAACAGACAAGTGTGGATGAGATGTTGCCATTCTATTGAAGTACTGGCGCCTCGCTGCTGCTTCATGGTTCTTCCCCCACTTGGTAGCAGCGGTCTGGAAAGGGCGACAATATCCCATGATGCTTTTCACCAGATTGTCAGGCTCTGTGTCTGCTTTTCTGCACATCACTGCACCAAACTGTGAGCTGGTCACCCGACCAGATCGTGCATTGTGCCAAGCAACGCATTTAGCCTGCCCTCTTGTGCAAGCCTCAATCTCCTTGATTTCACTTTCCGACATCTTCAATGACTTCACATAGTCTTCAAACTGCACCAAGCATTTCTCATTCTTCAAATCCACATGATCTGCAAAGTTCAGTTTAACAGGAGGAAGTTCCACTTCAAAGTCCCTCTTTGCCTGTTCTTTGTTGCTGGTAAAGCTCACTAATGAACAGTGTGGGTTTGATGCTTGCAATCTGCTGCTCAATCTTGTGAGGTTTAACACAACTTTGGGGGAAGGCTGCACATCTGACTTTGGGCGACGAAGAGGCCTATCAGCAACTTTTTTTTGGGATAGGATCCGTTTTCTTGGAATCAGCCATGCGCATCGCTGTGACGTTGAAGAAAGGAGGCCCCTTTCTCTCTTCTCTGTCATGTCAACCAGCATATACAGCACAGCTGCAATATGGTTGCATGATTCTCCATCCCTGAAACAAAAAAAGCAAATGCGGTTCAGTTAACATTTGACGATGTAAAAATACCATATTTTTCACTAATAAGTAAGGCGCATGCGCACCCCCACAATTTTACACAACATTCAGATTTTGTTATATTTTCGTACTATTTTACTATTTTTAGTATGCAGAATGATTATAATATAAGGTGCAGGTTCTCAGTCTGGAGAAAAAACAATATCGCCTTATGATCGAAAAGTGATAGGACAAACTGTCCTGAGATGAGATAAATCAATAGGACAATACCCTGGCTCGTCAAGAAATCAATAGGACAAAGCGTGCCACTGGCAATGCAGTGTTAACAAAAATAATCCGACATTTTCAATTTTAATAGGTCAATGGCCTAATAAGAAAATGTACTGGACTTCCACCCCTCCCCCACTGCTTAAAATTTATTATAAGACTAAGAGTACATAAAACACCAGCATAGGCGTCAAAAGTCAAATAGTAATAACATTAACACATTGTTTTTGGCCTGCAATATATTTATATTGAAATAAGCAATATTATTATAACATAAATAATAAAAAATGTTTAAACATGGCATTCACAACAGTTTACTTTGATGGATTTACTTAGTTAAATAATGGATAGAAAGAAGATTTTTCAAGTGACAAATCTCAATATTATAGCATTAAACTAAAGATATGAAAAAAGTACAATAAACGGTGGTGTTCCTCAAGGTAGTGTTATAGGTCTTATTCTTTTTATTTATTTTATAAATGACGAGCAGGTACCCATCACCGCTTCTATCACCTATCACCACTGTAAACAAATATCAGCCCAACCCTCCAGAACAGTAGTCGCTTTCTCTGGTATGTGAAAGTCATAGACAGACACAACTGACTAGCATACACATTTAGTGATTTACACCCTCAGTGATCATGATAAATTGTTTGTTTACTTCCTCTTCGATCGCTCAGTTTCCTGTCAATTATGAGTGCAGATGTGTCATGCTGCCATTATGCACCTAAGAAATACATAGGCCCAGCAAGTCCTACTTCGGCTGGAGGAAATGTTTTTGAAAATGAAAGTGTTTCTTGAAAGAAGGCAGGAGAATGGACCGGTGAGGCAGAAAGATTGTAGATGACACTATTGACAGTGAGTAAAAGGAAAAGGGAGTTAAATAAGTAATTTTGTACACACACACAACAAATTTTATGTCATGTAAAATTAAGATGTAAGAGGAAATACCTCTGAGTTTGACATGCTTACCCTGCAGTGCATGTGCAGTCTGCTGAATGAATATGCCCAGTGTGTTTACTGAGGCATATCCAAGTCTGGTAGTCTGGAGATTTCTTTGGTAAGGATGGCATGACGGAGGCTTTCACAAAGCCATGATCAACCGCATCTTTGACTCTGTGGAAATAAGCTGAATGGACATGGCCCTCGTCAAACATCGTTTTGGCTTTCAGCTGTCTCTGAGCACCCATCCTTTGGTTGTCTGTTGTACGGTGGTGGCTGCAGATAATTGTAAACATCTTTGTCAGTAACGGCAGGACAGTCCACCAGCTCTTGCCACTCTGACAAAGTCGTGGGATTAGGCAATTGATAGCCAGTTGGCGTCCCCAAGCGGTTGAATTTTCTTGCAAGTGACTGGCTTGCGTCGGTTTCTGCCCCCAAGTTGGGTGTGAGGTTCAATTCCACGCAACCCTCCGCGCGTGCCACAAGTTGCGCTTTCTTTCCAATTAAACTTTGGCCTCGAGCTCTCAAAAAGTCCTTCAAAGCTGGAATTGTCAGCTTCTGAAAATGATTTCTTTCGCTCTCCATCTTCCCTGCTCAGACGATCGCCACCGGAAGTAAACATGCAAAGGGACTGAATCCGCGAGGCACAAAAATCAAGGGAAGTAACAACCCCACCTAAAACGGCTAATAGCATAGTGTGTTCTGTATGTTATGAACATTCGATCGTTGTGTTTTGCCAAAAAAAAAAAAAAAATCTTGTTTAAAAAAAAAATATATATTCGTTTTTCTTGCCTTTGTTATTATTCGTTCACATATTGTTGAGGACAAGATGCAAAACAAACAAAAACTGTTCAAGGTTTTTCTTTCATTCTTATTAAAGATAATTTTGACTTGACTTGTTAAAATTACCATGTTAACAACTTTAGCTGATTAACAAAGCTTTGTGTGGGCAAATTAGCGTAGGCCTAAACTGCAACAACTTATCCCATATGCTACCAATATCTTTCTTGATGAAGGTATTAAAATATTTTGGGGTTTGTACCACAATCATCATATCTGACAATGATTTTGGGTTATTTCATCGACAAAGTTGATTTTGAGGAGTAAATATGTCTATCCCATATATGGGATCGTGGTAGCGAGAGGGTAGGGTTTTTTTCTTACTCAGAATACTGTGTTCAGTGAAAATAAATCAATTTTGCTGGTGTCAATTTCGTTTTATTCAAACGTTTTCTGTACCCAAAACTTTTTTTTTTTAAATCATCAAACACTTCATTGCATGTAGTTTACGAGTTCCAAAATATCTTTGTGCCGAACTATACTGAAAATTTTGCCACAAAGTCAAATAAAAAACACCTCAAATGATGTTTTCACCACCGAAGGTGTATAACATAAACTCTTTTGGTTAATTTATGATAACTTGAGTGTCTTATTTCAAAAGAACTACAAAGAATGTGTTGCATTACATTTGCCAATGGAAATTCCAGAATTTATTTCAAATACTGGTATGAATTAACTAAAAGTACAAAGACAAACAAAACAACATGAAGAACATCATTTCTTTACTCTAGAAATATTAATGTTTACAGAAACCTAACTGATAATATGTCTAAACAACAACTAAAACTGAAACGATTGCCAGAAATAGTGGTTTGGTGGTTTAGGCACTATGAGCTCAGAACACATTTCGGTCACATACACGCTCACATTCAACTCAACTCAACTCAACAGTACTGTTTATCTCAAAAATAGAAATTAATCGTGGCAACGCATGTGATCCAACATTAAGCAACAAACGCATTAAACATGACATAATTATGATATTGAAAGCATGCTAAATAGTAGTAAATATGGACATAAAGCTTGTGATGCAGTAATATTATAGCCCAATGTCCGAGCTCTTATGTACTTTAAAAATACACTGCACAACATTACAAATGCACCGACGGGAGACCGTTTAAGACGGTACCTTAAATGAGCCAATGGGATACATTTGCGTACTGTGCCCATACAATCGAATGCATAGCAGTGTTCACACATGACTAATGATATAAAACTGCAACTTAAACATTTTTCTCACCCTTGTCATTTGCGCGTAAGAGAAACTCAGACTTCGCCCAAAACGCGCAATTTGCCCTTTGGCTCCGAGGCCAATGATGACGTCACGGAGATTAGAAATGTAATGAATGACATTATTGTCACTATACTCAATCGCTACAAAAGAGTTTCAGATAATTAATGGGGCAGTTCCTTAGGCAGAGGCAGTTACTTCTTGCATCACTATAGTGGGGATAATCGGGGCCATCGTAAGTATAGGTTGTACAGTCGGCAGTAGGATTGAAGAGTCACGTGATTTCTGACTGGTTTCAATAAAGCTATGAATATGTCTGAAGACCCCTAACATGCTTGCAATTCTTTTTGGCGAACGTTCCTTTCAAGAATTATACTAAAGAGTTTCAGATAATTAGTGGGGCAATTCCTTAGGCAGAAGCAGTTACGTCTTGCATTACTAAAGTGGGGCTAAGCCGCCATATTGAAGAGTCACGTGATTTCTGACTGGCTTCAATGAAGCTATCAATATGTCTGAAGACCCCTAACATGTTTGCAATTTTTATTTTTGCGAACGTTCCTTTCAAGAATTATAGGGGAAGACGGGGTAAAAAGCCCATGAGACGAATGCTACACATTAACGTCTCATGGGCAAAATGTGACTGAAATTACTTTATTTCATGAGATAATTGGCATGGGCTTCTTACCCGCCCATGGGCTTTTTACCCCGTCTTACCCTACTGTGAGCATTCTCCATAGTTTTTGTAAACTACCCCATTGATTTAGGCATTGGGCTTGGTCACGTGACCAGTAATACATTTGTCCAAAAACATTAATTGATCATTTGTCGTGATGGGAAATCAAGGAAAAGGAGAAATTAGCGTTTTTCGACAAATGTGGATACACATATACACACACTGACACACGCGCACACACCTAGTTTAAAAGTCAACAAATCTAAAAGCTAATGACACGCGCACACACACATACATACATACATACACACAAACATGCACACACAAACCAAAGAAAATGCAAAACTAGTGAAGATATTTATTCATAACAGTTCCTCCGAAGTCGGAGTGTGGCTGCCCACGTGGCGGGGCAATCAAAACCGGTCAGACACAGAATACGTTCTCATCCCTAGCTGGTGCATTTGTGCCATAGTTTTCAATTGCTTCGGCTGTTGGGATGATCCCTGGAGTCCTTAAGCCAGGGAACGACAACAACAACAATTCATAACAGTCGGGTATATCACTGAAGCTATTCTTTTTCTCAACAACATTCATCGAAACCACTTTGAAAAAACCCGCTTGCTAAACTAGCACCAAACAATAACATCATCAAAATATAGAACAATCTTGTCAAACAAGGTGTTGGCGCATAACTCGATCTGTATTAATAAACATTGTAATATGACACAGATGTTCTTCATCTTACACCCCCCACCCCCACCCCCACAGTACCAGATGAAAACTTAAGCATGTAAACTTGGGTTACTTTTTCAAACAATTAGGTTTACAATGACAAAAAATAAACCATTAATTAAATCCGAAGAAAACAATAGTTTTATATCATTTTTTCGCCTTGGCTTAAGGCTGTCAGACTAATTGACATAAACTAGAACACCAAGGCTATATCAAAATGTTGTTATGCTCTGCATAGTTATGCATGAATTGTCTTTAGCCATCACAAGCTCCTAGCATAACATCATCAGTCGCCCAAATCCTCCGAAGTCCGAGTGTGGCTGCCCATGTGGCGGGGTAATCAAAAACGGTCACACACGTAATGTAATTCTTAGCTCATGCATTTGTACCATTGTGTTCAAGTGCTTCAGCTGTCGAGATGACCCCTGGAGTCTTTTAGCCAGGGTAGGACAACAACAACATATCAATTTATAATGGCGCTATTAAACTAAGAGCACAATCTAAATATCCAAAGTGTATCAATTATTTTTTTTTAAATCAACAACAACAAAACTTTATTATAAAACCTAAGGAAAGGTGTGATTTAAAGCAATAAAACAAATTTCCCCCAATATATAAAGAAATTTGATCATGTTTAAGCTTTTCATAACAATATTGAAAATAAACTAATTTCAAACGTTCCTATTTCGTTTTTCTCATGTTCGTTTAAACTTGAAACTACGTAAATTATTAATGTATGAATTTTCCTATTGGCCTAATGACAATCTTACCAAAACATTGCATTCAGGTAAAGAATCAGGCTTCACGCTTCTGCCTTCTGGTAGACGCTACCGGACTCCAAAAATCGAACAGTTTTATTCCAATGTCAATTTCTATGCTGAACAAAATAATTAACACTTCTCTTACATAATTGCATTCTTCTCTTACAGTTTCCAGTCTATTTGTATTCCCACTACTGAATTTTACAGTGTGTGTGTGTGTGTGTGTGTGTGTGTGTGTGTGTGTGTGTGTGTGTGTGTGTACATGTGTGTGTGTGTACATGTGTGTGTGTGTGCGTGTGCGTGTGTGCGTGCGTGTGCGTGTGTGTGTGCATGTGTCTGTGAGCGCGCACGCGCATGTGTGTGTATATACACGCGTATGTATCTAAAAATGTTTATATTTAATCTTGTATTATCTTAATGTATGGATACTTGATTATATTTAATCTTGTATATCTTATTGTATGTATAATGTTTATATTTAATCTTGTATTATGTATTATTAATGTACTGTTTCATATTTTAGTATTGAATGTTTTTTCTGTACTGTTATCTTAGCATATTGGGGAACTATGTTGATATCGCGTATGTTTTATGTAGCGTTTGTATCTTAGCATGTCTGGAAATTATTTGATCGATTTATTATGTTTGATTCTGCATACTAATATTTTCTTTTATGTTTTGCATGCTTTCGAGATCTCATAAATGTTGTGTTTTCATGTGATTGAATCGCAGGCGTTGTCACAATTTAATTTCTCAGTCTTGAGACAATAAAGTTCTTTGAGGTTGAAGTTGAATGACTGGACAATACTTTTGGGGAAATGACTGGACAATTACAGGAACGAGATTGTTCGGTTGGAAGTACGTGGACACGATTTTTCACTGGACGTACAGAGACAGGAATGTTCATTGGAAGTATGGGGACATTACTTTTTCTTGAAAGAGCAAAGGCACAACTGTTTGTTAGATGCACACAGACAAGACTTTTTGCCGGAAGAGTGTGGAGAAGATTTTCCTCCGAAGTCGGTGGACAAGAATGTTTGTTGGAAGAATGACAACAATACCTTTTGTCAGAAGTAAATGGACAAGACTTTTTTAGGTGACATGACCTTACTTATTTTTGGAAGAGTGCAGATACGACTTTTTGTTGAAAGAGCGTGAAGGTGACTTTATGTTGGAAGTTCGTGGACCAGATGTTTTGTTGGAAGTATGAGGGCAAGACTTTTTGTCGGAAGTTCGTAGATCAGACTTTGTGATGGAAGTTCGTGGACCAGACTTCTTTTTGGAAGTTCGTGGATCAGACTTTTTGTTGGATTTTCGTGGACCAGACTTTTCGTTGGAAGTTCCTTGATCAGACTTTTCTTTGGAAGTTCTTGGATCAGACTTTTCGTCGATAAATCGTGGACCAGACTTTGTGATGGAAGTTCGTAGACCAGACTTTCTGATGGAAGATCCTGGATCAGACTTTTTGTTGGATTTTCGTGGACCAGGCTTTTCGTTGGAAGTTCCTTGATCAGACTTTTCTTTGGAAGTTCTTGGATCAGACTTTTCGTCAATAAATCGTGGACCAGACTTTTTGATGGAAGTTTGTGGACCAGACTTTTTGATGGAAGTTTGTGGACCAGACTTTTTGATGGAAGTTCGTGGACCAGACCTTTTGTTGGAAGTGCGGGGACAGGACTTGTTTATGTGCACCTTCTTGTGGCTGGACGTGGCGAATCTCTTGCCACATTCGGGGCAGACATGGGGCAGGTACCCAGTGTGCAGCCTACGGTGTACCTGCAGATGACCCGGGGTGGTGAACCGTTTGCCACAGTCTTTACAAGCACACGGTTTTATCCCCGTGTGTTTGCTCATGTGAGCCCTCAGCTGAACTCTGCAGGAGAAGGATGCTTCACACTCCGTGCATGAAAGAGGTTTGTAACCATTGTGTCTCCTCATATGAGCCTTCAGCTGGCACGAGTGACCGTACGCGTTGCCGCAAAGCTTACAAGAAAATGCCCTGTCTCTAAAATGGACCACCCTCTCGTGCCCTATCAGCTGACACAACGTGGGGTAAGTAATTCCGCAGATGAAGCACAGAAAACGTTCGTGGTTAGTATCAGTAGTGTGTGACTTGGAGTGTCGGCTGGTGTGGTGTTTGAAAGCCTTGCGGTGCTTAAAGGTGGCGCCACAGTCATCACACATGTAAGGTCGCAGAGAGGAGTGCGTTTTGCCGTGGTCCTTTAAAGCACTGGAGGTGGTGAAAGCGCGGGGACATTGGGTACACTTGAAAGGTTTCTCTCCAGTGTGCCGCCTCATGTGAACGGTCAACGTGCTTTTGGTGACAAAGTCGTCTCCACACTGGTCACAGACGAAGGGTCTTTCTCCGCTGTGCAGCAACGAGTGCACTCGCAAGCTCTCCGCGGAGGTGAACGATTTCCCGCATTCTTTACAGAACACCTGGGGCGGACATTTACCTTTCTTCTCTCTTTTCCTTGTGTGCGATTCGAGGTTTTGGAATCTCAAGAAAGTTTTCTTGCATTCCGTGCAAGTATGTGGCCCGTTTGGGATTGTTTCGCGTTGTTCTGTCACCTGTGGATATACTTTATGTGTTGTGTTATCTTCAGGGGTAGCATTAGTGCTCAGTTGTCCAACACTGCTCTCCCCATCCTGTTGCATTCTATTGTCTTTGCAGACGTTTCGGGGATTGCATTTACCATTGTTCTTCTCTCTCTTTTGTAGGTGAGCTTGGAAGTTTGGGAATCTCACGAAGGTTTTCTTGCATTCCGTGCAAGTGTGTGGCCCCTTTGGGTTAGTTTTGGGTGCTTTCTTTACCCTAGAAGGTAGCTTGGGGGTTCTTCTTACTTCAGAAGTCGCATGTGTTCTGTGTTGTCCAACACCGTTCTCTCCGTGTTGTATTCTTTCGTTCTGGTTCATGCCAAGTCTAGGCAACTTTGTGCTGGTATGTTCAATTTCTGTCCAAACTCCGTTGCAAGCTCCTCTACCTGACATGGGCAAGGAAGCAGAATTATATTCATCTCTCTCTTTTTCTCTTATGACACTGTTTTGAAAAGGATCCCTGACACTGATATCCTTCAACACCATCGCAATTCTGTCTGTGGAGCAGGTTTTGTCAAAGTTGTTGGAAGAGTAATGGTTGTCCCTTTCTTCATTCTGTTCTACCTTGAACGTTCTTCCTTTAGAAGTCATGTTAGTGCTCCATGGTCTATAATTGCTCTCTCCGTGCTGTTGCATTCCATAGTTCTGGTTCGTGTCAAAATTTGGTAGCTTTGAACTTTTGCTTCTTTGCTCATGCTCTGTGCGATCCATGTAGTAATATTTGCCATCAGATACGGCCAGGAAAGCAGAAAAAGGCCTACTGTTATCACCATACTGTACTCCATTTTCACCGATTTCAAAATGATTTCCAGTATGATCACCTCTGCCCATCTTTGCATAACTGTTTTCAGAACAATAGGTTTGGTTAGCGATTTGGAAAGAATAGGGGTTGTCTGTGCTTGCAACGTTGAAAGAGTAGGGGTTGCTTGCATTTGCTGCGTTGAAAGAATAGGGGTTGCTCGCATTTGCGGCGTTGAAAGAATAGGGGTTGCTCGCATTTGCGGCGTTGAAAGAATAGGGGTTGCTCGCATTTGCAGCGTTGAAAGAATAGGGGTTGCTCACATTTGTGGCGTTGAAAGCATAGGGGTCGCTCCTTTCCTCTGTCTGTTCCATCTTGACACATACTACAGGCCACTGGGAGCAACGATTCTGCACTGGGAAGGCACTATTCCTGAATGTCTCTAAACCAGCACTCGCATTACGATCACACAAATCTGCCATTCTCCCCGATGTTGCTTCATCATTGTCGACATATCGGAAGACGTCTGGGCTGCCGAAATAATAGGGGCCCCCCAATGTTTCGGAACGTTCTTTCATGAAACGATTTACTGGCACATTTCTGAGTTGATTCTCTGCTGGTAAGGTACCGGAAGTCTGCAAACTCGCTCTACCTGAAGGCCCATGATTGAGGAAATCAACGTTTCTCTGTGATCTGTTTTTCCCTTTGGCAATGTAGAATGCGTCCCTGTTGCTGCAACATAGTAAGTTGCACCGTTCTTCACCATTTCTCTTCTGGATGGATGCTAAAGATGGACCTACTTGGCCATACTGTGCTTTGTTTGAAAAGACGCCCTGACTATGTCCCCTTGTTACTGCACCATGAGGATATCTTACAAAGTTTGGTACTGTTTTCCCAAAGGTCAACCGAGGGTCAAGGTCAGGTCTGGCACTGGTTGCCTGGGCGTTGCCGTAGAAACCAGAAAAGTTTACTGGTTCTTGTACCAGAGTGCGATGAGTTATGGGAATGTATGCCGAGTTGGTTTTTAGGGTATGATGAGTCAAGGGTATTTGCGCTGAATTGGTTTTTAGTGTGGGGTAGGTTATGGGTACGTGCGCCGAATTGGCTTTCAGGCTGCAATGGGTTAAAGGTACGTGTGCTGAATTGTTTTTCAGGGTTAAAGGTACATCCATGTTGATGTAGTCTGCAGTGCAACGCTGTTCCCAATCCATTTCCATTTTGACAGCCACCCCCGTCTCTCGCGGATTGACTTCTTCCGTCTTCACATTGACAGTGCAGCTTGAAGCAGGTTCTTCCACATTTCTAGTTGTAGGCCTACTGTCGTATTGACACATCATCTGGCTGTCTGCACGTTCCTCCTTGATTGTCTTCAGTCCTCTCGCTAGCTCTGCTCTCTTTGCGCCATTAACAAAAAGGTTACTGTTTTCCCGCATTTTCTGGGAACATTCCTCGGTTGGGCTGAAGGGGTAGTACATGTCTGGAGGTTCACGTTTGATCACCGTGACTTTCTCTGCATAATTGATTTCTGAAACACACACACACACACACACACAAATGCACATAAGTGCGCGCGAGCAAACGAAGAAACGAAGCGCGCACAGAGACACACACCCATGTGCGCGCACCGTGTTCATGTACGTCCACGCGACCGGAGCCGCGCGCGTACACGCCCAAACACACACACACAGCTGCGCCGCGTAGACCCTCGCACAGGCACGTGCGCATGTGGCCACACATACATGTACAATAAAACAGCCCTAATATCACGAGACTATGATAAAAATCAAAGCACACACGCATGCATGTTGTATGCGCAGCGCGCACGCGCATGTGCGTGCATGTGTGTTTGGTGTCACCACTCCATCACATTTTCGAATAGTGGCCCACTGGTGCCTTAAAACGTATTTTTTTCTCTAGAAAGTTATTAGGTCTCTATTCGTTGTGTTTCGTGCAAGCTGCAAAAATACCAAGGGCAGTAACTA
>CM065699.1:6497550-6502550 GCA_017654935.2 Phymorhynchus buccinoides | reverse complement strand
GCTCTTCGTTTGAGCTTGAATTTTCGCATGTTCTTCAATTTACTGTGAACATGCCTGTTGTTATTTTCTATTCTTGTTATGCATTTTTTACTTTCTTTTGATTTCCTTTTCTTGTTATTTGGCTTTTCTTTTTCCCCTCGATGGCTTGGTGTAAAGAAGCTTGAGCTTATCCGTTTACCCTCATTAAACATTCGTATTCGTATTCTCTCTCTCTCTCTCTCTCTCTCTCTCTCTCTCTCTCTCTCTCTCTCTCTCTCTCTCTCTCTCTCTCTCTCTCTCTCTCTCTCTCTCTCTCTCTCTCTCTCTCTCTCTCTCTCTCTCATAAGCACGCTAGCGAAGCAGCATATTGTTTCTTCTCTCACCACCTGTATAGTTGTCCTTTTGTCATTTTCATGTTATCATTTGTGTATTGTTTCTATTACCAGCATGTGCTCAAGTTTTGCATGCGAGTAGGTATTTTGAAAAGGTAAAGGTAAAGATGTGCCACCCTCCATGCATTTCTCGGTTAATTGTATTTTTCCGTTTTTGCCTTTCTTACCATACATAAAGCTGTATTTTAGGAACATTTTTAGCTAATTACCTTTTTGGAATACTAACCCTAACCCTAACCCTAGCCCTAAACCTAACCCTACCCCCCACTATGTACTGCAGTACACCGCGATTTGTCACAGTTGTGGTTCGTTGCGTTTTTCCGTCTTATACGGTGGGGGGTAGGGTTAGGGTTAGGGCTAGGGTTAGGGTTAGGGTTAGGGTTAGTATTCCAAAAAGGTTATTAGCTAAAAATGTTCCTAAAATGCAGCTTTATGTATGGTAAGAAAGGCAATAACGGAAAAATACAATTAACCGAGATAATGCACAAGACGTTCAATGCTGCACTTGGTCATCTCCAAATATGGAGAGTGACGCCATTCGCGTGACAATGTCGGTTTTTAGCGAAACTTTAGAATGTGTATCTTTTAACCATTCAATCTGAAATTAAACTGACTCTAGCCCTATAACCCTAACCCTAACCAAAACCTTAAACCGTCAAAATACACAACAACAAATCCTTTACTAAAATTGAGTGTTCCGTGTTTGGAGATGACCAAGTGCAGTCTTGAACGCCTAGTGAAAATGTCAATCTGCATCTTTGCTATTGACGTCAAACTTTAACTTCGTCTAGCTGTTGATCAAAATGGTTGCTCTATGCCACTACTGTCCACCCAAACTAAGGAGAATGCGGATAAACGCTTGTTGTAGGCCTAAGTATCCTTGTTGTGTCTCGTGTGTGCTATGCGCCAAGACCCAACATGCAGTGCAAGAGCAACGAAGTCGTTTATCTCTCAGTGACTACCACTCAAGTGCGCCCATTTGAAAATGTATTACTCCAAAGACGATTTTCGGAAAGAAAATAAATAAATAGGGGAGAGCACTTCGTGAAAATTAGAGTTGTTTACCTCCATTACTCGGTCAAATACCATAGCAACAATGGCGTCGAAGCTTGAAACCGCAGGATGCGAGTCAGCGACTTGCAAACATTTTTTTTTATAGAGAAAAACGAGGGGCGGCCAGTGGCCACAACCTAATAAAACTTGCAAAATGTGACGTAACAATATAAATGACATCAAATTTAGAATGACTCGCGGTGTTCTAAGTGCTGTATGTCTGCTCAAACACACGAGGCGGGAGCTGGGGATCTACCTGATGGTAGAGTGACTTCCCCTGTTTGACTGATTGAATAAGGCAAGATCACTCCCACACACCATGAAACTACTCCCCTTAATTATTTCCGAACAATTCCTATTCAATTGCACCTATTCGGGAATGTAGATCAATTTCGCCTGGTCGCGAATCGCATCTAAATGCGATGCGATTTTGACCGACTGATGTCAGTCATGATTCACGTGAAATTCGTGTATTGGGTCCACTTGAGCATAGTGAGCGAAAATGGCAGAATTATTTTAGACGGTACGGAAGTATTTCACGCGAATCATGACTCACGTGACACAATCGCATTGCATCCCCATGCGAATTTACACGCCGAGTTGCCTACGTGCAAGCGCCACCTAGTGTTGAATCAGGGGAAGATAATTTTCAGTATAAAGCGTCATTGATGACTACAGCGGGCACAATTGAGCATAGAGGTCGTTAAAATAGGCGCAATTGAGCATAGGGGTCGTTACAATAGGCGCAATTGAGAATAGGGGTAGTTGAAATAGGCGCAATTGATAATAGGGGTAGTTAACACAGGCGCAATTGAGAGGCACCTAATAAGGATGCTGCAATGTTGCCTTGAACTTCAAAATGATGCTCAGTTGCTTTGTGTTCAGCGCCAAGTGTGGGAAGGAAACAGTTCGTGTGTGGAAAAGCCTGTGTGCAATGTTCTGCTAGGCAAAAAAAAAAAAGTTGAGGGAGCAGAAAATGTCTGTTTGTTTAAAAGCTTTGATGTGACGCGGCCAAACTAAGTGTTTGTTGGTAAGTGTGTGTGTGTGTGTGTGTGTGTGTGTGTGTGTGTGTGTGTGTGTGTGTGTGTGTGTGTGTGTGTGTGTGTGTGTGTGTGTGTGTGTGTGTGTCTGGTCAAGTCAAGTCAAAATTATCTTTATTGACGATAAAGGAGTAAGCTACAAGCTGTTTTTCATCCTGTCGTGTGTGTGCGTGCGTGTGTGACGTGTGTCAGTGTGTGTGTGTCACGTGTGTGTGTGTGTGTGTGTGTGTGTGTGTGTGTGTGTGTGTGTGTGTGTGTGTGTGTGTGTGTGTGTGTGTGTGTGTGTGTGTGTGTGTGTGTGTGTGTGTGAGAGTGTATTTGTGCGTGTGTGTGTGTGTGGGGGGGGGGGTTGTGTGTGTGTGATAGAGAGTGTGTGTGTGTGTGCGTGTGCGTGCGTGCGTGCGTGTGTGTGTGTGTGTGTGCGTGTGTGTGTGTATGTGTGTGTGTGTGTGTGTGTGTGTGTGTGTGTGTGTGTGTGTGTGTGTGTGTGTGTGTGTGTGTGTGTGTGTATGTGTGTGTGAAGTCAAGTCAAAGTCAAAAGTCAAAAATTCTTCATTTTCGCGTAAGGTGAAATTACAGTGTGGTCTCGTACAAGCACAATACAAGCAAGGAAACACATTCGCATGCATTAAAGAAATTCAAACAAAACTAAGGAAAAATGAATAACAAATGATGCTTCGCAAAATATTGAACATAGGGGTCGACGCAAAAACATTAAGAACTGCCCTCTTTCCCACCATTTCTATCCTCGCATTCATTTATTCACCCCCACCCTACCCCCAAACCCCCACCCTCTCCAAGTTACCCCAAGGTAAACCTAGAGTCAAAGAGTGTGTGCGTGTGTGTGTGCGTGTGCGTGTTTCAGACAAAGAGAAAGAAAGAGAGAGGGGAGGGAGGAGAGGATAGAAAGAAAGTGCGAGAGAGACGTAGCATATATCACTCTGTGTATTCTTGTATTCCCCTTTTCCCCTGAGACAACAATGCCCTTTCGTGTATCTAAAAAAATATTATTTTCTGTACTTCCTTCATTTTTAATGTGCTTGCTCAATGCATGCACTTGACTCACATTTATGATCAAATCACTGATGTTCGCCTAACAAGTAAGCATATTATGAAAGTTGCTTGCAGTGTGCGTTTCATTTCGTAAGTGGGATTATTTTTGTGGTTGTGTTACTCGTTATAAATGCATTTTGATGATGTCAAAGAGAGTCGAAGAGTGTCAAAGAGTGTGTCAAAGAGTGTCAGAGAGTGTCAAAGAGTGTCCGAGAGTGTCAAACAGAGTCAAAGAGGTGTCAAAGAGAGTCAAAGAGGTGTCAAATAGTGTCAAAGAGTGTCAAATAGAGTCAAATAGTGTCAAAGAGTGTCAAAGACTGTCAAAGAGAGTCAAAGATAGTCAGATAGTGTCAAAGAGAGTCAAAGAGTGTCAACGAGTGTCAAATAATGTCAACGAGGTGTCAAAGAGGTGTCAGAGTGTTTCAAAGAGTGTCACATAATGTCAAAGAGTGTCAGAGAGTGTCAAAGAGAGTCAAAGAGGTGTCAAAGAGGGTCAAAGAGTGTCAAAGAGTGTCAAAGAGAGTCAAAGAGTGTCAAAGAGTGTCAAAGAGAGTCAAAGATAGTCAGATAGGGTCAAAGAGGGTCAAAGAGGAACGAGTGTCAAATAATGTCAAAGAGGTGTCAAAGAGTGTCAGAGAGTGTCAAAGAGTGTCACATAATGTCAAAGAGTGTCAGAGAGTGTCAAAGAGAGTCAAAGAGGGTCAAAGAGGTGTTAAAGAGAGTCAAAGAGTGTCAAAGAGTGTCAAAGAGAGTCAAAGAGGGTCAAAGAGGGTCAAAGCGAGTGTAAGATTAGAAGAAGTTGCTATCACAGAACTTCCAGAAGGTGAAGGGACTATTTGATTGTACTGAAAGATCCCCCTGTATCCCCACGGGGGAGGGGCGAGGAGGGGCTATTGGCCTTTTGGCTTAGCATTGGTTGACATTAGCCGGTAAGCATAGGGGCCAACAGTAACATGAGAGTGGTACAATAAATTATTTTCCACAGTATTGGAACATCATGGCACAGCTCAGTCTTTTGTGGAAGACTCTGACTCTCAAACTAGGGGACATTTGCACCGGCTCTGGTGCTGCAGCCAAAGGGATTGGTTGGCCTTTGGGGACCTTCCCCAACGCCATCTGTCCTCAAATCGCTTTGACGCAGAGAGTGGGAATGTACCCTGGGCAAGGCTTCTCCACTGTAAGTAAATTGTAGCCCAGCCCGCCGGAATAGCAGCTGCCCCCTCTGCTATCTGGCAGTCATTGTCGGAAAAGACAGAAGGCATACATACATACATACATACATATACATACATACATACATACATACATACATACATACATACATACATACATACATACATACATACATACATACATACATACATACATACATACATACATACATACATACATACATACATACATACATACATACATACATACATACATACGTGAACTAGCTGCCCACGTAAGACCCAATTATTTGAAAACGGATCTCAAGCTG
>CM065699.1:6462550-6492550 GCA_017654935.2 Phymorhynchus buccinoides | reverse complement strand
AGTTTGTATAAGAGTGTTTGAAAGAGAGAGTCTCTCTCTCTCTCTCTCTCTCTCTCTCTCTCTCTCTCTCTCTCTCTCTCTCTCTCTCTCTCTCTCTCTCTCTCTCTCTCTCTCTCTCTCTCTCTCAATCTTGTTTATTAGTAATGCTAATTAATGAGTTTTACTTCAAACGTTACCAATGCCATCAGTTTATGCCTAGATTCTTATAAATATCTCTCTCTCTCTCTCTCTCTCTCTCTCTCTCTCTCTCTCTCTCTCTCTCTCTCTCTCTCTCTCTCTCTCTCTCTCTCTCTCTCTCTCTCTCTCAATCTTGTTTATTAGTAATGCTAATTAATGAGTTTTACTTCAAACGTTACCAATGCCATCAGCTTATGCCTAGATTCTTATAAATCTCTCTCTCTCTCTCTCTCTCTCTCTCTCTCTCTCTCTCTCTCTCTCTCTCTCTCTCTCTCTCTCTCTCTCTCTCTCTCTCTCTCTCTCTCTCTCTCTCTCACTGTCCCTCTCTCATATTCCCATGTTATCTTATAATGGTTTATTTTTTTTTTTTATTCTTCCTTAAAATTGGGTTTATTCTGAAAAATTGTCATTGTCTCAAAATGGTTTCCCTTTTTTCGTACTCAATTTAAACTACCAATTCAAGTTCACCATTGTTAAGTATTATCCATGTTTGCTTTAAATCCCATTTTTGATTTCTTTTTCAATTATTTCATGTGCCAATTTTTGTTCCATTTTATTGACTTGATTGTTTTATGTCAAATTTTCTTTGCTTGATGCATGGCATGAATGTGTGAGTGAGAGGGCAAGGTGTAAAGAAGCTATTGTAGCTTATCCTTTTTACCCTCAGTAAAACATTCGTATTCGTATTCGTATTCGTCTCTCTCTCTCTCTCTCTCTCTCTCTCTCTCTCTCTCTCTCTCTCTCTCTCTCTCTCTCTCTCTCTCTCTCTCTCTCTCTCAAACGAATGGGATCATGTTTCTTTTCCAGTTCCAAGAATTCTTTCCAGTGGAAATAACCTGCCACACATGTTTACTGCGTCGTTTCTTTGTTCTGCTAGAGAAACCAGGCCTACTTACATTTCATAGCTTCCTTGTGAGAAACTGAAAACCAAAACTCGGTGATTTGCGGATGCGCCGCGCGCGGACGCACGCACGCACGCACATACAGTCACACACACACAGTCACACACACACACACACACACACACACACACACGCACACACACACGCACACACACGCACCCCCCCCCCCCCACACACACACACACACACCATAGATTCGGAGAAAAGAGAGTTTCTTTTTTTTTTAAACATTCAGAGAAATAAATATTAGAACTATAAGAGATGCCATGCAGAGAGTTTGTGTTTAGAATGTGAGCTGTTGGTCCTTGGTTCGTGGTACGATTACTAGGGGGGGTGTTTTTGTTTTTGTTTTTTTCCTATTACTTTTGTTATTATCATTATTCGCACTGTACGCACAATATGTACAATGTGGTGTTTGTTCATGATTGGGGTGGTTGAGGAGCATGACTGTCACAGAGTGGTCTTTTGAGGATGGCTTGTTCTGCTAGTGAGTGCATGAATAAACTTCGTAACATGTTTTGAATAAACATCGTTTTATAAAAATGAAAAACAAAATGGTCCCAGAATTGTTTTGGTGTTTAATGAGCCGCGAATCGAAAGCTGGTGAATGTTTGCAGAGCTTTCTGTTTGTTTCTGGCTGTCTGACTTTCTATCTCTTTGACTATGTCGACGCGATAACATTTGAACGGAGGGACCTAGGAGGCTCACATTTTGCATGCGGATAGGTATGTAGGATATCTAGGCCATGTGCAAATGTGAAGGTCATTGGTCAAAGGTCAAGGCCACTGGAGCCGAAAATGCTGCCGCGAGCATGCTTTTCTCCATCTGTCAATAGTGCGCGAGCTACAGATGAGATATTCGCTGGCGCAGGGGTACTGTAAAGTTCGGGTGTGGACTGTTTGATCGGACTTCAGTTTCAGGGGCGTTTGTCTTTTTGTTCCTGCAAGGTCACGGGACCCGAAAATGCTGCCGCGCGGCTGGTTGATCTAGCGCTTTTACGCTCTAGTTTTGTTGTTGTTGTTGTTGTTGTTGTTGTTGTTGTTGCCGTCGTTGTTGTTGTTGTTGTTGTTGTTGTTGTTGTTGTTGTTGTTGTTGTCATTGTTGCCGTTGCTGTTTTTCTGTCCCGGAGGACATTTACCAAGAGCTGAATAATGATGTCATTATAGGCTCCACATTACTGGAGAGACAGAAACCGCAAAGTTACAATTCCTTCATTTAATTTTCTTCTTCTTTTACGATTCGAGGCCATCTCTAAATCTCCTAATCCGGTGGTGGGGGTGAAGTCTGTCGTCTTCTTCAGCACCTCTGTGGGTCCCCACAGCTTCTGTTGGAGCTCCGTCCCTCCCTTCCGGCCAGGTTTGACATCTGATGTCGTGGTAAGTGGGGCACTCTTGGAGGATGTACTCTGGGGATTGGATTACAGTGCCACAAAGGCACTCACTAGTGTGTGTCAGGTTGATCATGTGAAGGTGCGACAGGAGTCGGCAGTGTCCTGTTCTCAGTCTGAACAATATCACATGTTGGTGACGAACAGTATCACCTGTTTGGAGATCATCTTTGTTATTTTCGATTCCAAGACGATTCCTCCACGATTCAAGAAACCTGGTGCGCAGGATGGTTTTTGCCTCCTTGTATGACAAAGGGTGGTCTGGCTGTTACAGATGGCTGCCCTGCTTTGACAGTCTGTCTGCCTGCTCATTACCAGCAATGTCACAGTGGGATGGCAACTACTGCAGTACCAGGCACGTTTTCCTCTTCAAACAGCCAAGTTACTCTCTGACGCTTTTCAGAAGTTGTCCCTGTTCCCTGTTCTTCAAGCTCTATAGCTTCCTTCGTTTGATAATTGTACCGTAATGGTGTGGTGGGTGGGCGGGGAGGGGTATATGAGATTATTTTTTCGCATAAAATTAAGCTTATTTGCCTGGTATTGGTGTAGGTCTATTGATGATTTTGCAACCCATGCTTTCTGTTTCAGAATTGACCGGCTTGGCTGACTTCACATGAAAAGCCGACCAGGAAAAAGACAAAGGAAGGAAAACTGAAACAATCGTTCTTTCGAGCTACCAACAATCTTGCAGCGAAGACTTGGAAAACTAAAAGTCAAGTTAATTTATTACGAGAGATTAGGGCCCACCGTGTTTGTGTATTTTCTGGTGCGCTATTTTCAAACTTGTCTCTCTGAGTTCAGGGTCTTATGTGCACGAACCTTTCAAACTTAGAAAGTCTACCAAACCCTTCTTGCTGAGGAAAACGTTTTTAAAAACAGTTTAAGCAACCCCTCATGTAAGCCTATATATATTATATATATTTACCACCCTAAGTATGAAAATCTGCTTCTTTCAGATTTTATGAAAATGATCCCAGGCTGACTGATCCTAACTTTAATCCCTTTCTTGGGAATGGCAGAATTATGTTGCTTCTCAGTGAAAATGTTCAATGCGAAAGATTGTAAAGCATAAGAAAGCAAAACATTGTGCAAACCAACAGTCATGATGGTAATAAATCGTCAGTGTATGTTTATCGCAACTTTGGCGTGTCTTCTCTGCCACACGTACGCCATTCCTGTACCATCGCTACAACCCGATGACTTCACGTGCGTGGAAACCCCCTCGTCTTCTTCAAAGTCCAATCTCCGACTGTGGGAACACCTGCCCAGAGAATGGTGCGAGATGTGCGTCATCGATTACCATGATGACGTCAACGGTGATGATGATGATGATGACGTTAACGTCACTGTCACGTGCCACGTGAGCCCACGTGATCAGGCGCAGTGGCGATTGGCTGATTTGCGAACGTCGCTGGCGTCCGTGGTGAATGCTACAGGGGTTGAGGTAAATTGGAAGAAAGTGCGTGTCCTGTGACATTTGGTTACATCAAAACGTTTTGTTAAAAAAAAGATTGTCTCTCTGTGTCATCTGTGTCATCTCTCTCTCTCTCTCTCTCTCTCTCTCTCTCTCTCTCTCTCTCTCTCTCTCTCTCTCTCTCTCTGACCTCTTTAAATCTAGTCTTGTATATTCAGATGCCTGCTTATGGAATGCTATTTCATCTTCCTTTAATGTATGCTCGGGCATTAACCCTTTCGCCGCCAGCCATTTTTGGCCAACAAAATTTCCATTAAAATTACCAGGATAGAGAAAAAAAATAATCTGCAATATTGGGGATTCCTCTATGACATGGATAACGTAAGGCCTGTTCTTACCTCCCAAGATTAAGATTAGGGTCTTTGGATAACAGGCTCTGATTTGATGCCTTCTAGTGACATGGGTGTTAAATCGCTGTGGTGCAAAAATGCGACATTGGCGGTGAAAGGGTTAATGTCTTTAAAAAAGAGTACCATAAGTATATTATGTTGAAGCATACAAGCAATGTTGTTTAACTCCATTCTTAGTTTCAAATATGTTTCCACGTTTGATGTGTTGACATGTATGCGTATTATCTAATTTGTTATTGTTAAATTATTAACAAGTTTTGTATATAATTTACCTTATTTCATGTTTCCTCTCTCTCTCTCTCTCTCTCTCTCTCTCTCTCTCTCTCTCTCTCTCTCTCTCTCTCTCTCTCTCTCTCTCTCTCTCTCTCTCTCTCTCTCTCTCTCTCTCTCTCTCTCTCTCTCTCTCTCTCTCTCTCTTTGTGTGTGTGAGGGAGGGGGGGGGGGGGGGGGGAGGGAGAGACTGACGGTTTTCGTGTCGCATCTATTTTTTCTTCTTCATGAATAATTGTTCAATGATTATTTGTCCATGCTTCATTATTTTTGTGTTGAATATATCGATTTTCTTGCATGTTTGTTTGAGGGCAAGATGTAAAAAAACCGTTCATTGTGTGCTTACTCTTTTTCACTCAATAAAAAAGATTCATTCGTCCGTTCGTTCGTTCGTTCATTCTCTCTCTCTCTCGTCTGATCAAATGAGAGTTTCTGTCCACATAACTGCCAACATGAACGTGGTTTCTTTCCCTTGTGTACGCGTGTACAGGTTTCGGTGGACATTCGGTGTAGTCCAGGGGGAAACATCAGTCTCCCTCGGCCCATGCGAGCCCCGGGACTGGTCAAGCTGCGCGTGGTCAACTGTCGTCTGCTGGACAAATGGGCCAACTGCCATAGTAGCGATTACACCCATAGTAACCAGTCTGTGGACAATGATGGTGAGTGAGATTGAGATTTTGTTCGCTGCAATATTTCTGTTAATTGAGCACACCATAAGCTCTGCTTGTTGCTGAATCAGTTGTCTTGTATTCTATGATATTTTGTTTTCGGACAATAAATATGTTTAAAGACACACTGACCCACCACGATTAAATCCCTTCGGGTTTTTTCTGGGTAACTGTGACCCACATACAAATGTCACAACTTCAAATTGAGGCTGCTCTTTAAAATGATGTTTCGTTTTGAATTTGGGGGCATTTGTATGGTAGTCAAACCTGATCAAAACAAGATTTCTTGCCAACTATAAGAGGGAAAACACGTGAAACTCGTGATTTCGACACGTGATCTAGTGGGTCTTTAGATCAGAGAGAGAGGGGAGAGAGAAAGAGAAAACTTGAAAACTTGAAAACTTGAACTTTATTTTTCAAGGATAAAGATTTTAGGCAACGCCTAGTCTTCCAATCTGTCCTTGGTACATATACGAACATAGAATACAAAGAGAGAGAGAGAGAGAGAGAGAGAGAGAGAGAGAGAGAGAGAGAGAGAGAGAGAGAGAGAGAGAGAGAGAGAGAGAGCAGGCAGATAGACGGCGAGAGAGGGAGACAGAGAGGGTTATGGAGATGCTTTGCCCAGAATACATCCCCACTCTCATCTGTCTGTCTTTTTGTTGTCTGTCTCTACCACCTACAGCTTTGTATGAGGACCTCTTCTCATTGTTTTATACAGTGACAAATATGCTTTAAAGACCCCCCACGTCACGTGTCACATTCCCTTTTATGCTAGGGAGATTTCTTCAGATTTCTTACCAGCTATAAGAGGGAAAACACGTGAAAACCGTGATTTTGACACGTGACGTGCTGGGTCTTTAATTTACTTTTTTAGTAGGTAGGTACTTAGGGACAGGCTTTTCACAGCCAAGGCCTCGCGGCCTGTACAACATCCCCTCTTTAAATATGGACTTTTATGATTTTAGGTCTGGTCTGCACGCCTAAAATAAAGTTCGATGCAATCAAATAATCAAAATAACACAACAAGATCTCTATATCTACAACTGATAATATTTTTTGCAACAACAAGAAAGCCGAGTTCCTGCAATTTTTCTGTTCCGCCTCGAATCCTTCACAGGGCCCCAGCGGGACTGGCTGCGCGTGCTGGAGATTGACAGCTGCACGTGGGAAACTGACCCCCTGGCCCATGACCTCTGTGACCTGGAGAAGTCCGAGGACGTGGAGTGTGGTCAGGACAGCAGCCTGGTCACGGCCATCCTCAGGTACCGTAATCATGACTGCGATTTAAAACATTTAACATGGGTAGTAAGATAAACTAATAATAATTGTTTGGGCAGCCTCTTCTGATGTACATTTTATGACCAGTGTTAACTGTGTTGGATACACTCATGATTACAAAACCATGGCCGCGGAAGTTTTTTTGTTTTTTAAGTCCCCGAGCGAAGCTGGGGATCTAATGTTTTTGTTCGTGTCCGTCCGTCCGTCCGTCCGTGCGGTGTCCGTGCGGTCCTCCGTGCGTGACCTTGACCCAGAGGGAGTTTTGCGCCCGCTTGGTTCAGCCTTGTTTGGTTTGTTTGTTCGATTGATTTGTATCTTATTGTGCGTGATGCTCATATTCTGTCCGCACGTGAGAAACTGACCACAAGATTTGAATGAGAAAGGAACATTGCTGTTGCAGATTTTAGCTTATGACAGTGTGTGCGTGTGTGTGTGTGTGGGGGGGGGGGGGGGGGCGTGTGTGTGTGTGTGCGTGTGCGTGTGCGTGTGTGTGTGCGTGTGCGTGCGTGTGCGTGTGTTACTGTGTCGATCTATTGCGTTGATCATAATGATGATGATGATGATGATGATGACAACAACGACAACTTGATGATGATCATGATGATGACGAAGATGACGACAGCGACGACGATGATGATGATGATGATGATGATGACGACGATGACGACAACAATGATGATGGTGATGATGATGATGACGACGACGGCGACGATGATGATGAATGTGACGATGACGACGACAACGATGATGATGACGACGACGGCGATGATGATGATGATGATGAATGCGATGATGGCGATGATGACCACGGTGATATTCTGATGACAGGAACAACAGCGAGATGGAGGCCGAGCCAGAGTGGATGGGAGACTATGGACTGTGGAATGATTCTTGGCATGTGAGTTGAACGATAGGACAGGGCTGGACAAGCTTACCCATTTTATTGCCCTCTCGTGAAAAAAAGTTATGCAACCAATAATGGAATAATAATGTAAATGAAGATCTAATGAACGCACACATAACCTGCTTGCCGAATGCGCTTTGGGAATTGATTAGCAGCTCCCCATAATTTTTCTTTCCAAAAACGACTTTTTTGCTTACAAATTTCAGCGCTTTTCTTTTTCTTTCCAAAAACGATTTTTTTTTAAAATGTTAAGTTGATTACAGACCAATTTCAGCGCTTTAGCTTTGCACGTGTCTAGGCCTATATTGTATATCTTCTGGTGAATGGATCGAACATTCCAATCAAATTTGAGCCAAACTACTGTGTCAATAGTTAGAACTGCAACAATGTAATCTATGCAAAGCAACAGCATAGTTAAAGCTTTACGTCCTCTCGGTTGCGAAGAACCATGTGGGACATTTCTTTTCAATAAAGTTAGCTCAAAGACTGTATAGGGGAAGACAAGCATCCGGTCTCTTTTCCCTATAAAATTATGAGTAGTGAGGACAGAAACACTGGTTATGTCCCTTTTAAACGTGACACATTTACACGTCGATAGGCCAGTTGAATTCTCCGTTCAAATTCCAGTCTGAGTTTTTGGATAGCCTCCACTGTGAATGGTATATTACTACCCCATTAACGATAACTCTATCAGCCCGGTTCGCTGTAACTCTTAAGTAGTCCATCTTACCCTTTTATAGAATCTTTGGTTAGGTGTGAGAAGGGAGAACAATCAAAACAAAAAGCTTGGTAACAAGTGTCGATGTTTCAACCTAGCTGGGGGTTTTCAAGACTGATTAAATAAAGTTAGAGAAATTTAGGGATTTTTTTACGGAAATACTGTAGATTTGTAATTTTGATGAAAGTTAATTTAGTGCCATGGCTCGACCTAGAAGCTGCTCAAGAATATTATCGCTTTGGCTAAGATATTTGATTTAAAATGTACAGAATGTTCTGGCTCCCTGAGCTGTTAACCCTTTCACCGCCAGCCATCTTTCAGCCAAATATTTCCATTAGACTTACTTAGGCACAGAAAAGATTTTGTCTGCAATATTGTGGAATTTCTCTGCGACGCATTTAGAATAGGGTCAATCCTTACTGACCAAAATTAGGAACACAATATTATTGAATAACAGACCCTGATTTCAAGGGTTTTAATGCCACGGGTATTATGTGATTGTGGTGCAAAAATGCGACATTGGTGGTGAAAGGGTTAATGATTAAAATTTTCAGGACCACTTTTAAAACAGAATCAAAGTATGTTTAAAAATCGTGGTAGGTCAATTTGCAACGTTATATTTACAAAAGAGTATCTTTATTTGTCCCAACATTATTGAAAAACAAAAGCCGAACTTGTGGCATCAACCTCCGAGGAGGCCGATGCTATACGTTTATAAAAAGTTTAAGTGTTAAGATCTGTGCGGGTCCCTGGGTTAAAAATACAAACCCGCGGACTCCAAAGGCACTGAACATATAAGGCCGAGTCCCGGTAATATATGTATTAAAAAGGAGTTTTTTAATATACAGAAGGAAGGCGAATGTCCCAAGGGAGAGACCAGAATCTCCCACCCCCCACCCCACCTTGCTTCAAAGCCTTATTTATTTGACAGGGACCAAGTAAGTTATGAAGATAATCATGTAAATGTTACTGACTATTAGTAAAATGAGCACGCTGCCAAGCTAGGGCCTGTGTTGTTTAACCTTTTCACCCCCAATGTCGCATTTTAGCACCACAATGGTTTAACACCCATGTCACTAAAAGGCATCAAATCAGGGCCCGTTATCTGAAGACCCTATTTGGGGAGGTAAGGATAGGTCTAATGTTATGCATGTCACAGAGGAATTCACAATATTGCAGATTTTTTCTCTCTCTACCCAGTTAAGATTAATGGGGGGGGGGGGGGGGGGGGGGCTGAAAAAGGCTGGCGGCGAAAGGGTTAATAGAGAGTTATATGCGGGCAACCTTTATGGATGAGTTCATATTTAAAATAACTATCCAAAGGTGGTCCAAGGAAGCGCCTCAGCCAGCCATAGAAGAGGGGCCCACCCCTCAGAACTTTGTTTTAAGAATAGAGTTTTTATTAACCCTTTCACCGCCAGCCATATTTCAGCCAAAAATGTCCATTAAATTTACCTGGGTAGAGAACAAAATCCATCTGCAGTATTGGGGATTCTTCTGTGACATATATAAAATAAGGTCTATCCTTACTCCCCACAACTAAGACAACAGGGTCTTTGGATAATAGATCCCAATTTTATGACTTTTAGTGACATATGTGTTAAATCAATGTGGTGCTAAAGTGCGACTTTGGCGGTGAAAGGGTTAAATAAAAGGTTATGTTCTTTTAGTCTTGATATTAGTTTAAGTTATGTAGTAATATACCTGCAGGAATCAAAAAGATTATCTATGTCAATGATATATACCAAAAGGTATATATACACTATCTGTCCCCCATTGGGACAAAAAGTAAACCAACACCATCTTTTACTTTTATTTTATTCTTTTCACAGCACCTTCAAAAAGTATGCACAGTTAGTGGTGTTTGTGGTTTCTTTGATCAAAAGATATATATAGCACACATTAATGTTGTCTTTTTTCTCTCCAGTCTGCGCTTTTGTGGAATGAGAGCTACGGGGGAGAGGAAGAAGGAGAAGGAGGATGGAGTGATGGGGGGAGTGTGGAGGGGGAGGGTGGTGGTGGTGATGACGGAGTTGTGTCCCATGATTACCTGAAACACCAGGTAGAGCTGGGAGCGCTGAGCATTCAGTGTCACTTTCTTCGCTTGGAGGTGAGAGAGAGAGAGAGAGAGAGAGAGAGAGAGAGAGAGAGAGAGAGAGAGAGAGAGAGAGAGAGAGAATGTGTGTGTGTGTGCATGTGTACGGGGCCTATGTGTTTGTGTGTGTGTGTCACGTGTGTGTGCATGCAGCATATGTGTGTGTAGGCCTATGTGTGTGTTGAGTGTGCAAAGTGCGTGTGAGTATGTATGCGTGTGCATTCGTGCGAGCATGAGCGCACGTGTATGTGTGTGTATGTAGGCTCTATGTGTGCGCGCACATGTGTGCATAAATGTGCCTATAATAATTATGCACTGACAGTGCCAGAACCAGACTTTCAGAGAATGAGAGTCGTGAACATGAGGAGAGGGGTTCTAAACTACACCATTGTGCACACAAACTTAATATCAGTCGTCCTTTTCTCTGTCAGGTTTTGGACGAAAGTTTCAACGCAGCGACCACCAGCAACATTCACTTCGAACTTCTGGCTCAAAGATACCGCTTCCCCCGACTGTCGGTTCTCAACTACTCCGGCAACGGCCTCAACTACATCCCTATGGAACTGAGGCAATCCAGGAGAAAATTCCCTGGATCTAAACTAGGGATCATCGACCTATCGCACAACTACATCCGTGAAGTGGGACCCATCCCTCCCTACCCCTCCAACGGGATTTCCACCACGCTTATTCTTCGCTTCAACAATATTACCAAATTGTCTTTCGCAATGCTGCAAGAGTGGGCGTCGGTGCCTGATTTTTACGTAGATTTTAGAAACAATCCTATCGTCTGTAACTGTGCGTTGACAGACTTGGTCAAACGCTTACGCAACGATTCTCAGTGGGCGGGGCCTGTGATGGCTTACTATAAACGACAGCTATCAGTCATCCAGTGTGCCACGCCCTCCATTCTGTCCGGCGAGGTGATTGGTTTGCTGGGGCCGGAAGACCTGCCTTGTGGTGACGCAGTAACTGACGTGGCGAGTTTCTTTTGGCCAATGGCGGGGGGTTTGATGGTGATGTCATTGATTCTGGTGGTCTTGGTGCTGGGATTATGCTATCGTAAAGAGGTGAGCAAAATTTGGATACTCCAAGTGAAAGTAAGTTTAATGAAAAGAAATGCTAGAACTCACATTTTGTCCTTTACAAGAAACTTGTTAGTGATAGAATGAGGCAAATGAATCGTTTTTTCTTAACCGTTCAACTAGCTTACGTTTTCAATTTGCAGTAGCTTTTAACCAAGCCCAAAATTAAACCTCATCCAATTTTGGATTCCTTCTGATAATATAGAAAGCAGTTTGACAAATAATAATTAAACTAGACTTCATGTGATAATTGTTATCATTAATGTGTTTCTTTCAACCGTTCGATTAACAGTTTCATCAATTTTGACCTTTATTATAAATGTTTCTGAATGCGGTCTCCATCTAGTCAGGTCGTTGTGTACTGCAAATCTTAGGAGCACGGTATAAGCTTTTTGTTGCTCTGAATGTATTTGTTTTGTGACTATGTTTTGAATTGAGATGAATAAAACCTTGTTTAAACCAATGTGCTAAAAGTATGAGAAAAGTACAGAACTAAGGTTGAAAAGATAATCATCATCATCATCATTGTCGTCGTCATGATCATCATTGATCATCGATCATCACTTCTACCATTAATCATCATCAACAGCAACAGCAGTAGCAAGCAGCAGTCAAGATCACCCTGCAATCACATTTAGTCACCAACATCATCACTTCTCATTACATTCTCAATTTCAGGTCCGCATTCTGCTCTACACCCGAGCTCACATCCTTCTCCCTTCATGCTCCACCTCCACCTCCTCAACCGCAACCATGGAAGGAACACCCCCACCCTCTCACACCTCCACCACCACAACCACCACCAATCCCCAAGAAAAGACCTATGATGCCTTTGTAGCCTATGCCCACCAGGACACATCCTGGGTTCAGGGCTCACTCCTGCCTCGCCTGGAGAACGCCCATGGCGGGTCGGGAGGAGAGGACCCAGGGAGGGGGAGGAGGAGCTGGAGGAGGAGGAGTTCTCGCCCTTGCCGGTTGTGTCTCCACGAGAGGGACTTCACAGTGGGCAAACCCATCATCGACAACATCATCGACTCCATCGCCGCCAGCCGCCACACCGTGGTGGTGGTGTCCAAGGCCTTTGTCCAGTGAGTAGATGACTGGTCAAAACAACTAATGGTCAATGTAGGACGCTGATTTGACCACCATAGTTTGATTGCCCTCTGGTGGTAAAATGCACGTCCTAAGTTGCTAATTGCTTGTGGCTGAGGTTCGCTGAGGTTAGACGGTTTGTGTGCTGTAGGTCTTGATTGAAGTTATGTACTTTTAAAATGAAGAGGTAGTAGTCCCTGTATGACATTATTTCTTTTTCTTTTTTGCACCAGCCACATTGTTTCTACATTTATATAACAAACAAACAACTACACGACAAGTGCAAAGTGACGTTATTTTATTCACAAGAGACAAAACAAAACTACTGGATATTTCGGCGAATGCGCCTTTATCAACACAGACAAACAATTAAACAGCAAACGAAAAATATAGCAAAAGGAGCAAAAAGCAGGCAACAGAAGGAGCAAAAAACCATCAAGATGAAAATAAAAACAATACTTCCCCTCTACAGTCCAACGCGTAAATGATACAACAAAGTTGAAACCAAAGAGCAATGCTGTGAACACAAATATATATTTATAGTCATTAAAAGTTCAAACTTCTCCAACTGTATTCATGTTTTTGCACATGATGCACATGTTTTGCACACCATGGTTTAAAAAAATAAAGTGTAAGCCCACTTGTAGATAGTGTAGTATTTCATTACAGCAGTTTCTTACACTATCAGAATGGTTTATTTGCTGACGTTTGCTCTCCATTAACTGCGTTCACGGATGTTGTGTATTAAGATAAAACCATTAATGTGACACAAACGTTTGACCATTTCTATTTCACATTGAAAGGGTTTTTGAAGAAGGCAAATGCAGTTTAAGCAGAAAGGAAGAAAGAGGATCAGTATGTTTTGGAGAGCTGTCATTGGACGGACGTGGTGGCGCCCTCGGAGGAGGTCCTCACTCACGCTGACTAAGACAATTATTGTCGTCAGTAGGGGGGCTTAATTGGTGGTGTCCTGAACAGGCTCCGCTGAACTCCACCGACGTGACTCAGCAGCAGTGCAGTGTCTCCTCGGTTGGTTGCCTCCTGACGGCCTAACATAGATTCGCTCCCCTTGGACTGCTGGTTTCGGATTCTGCGACCTGAGCAAGCCGGGGTGTGGCTGCGAGTTGGGACTTGGAATGAGCGGGGTGGGAGCAACGCCACTGTACTGCCCAGAAGATGGGACAGAAGAAAGAAGAAAGGAAGTACTAGACAGACTGGTTTTGGACAAAAGGGGTGTACGGAAGAGTAATGGTATAGAGATCGAGGAGACAAACATTATATATAATAGGTATTAGGTGTTTTATAGTCACGGAGGCATCTCTGAGAAATTCGGGTTGCTCCCCACCTGGAGAGCGCGTCGCAGCCAGAGGCGCGCCACCTATAATTTGTTGTTGTTGCATGCGATTTTTGTGTGACTGATGAGGAAGAAAATGATGTAAATTTTGACCAAACAACAAGTTTTTCGTTGCCACTGGGATTAACATGTGCTAAGTGCACACATGTTCGCAGGTAGGATATTTTGTCCTTCCTGTTCCTTTTCACGTTCTATCGCTGTTGTCCCTGTGTGGTGTGGCCCCAAACAGGAGTGGCTGGGCCATGGAGGAGCTGCAGCAGGCCTACCACCAGTCCCTGCAGGAGCGGCGGAGGCGCCACCTGGTACTGGTCATGCTGGAGACCGTGCCGCGCCGCCACATGGCTCCTGTCCTCAGGAGGTGCTGCCAGACCTTCACCTATCTGCACGTCAATGACGCCCTCTTCTGGGACAAGTGAGGAGAGAGAGTGGGATTGGAAATCTGTTTAGGCATTAGGTACTTTATAGTCACAGAGGCGTCTGTGTGAAATTCGGGTTGCTCCCACCTGGAGAGCGCGTCGCAGCGAGAGGCGCGCCACCCAATTTGGTGTTTTTTTGCATGTGATTTTTGTGTGACTGATGAGGAAGGAAAGGGGTGTGTGTGTGTACATTTTGACCAAATGACAACTTTTTCATTGCCACTGGGTTTAGCGTATGCTAAGTGCATGGGCACACGGGACCTCAGTTTATGGTCTCATCCGAAAGACTCCGCGTTCAGACCATAAGGCCTAGTGCAAAGTGAGAGGAAAAATCCCCTGTACCCAGGTTCAAACTTGGGTTTACTTGATACGAGGCGAACGCGCTACCACTGTGCCACTCTACACCTAAACGTTGTTTAACGTCCTCCGGTCTGGAACATACACATATGGGATATTAGTAGATATAAAGATGGTGGGAACGATCCTGGATTGCAATGCCCGGAGGCAGTGCAACACCAGTAAAGTCCCGAATTTTTAGCAATACAGATAATTATGTAAGAAGCATAGAGAGTGGGCTAAAAAGAAGCTGTCAATTAAAGCCGACTCACATTATTCAACCTTTTAATTTACTCGAAAGAAAGTTTGAGTTGTGATCTCCGTCAACTAGTTTTGGCCGTGTGCCGTCCCCACACTTTCAACAAGCATTGGAAATGGTGTACTCGCCAACTCCTTTCAAACGGTTGAAGTCATTTCAGTCGACCAAATATTGCATTTGTGGTTTGAAAGGAAGAAAAAAAAACCTATGGAAAGGTCACAACCAAATTCATTCAGCTGAGTGGAATAGCCCGAGCCGGCTTTTTGTTTTTTTCAAGCAAAATTTCAGTTTAACGGACTCTAGGCCTGAAGCAAGGCACATTATGGGACATACATCCTTTTTAGTTTTTCAAGACATGATCAGCCTTTTTACAATTTCTGAATTGGAAACATCATGGGTCGTTGTTGTTGATCTGTTTCTTTTTCATTTTTGTACTATCAGTTTCCCTGTGGGGATACCGGGGGATCTTTTGTAAAAATAGTTCCCCCACCTTCTGGAAGTTCTATGCTTTTTACCTTCCTCTAATCAGCAGTGAGTGCCACACTCTTTGACTCTGCCTTTTCCTTTTGCTTTCTATCATCTACTGTCTTCCTGACTTATTGGTCCATTCTCCTGCCTTTGTTTCTCAAAAAAGATCTTCCAAATATTTGTTCTCCTTTGAGCTCCTCCGAAATCGGAATGTGTCGGCTGTACACAGCTGGGAGACCAGTGAAAACTGAAAACCGGACACATACGTGCCTTACTCATTATGGCCATAGGGCCTGGGAATGCAGAAGAAGAAGAAGAAGTGCTCTCAGTCCCACAAGAACAGGAGTTCATGGCTACCGTAACGGAGGTCTATAGCCTACGTGTAACTGTTTGTTCGTATGTCAACAGTTTTTATACCGTTTTCTACACAGTGAATGAAAAAGAAAAGAAGAAATAATGGCTAAATGGAATCTAATACTGATTTTGTTTCCCTTCCTCTTTCTTATTTAGGGGATGAAGTGGTGGTGGTGGTGGTAGTGGCCGCAACATGCTGTGGTATTAGTTGTGGTGGTTTGTTCTTTATCACCCGCAGAGTTTACGGGCCAGCGCCTTTGAAAACAAGCGTAACTCCGCGGGTGATTCTCGAATGCTACATTCGATAACTGAATCTAGTTAAAACTTACTATTATGCCGCCCTCTGTCTGTCCACAGGCTCCTGTACTCTCTCCAGGTCCACAACGACAACGTCAGGACTAGCACCGCCTCCTCCACCTCCTCACTAACCTCACCACCTACCCCCACCTCTCCCCTCCCCTTCCCCACCACCCCCACCCCCGACTCCCTCCACCACAACTTCTACCCCAACCTCACCCCCACGTCTAACTACAACATCGACGACGAAGAAGGAAACGAAGACCATTACTCCAAAGACTACGATGATGACGACGACACTGCTGCCAGCAACAACATGGAGAAGAAAAAGAAACGCCATCTTTTCATCTGCTTCAAGGGAGACGATCGTTCTTCCCGCCGCAACAAAACCAAGGGAGCGAATTCTGTGTGGAGAGGGGATGAAAATATGCAGGAAAGGAAAGAAAGGGAGGGTTGGAAGGGAGTGGGGGTAGGGATAGAGGCGATTTCTGAAGGGGAGGGTGTCAAAATGTCCAGAGAGTGTTCTCGCACGTCCAGTACCAGTACCAGCGATAGTGGCGTTCCCTTAACTCCCAGTCAGTTGGCTATGGATAAACCTTTGTTCGAAGATGTGTAATTCCGAAGTCGGAGTGTGGCTGACCAACGTGGCGGCGTAATAAAAAACGGTCTTTATTGGCTCCTTCGACGTATCCATGGTACCAGATCCAGATCCAGATCCAGGTCACACACGTAATGTTCTCATCCTTAGCTGGTGCATTTGTACCATAGTGTTCAAGTTCTTTTAGCCAGGGTACGACAACAACATGAACGTGTGAGGTAGGTAGTGGCAACTACTATTCTAGAAAGCTGCGAATGATTTTGTTCGCGGTGGAGATGCCCTACCGAGGTTAACTATCTTTGGCCCTGTCACTCGGAACTCTACCAATAACTCTCCGCCAAATCCAGTCTCTACCCACTTTTAAAAAACACCTGAAAACACACCTCTTCAACAAACATCTGTAAAACACAGTTTTGCCCTGATGTCAGTCATGCGCATGAGTTTGTGTGTCTTTGTATGCATACTTTTTTTCATGTATTCTTCTAGTGAATAATGTTTTTAATGTGTTTATTATGCTAGTTGAATTGTTCTGGTTTTAACAGAGGGAAACGGAGGAAGGGGGGGGGGGGTCGAATTGAATTTGTTTTGCTTAAAGTCTTATAACTTTTATCTTAGAAATGCGAATGTATATTGCTTAAGGTTTTTAGTGCTTTTTTCTTATTATTTCTTATTATGTTCTCTTTGTTTCCTTACACTCTGTCTACCTGTCCTCCCTCTCTCTCCTTCCCCCGCCTTCCCCTCTGTCTCTCTCTCTCTCCCTCCCGCCCCCTCTCTCTCTTTCTCTCTGCCTCTCCGTCTTACTCCTGTCAAAGTTTACCCTGCCCACTTGTCTCCGCCTTTTTCTCTGTCTAACCCTGACCCCCCCCCCCCCCCCCCCCCACACACACACACTTACCCTGACCCCTCCACCTCCTCTCCCTGCTCTCTCTCTCTCTCTCTCTCTCTCTCTCTCTCTCTCTCTCTCTCTCTCTCTCTCTCTCTCTCTCTCTCTCTCTCTCTCTCTCTCTCTCTCTCATGTGTTATTAAATAATGTTACTATTATTCTATATCATTGTTATGAAACATGGTGTGTCAATGTGTCAATTTTTAATTTATATTTTTATATGGTTTTATCAGTTTGTAAAGCGCTGAGAGCTTGCTTTTAGCATGATTTGTATCGCGCTATATAAGTGAAATTATTATTATTATTATTATTATTAAATCCTAGATCGGGTACCATTAATTCAGGGTGCTGATTTCCTCCAAGTTTCGCCTTGAATTGAGGGGGTTAGAATCGATTATGGGCTAATTTCATCATGGAGAACTTTTAATGAAAAATTAAGTTAATCAACAACGAAAATGAACCGAAAGCTTACTTAATTCGACAATCACCACTGATCACAGTTATTATATATAAATTCATCAGAGAAAAAACAAACCGTAAACAGTGCGCAGTAGAAGAAAAGCTGGTGGACTTTGCATTCACAATCTCACTTTGAGCATTCCTTTTAGAGGTAAAAGTCCATTTTATAAATCTTTCTGTGTGATAAAAATAGCCGTAAACCATATCCCTTACCCGGATTATTGGTAACAACTCTAGGATTTAAGCAGTTACAGGGTTCCCAGGCACCTTTTAAGTCCTTGTGAATTGGTTTTTGGTCAACAGGCCTTTTAAGTGCTTTATTTCAGCCAGTAGATCCTTTTAATTCAGCAAGAGATCCTTTTAATTTTTGAAAGGTGCTGTTAAGTCCTGTTTTATTATTAGATCCTTTTAATTCATCAAGAGGTCCTTTTAATTTTTGAAAGGTGCTGTTAAGTCCTGTTTTATTATTAGATCCTTTTAATTCATCAAGAGATCCTTTTAATTTTTGAAAGGTGCTGTTAAGTCCTGTTTTATTATTAGATCCTTTTAATTCATCAAGAGATCCTTTTAATTTTTGAAAGGTGCTGTTAAGTCCTGTTTTATTATTAGATCCTTTTAATTCATCAAGAGATCCTTTTAATTCATCAAGAGATCCTTTTAATTTTTGAAAGGTGCTGTTAAGTCCTGTTTTATTATTAGATCCTTTTAATTCATCAAGAGGTCCTTTTAATTTTTGAAAGGTGCTGTTAAGTCCTGTTTTATTATTAGATCCTTTTAATTCATCAAGAGGTCCTTTTAATTTTTGAAAGGTGCTGTTAAGTCCTGTTTTATTATTAGATCCTTTTAATTCATCAAGAGGTCCTTTTAATTTTTGAAAGGTGCTGTTAAGTCCTGTTTTATTATTAGATCCTTTTAATTCATCAAGAGGTCCTTTTAATTTTTGAAAGGTGCTGTTAAGTCCTGTTTTATTATTAGATCCTTTTAATTCATCAAGAGATCCTTTTAATTTTTGAAAGGTGCTGTTAAGTCCTGTTTTATTATTAGATCCTTTTAATTCATCAAGAGGTCCTTTTAATTTTTGAAAGGTGCTGTTAAGTCCTGTTTTATTATTAGATCCTTTTAATTCATCAAGAGGTCCTTTTAATTTTTGAAAGGTACTGTTAAGTCCTGTTTTATTATTAGATCCTTTTAATTCATCAAGAGGTCCTTTTAATTTTTGAAAGGTGCTGTTAAGTCCTGTTTTATTATTAGATCCTTTTAATTCATCAAGAGGTCCTTTTAATTTTTGAAAGGTGCTGTTAAGTCCTGTTTTATTATTAGATCCTTTTAATTCATCAAGAGATCCTTTTAATTTTTGAAAGGTGCTGTTAAGTCCTGTTTTATTATTAGATCCTTTTAATTCATCAAGAGATCCTTTTAATTTATTTAAAGGTGCTGTTAAGTCCTGTTTTATTATTAGATCCTTTTAATTCATCAAGAGGTCCTTTTAATTTTTGAAAGGTGCTGTTAAGTCCTGTTTTATTATTAGATCCTTTTAATTCATCAAGAGATCCTTTTAATTTTTGAAAGGTGCTGTTAAGTCCTGTTTTATTATTAGATCCTTTTAATTCATCAAGAGATCCTTTTAATTTTTGAAAGGTGCTGTTAAGTCCTGTTTTATTATTAGATCCTTTTAATTCATCAAGAGGTCCTTTTAATTTTTGAAAGGTGCTGTTAAGTCCTGTTTTATTATTAGATCCTTTTAATTCATCAAGAGGTCCTTTTAATTTTTGAAAGGTGCTGTTAAGTCCTGTTTTATTATTAGATCCTTTTAATTCATCAAGAGATCCTTTTAATTTTTGAAAGGTGCTGTTAAGTCCTGTTTTATTATTAGATCCTTTTAATTCATCAAGAGGTCCTTTTAATTTTTGAAAGGTGCTGTTAAGTCCTGTTTTATTATTAGATCCTTTTAATTCATCAAGAGGTCCTTTTAATTTTTGAAAGGTGCTGTTAAGTCCTGTTTTATTATTAGATCCTTTTAATTCATCAAGAGGTCCTTTTAATTTTTGAAAGGTGCTGTTAAGTCCTGTTTTATTATTAGATCCTTTTAATTCATCAAGAGGTCCTTTTAATTTTTGAAAGGTGCTGTTAAGTCCTGTTTTATTATTAGATCCTTTTAATTCATCAAGAGATCCTTTTAATTTTTGAAAGGTGCTGTTAAGTCCTGTTTTATTATTAGATCCTTTTAATTCATCAAGAGATCCTTTTAATTTTTGAAAGGTGCTGTTAAGTCCTGTTTTATTATTAGATCCTTTTAATTCATCAAGAGATCCTTTTAATTTTTGAAAGGTGCTGTTAAGTCCTGTTTTATTATTAGATCCTTTTAATTCATCAAGAGATCCTTTTAATTTTTGAAAGGTGCTGTTAAGTCCTGTTTTATTATTAGATCCTTTTAATTCATCAAGAGGTCCTTTTAATTTTTGAAAGGTGCTGTTAAGTCCTGTTTTATTATTAGATCCTTTTAATTCATCAAGAGGTCCTTTTAATTTTTGAAAGGTGCTGTTAAGTCCTGTTTTATTATTAGATCCTTTTAATTCATCAAGAGGTCCTTTTAATTTTTGAAAGGTGCTGTTAAGTCCTGTTTTATTATTAGATCCTTTTAATTCATCAAGAGGTCCTTTTAATTTTTGAAAGGTGCTGTTAAGTCCTGTTTTATTATTAGATCCTTTTAATTCATCAAGAGGTCCTTTTAATTTTTGAAAGGTGCTGTTAAGTCCTGTTTTATTATTAGATCCTTTTAATTCATCAAGAGATCCTTTTAATTTTTGAAAGGTGCTGTTAAGTCCTGTTTTATTATTAGATCCTTTTAATTCATCAAGAGATCCTTTTAATTTTTGAAAGGTGCTGTTAAGTCCTGTTTTATTATTAGATCCTTTTAATTCATCAAGAGGTCCTTTTAATTTTTGAAAGGTGCTGTTAAGTCCTGTTTTATCAAGAAAAAAGTGATAAAGAAACTGACTAACATCTGAAAAAATTCTATAAAAAAAACCTGGCAGTATACAAAGTTGTCCGTGTCACAGATCGGAGCAGACAATTCATTGCAAGCTGTGTGAGTCTTTCCGCACCAAGACGTAGTGATTCATTCCATGCGTATTGGAATTGGTGCTCCTGGTCAACAATTGGCATTCTGGCATTCTTTCTATCATGAACAATGTCATACAATCAGGTTAGCGAAGGTCCTTTTACAATCTTTTGAGGTCCTTATAAGTCGTTTTTTCGTTTCATGTTCCAAACCTGGGAATTAACTGTTAATTCCCATCTGCTGACCATAAGGACTTTAAGGCAGTTGGTGGTCTCCACTAATCCCCAAGGCTGCAGCACTAAGAGTCAGTAATATGTTCAATGCTTTCCGAATTCAGAGTCAAAGTCATTCACAGAAGACCCTCCCTGTAGGGGATACGGGGGGATCTTTCGTACACATAGTTCCCCCACCTTCTGGAAGTTCTCTACTTGCAACTTCCTCTGATCTGTCACTCTTTGACTCTGCCTTTTCTCTTTGCTTTCTGTACTATTATTTTTCTGACTTATTGGCCCATTCTCCTGCCTTTTTCTTTTTCAATGAAATTGTCCACATCATTTTCTCCTTTGAGCTCCTACGAAATCGGAGTGTGTCACCTGTATGCAGCAGGGAGAGCGGTGAAAACTGAGAACCAGACACATACATACCTTACCCATTATGGCCTAGCAACGCAGAAGAAGATTCACACAAGACAACAGCTATGAACTACATGTAATATGCATCACTCACTTCATTATTAGGTTGATATCAACAATAAAGGGTCAGGCTATCCCATGCCAGCTGTCCTCAAATCTCTTTGAATGACAGAGTGGGGATGAGCGCTGGGCAAGGCATCTCCACTACAAATCAAATTCAGCCCAGCCCAACGGAATAGCCGCTGCCCCCTCTGCTATCTGGCAGTCACTGTCGAAAATGACAAGACAGGCTTACTAGCTGACCTTTGAGAACCAGCCACACCTCATCGCCAACTGTCATCACTTCTTCTTGCTAAGAGTGGGGATGTATCTGAAGACTTAGGGTCAGGCAAAGTATCCGGGGAATAATTCTGATTTTTTACCCTGTTGACCCCAAGGAATTAATTACTTGGGCAACTCCTTTAGACTGTACAACACCAACAATATTGATTTAAAATTTAAAAAAAAAAATGTAATCTGATTGTAAATTGTTATTTTATTATGTTTATGTATTTTATTGATATTTAGTTTAATATGTACATATTTCTTTGTGTGCGCATGTGTATGTGTAAGAATGTGAAGGATAGTGTGGAGGTATGTAAGCGGTTGTTTTTAATATGAATAATTTTAGGGCAATTGTAAAGCGCTTAGAGCTTAAAGGTGAAGCGCTATATAAATTTTCTTAAATAATAATAATAATAGTTTTTGTAGCAAGTGCGTGTGACTTTAACGAAGTACCGTATTATTTCGGGCTACAACGTTCACCCCCCAAATTTCACACAAGCTTAAGATTTTGTTTCTGTAGTTTCTTACTGTATTATCAGTCACATTATAAGGCGCAGGGGTCTCAGTCTGTGAAAAAAAGTATCACCTTATAGTCCGTATAATACAGTATTTTGAAAAAGTTGGTGTGTGTCTGTGAATGTGAGTGTGAATGTGCTTTTAGGTGTACATTGTCAAAAATGTGCTCCTTTTACTACATCTTATTATGATCTCTCCTTCCCTCACAAAACCAAGCCTCTCCAACCCATACGTTTTTCTCGCATGCATGTTCTGTACATATGCTCACCTGTATGTGTAAAATGTTTACCTTTTTTTTTTTTACATGCAACTGGATCTCACATTCAAATCTTTCTTTCTTTCTTTCTTACACATACACACACAGACACGTTTTTGATTGTTTAAACTATTTCAGCATTAATCATTTTACACACACACACTTTCAAATGTCCAAACTGTTTTCAGTACATATAATTTGTAAAAAAAAATTATTCTTTCCTGAAGCTATATTAAAATTTGGCAGCAATGTTATATGATATTTTGACATGTAATGGTGACAATGTTATTTTCAACCGAACATGTGTATTATTGGTGTTGACATGACTTTATTTTGACTCACTTTACCTTGAAATGCTAGTTTCCAAAGATAAAAATAAACATTGCATGATTACAAAAATAATTGATTTTTGTTTGTTTTCTTTTTTTGTTTTAGTTCTCTTTCCTCGAGTGTGTGCGCATGTGTGTGTGTGTTGTCCATGAGAGAGAGAGAGAGAGAGAGAGAGAGAGAGAGAGAGAGAGAGAGAGAGAGAGAGAGAGAGAGAGAGAGAGAGAGAGAGAGAGAGAGAGAGAGAGAGAGAGAGAGAAAGAGAGAGAGAGAAAGAGAGGGAGGGAGAGAGAGAGAGAGAGAGAGAGAGAGAGAGAGAGAGAGAAAGAGAGAGAGAGAGAGAGAGAAAGAGAGAGAGAGAGAGAGAGGGAGGGAGAGAGAGAGAGAGAGAGAGAGAGAGAGAGAAGAGAGAGAGAGAGAGAGAGAGAAGAGAGAGAGAGAGAGAGAGAGAGAGAGGAGAGAGAGAGAGAGAGAGAGAGAGAGAGAGAGAGAGAGAGAGAGAAAGAGAGAGAGAGAGAGAGAGAGAGAGAGAGAAGAGAGAGAGAGAGAGAGAGAGAGAGAGAGAGAGAGAGAGGAGAGAGAGAGAGAGAGAGAGAGAGAGAGAGAGAGAGAGAGAGAGAGAGAGAAGAGAGAGAGAGAGAGAGAGAGAGAGAGAGAGAGAGAGAGAGAGAGAGAGAGAGAGAGAGAGAGAGAGAGAGAGAGAGAAAGAGAGAGAGAGAGAGAGAGAGAGAGAGAGAGAGAGAGAGAGAGAGAGAGAGAGAGAGAGAGAGAGAGAGAGAGAGAGAGAGAGAAAGAGAGAGAGAGAGAGAGAGAGAGAGAGAGAGAGAGAGAAAGAGAGAGAGAGAAAGAGAGAGAGAGAGAGAGAGAGAGAGAGAGAGAGAGAGAGAGAGAGAGAGAGAGAGAGAAAAGTAGTGTCATCGCATGGCACAGAAATCAACACGCACAGAGAGTGTTCAACAATGTGTCTATTTCCTTCACACAAAACATTATACAGATACACATTTCTCCATGTTCCCTCTAGCTTGCTCTTTCTTTCACATCAATCCAAACAAACACAACACTAGCTGAACACTATTCACAGATATTTCAAAGCAGAAAACAAAACGTCAGTAATGGTGAATATTAGCATACAAAATAAAATACCGAAGAACACATTGATTGAAACCCTCAAGACAATGGTCAAAACTCATTTAACCCCTTCACTGCCAAAGAAAAAAATCATTGGGCAAATAATGCCATAAAAAAGACAACTGACAGAGCCACTCGGGCAAAATGGTCTGGGGATATAACTCTCTTGACAGTGTTAGAGCAAAAGCCAACATATCAGGGTTATTCCTCTTCATCTGATGACATCATCATTGTTCATTTGTATATATGCACTTTTCTATATTCTACTAATGTAAAATGTATGTACGTTCATCATGTTCCGATTGTATAATGCATATTCTATGTTGTATTTGTATTAAATATGTAAAGCGCTTAGAGCCCTAAATCAGAGAATAGGCGCTATATAAATAATCATTATTATTATTATTAAGCACCAGCTCAATACTCAATCACCTGTATTAACTAAGGACAATGCACATAAGGTAGATGCCAGTCATTGATACACATTACAATGCACAGAAACAAGGATGACGGCTGGGTTCAGTAAAATTCACAACAAATTAAAACAAAGACAAAAATTCAACCAAAAAGAACATTTCGACTCTGTTTTAATTTGTCGTGAATTATAATTTAGTCATCAAAACATGCATTGATAAACAGTAATACATATCTTAATTGTAACAGTCATACATACCAGTATTTCACAATTATCTACATTGTTTCCAGGGTCAAATACCATCTAGGGGGAACAGAAAGTAGCCGTGCATGCAAATTGTTATCATGAGACCCCCCAACCATCAGGGGTACCGACAGTTGCTCCTTGACAATTGCTCCTCGACATTTGCTCCCCAACAATCCCCCCTTGACAATTGCTCCCAGGTGCGATTCCTCCCGAAGCATTTGCTCCTTGGATGTTATTTCTCCTCGAACAATTGCTCCTCGTCTATGTGATAATTGCAATCATACTTCCATTTAACAGTAGTAGTGAAAGTTAAAGACTAGCAGTGTGAAATGCTTACATTTATTCTATTTATTACATCGTTCAAAATAATCGTTCACGAATGTTGCTAACGAGTAAAGCTGTCCCACTCCCAATAACAACCCCCCCCCACCCTCACCCACCCTAAAAGATGCCTTTTATTTAGATACCTTTCATAGCAATGGACGAGAAAAATAAAGAAAAATAGGAGCAACTGTCCGAGGAGCAAAAAAACCAAGAAGCTAATGTACGAGGAGCAATTGTTCAAGGAGCAAGTCCAGGTGCAAGTATTCCAAGGAGCAATTATCAAGGAGTAATTGTCGCGAGGCAATTGTCGAGGAGCAATTATTAAGGAGCAAATGTCGCGGACCCAACCATCACCCACAACCCCCACCGCCCCTCAAAAAGAAACTACCAACCATGCAAAGAATCAAATACACAACCAACAGACTTCTTTACAAGTCAAAAGTTTATCCAAAGTAACAGATTTTCGTTCAAGAAAAATGTCTGAAATATACCCTGTTCAGCTTCTAAAGGCATCAAAATGACACTCCAATTAAAAACAGCAACAACAATTAAACCAATATGAAAGCAACAAGAGCATACAAATATATAATTTGTGACCCAGCACCACGAAAGGGACATTAAGTCGCTGGGCTAGTTTCTCACAACAGACTTGCAAAGTCAAAAATCTCATGTTTTCGTCAATTTGAGTTATGGATATTTTCGTGTTCTCTTACATCTTCTCTCTCATATGTATAAGGGACAATCTTTAATGTGGTCTCTAAATGATCTTTATAAGAACAAAGTGCTTTAAAACGAGCAGGTCAAAGCATTTTGTTAGGCTAGGTTAGACTTTAGACTTGTTTTCGCGAAATGGCCGACGCTCACCCTTTTAACTTTAAATGCTCATAACTCTGGAACAGGAAAAGATACAAGAATGGTTCTTGTATCAGCAGAAAGGGAATTGTCTGAAGTTTTCAAATGTATACTTTTCTCAGAATGGTCAGTTTGACAATGTCCATTTTGTGGTGCTGGGTCATGTTTATCAGGCTAAATCCAGAAGATTCTATCACAGTAAGAGTAAAGGGGGTGACAGTACCTTCTGACTTTCACCTGAGAAATTCATCAAAGCAAAGCACTAGATGTACTGCATAAAGGCATCACTGTAGAAATAAGTTCTCCATTCGCTTTCTATTGCTTAGTGGTGTGGACATGGCGCTACAGCCAGGCCATTCTCACACAGGGAATACAAATTTTAGAACAATTACCTTTAAGGTGCCCAAATATCATTTATCCAGAATTATTCATGTTATGTGACTGGGTAGTTATAAAGATTTGTTAATAGTCCTCTACAAACGATGATTCTTCCAGTTTAAAAAAGAAGCAACATTCCCTATCTCGCTACTCCAATAAGAAAGGAAGACGAGATTTAAGGGGATTTCTGCGCTGAATGCGCAAACCTGCCCAACCTTGACTACAATGAACTTGACTCTAGCTAATCGAGACGCATAATCAGCAGTTGACTTTGTAAAACAGTAAAGAAAACATCTCCAAACATAATAACTTGGCAAATGCCAACTGTATATTTTTGACAGTGTCTAGGCACCAGGTGGTGATTTGAACGTCCAGAGCTCTTCAGGACAGACTCTAGGCAATAGTGCAACCTGCTTTAACCATCTCCACACTTGAATTGCTAGTAAGGAAGCCCTAAAACACAAAATGTTCACAATTAAAACTAACAACCCTTCCATATTACCGTATAATCTGGACTATAAGGCGATACTTTTTTTTCCAGACTAAGATAGATACTATACACATCTGTATTGTTAAAAGTTCGGGACTGTCCTGGTGTTGCACTGCCTCCGGGAATTGCCTCCAGGGTCGTTCCCACCATCTTCATATCTACTAACGTCCCATATGTGTCTGTTCCAGACCGGAGGACGTCAAAAAGCAGAATTTCATCATCCAGACTAAGATCCCCGCGCCTTATAATATGACTGATAATAGAGTAAGAAAATAGAATAACACCTGAATGTTGTGTACATTTTGGGGGGTGCACCTTACTACAAGGTGCGCCTTGTAGTCCGCAAAATATGGTAACTGAATTAGCGAAGAAATGCGCCACATTAGTCATACTATGTTCACTGTAAACTATGAACATGGCAGTTGTTGTTGTTGAAGTTACTGGTGATTATTGCTGTTTGTCGCTGTTGTTGTTGTTGTTGTGGTTGGTCAGACGAAGGTCTTCTGGGTCAGGGTGGGGTCAGACTCTGACCTGGCCACGGTCAGCGTGTTGCTGTTGTTGTTGTTGATCAGACGAAGGTCTTCTGGGTCAGGGTGGGGTCAGACTCTGACCTGGCCACAGTCAGCGTGTTGCTGTTGTTGTTGTTGATCAGACGAAGGTCTTCTGGGTCAGGGTGGGGTCAGACTCTGACCTGGCCACGGTCAGCGTGTTGCTGTTGTTGTTGTTGTCGTCCTCGTTCTCTTTGTTGACCGCACTGAAAGGTAGGAAAGTATAAAACATGAACAAACACCTCAGATTGATACATCAGAAACTGAGAGAGGGGAGGAAAAGGAGGAGCGATTCAAAGGAAGATAGCTGGAGGAAAGTGGGGGGGGGGGGGGGGGGCAAAGAAGAAAGGAGAGTAGCATACGTCTGAGAAAGTATGAAAGAGAGGGAGAGAAGGGAGGGATTGATTGAATTAATTCAAAGTTTGTTCACAACAAGGGTGATATTAGACTAAAAAAGAATCAATGAATTAAAGTGAGGGGAAAAAAGTGTGTGTGTGTAAGTGTGTGTGTGTGTGTGTGTGTGTGTGTGTGTGTGTGCGTGCCTATGTGTGGGTGAAATAAATATGAGACAGTTGTGAAAGAGAGAGAAGTGAGATGTAAGAGTGCTGTGTTTGCGTAACGCACGCCTATGTGTGAGGGTGAAATAAATATGAGACAGTTAATGAAAGAGAGAGAAGCAGGGAGAGACAGTAAGAGTGCTAGAGAGCCAAAGACAGTATCATATTTTTCGGACTATAAGGAGAGAGAGACACTTTTTTCCCTGACTGAGACCCCTGTCATAGAGAGAGAGAGAGAGACAGACCTGTTTACTCTACTCTTTTCGAGTAGGATTGAGACTCAATTTGGACAGGCCTCTACTACTCTTCAAAATTGAAAATAATGAGAGAGACTACTCATTTTCAGTGAACATTGTTTGATGAGTTTAATGAATAAAACTACACATTTTGCAGAGAGAAACTACTCATTTCAGCTATCCAGAGACTACTCAAGACTTGTGAGAGGGGGAGAGAACAGAGTCTGAGAGAGAGAGAGAGAGAGAGAGAGAGAGAGAGAGAGAGAGAGAGAGAGAGAGAGAGAGAGAGAGAGAGAGAGAGAGAGAGACTTAACACTTGAAAACTTTATTATGAAAGGATTGAGATTTTAGGCCAGGCCTATTCTTACAATCTGTCCTTGTGTGAGAGAGAGAGAGAGAGAGAGAGAGAGAGAGAGAGAGAGAGAGAGAGAGAGAGAGAGAGAGAGAGAGAGAGAGAGAGAGAGAGAGAGAGAGAGAGAGAGAGAGAGAGAGAGAGAGAGAGAGAGAGAGAGAGAGAGAGAGAGAGAGAGAGAGAGAGAGAGAGAGAGAGAGAGAGAGACACAGAAAGACTGACAGAGACAGAAAGGAAAATGAAACATGCAAGACAGACAGACAAACAAAAGCCTTTGTCCAAAGAATGTCCTGTAAAATGGACAATAAAATATTGATTGATTGATTGATTGAACTTTGTGCTCCGTGACTGTCCATCCAGTCTCTCTGCACTACAGATAGCTCAGACAGACAGAAAAACACACACAAGGCTCTGATTTCTACCTGGTGCTGCGTGACTGTCCTCCGTCCAGCCTCTCTCGGCTGCGTGACCTGGAGTAGTCTCCACGGCGACGACGGGAGGAGGAGGGGAGGTGAGGGGGTGGCATCAGATACCTCTCATCCTGCCACACCCACACACACACAATTATCATGAACAGATCAGTTTCTATTTCTCCATTGATCAACTGCCACAGTAACGGATTTGTTTGCTGATGTTCCTAGTACTACTGTATAGGGAGAAAGGTGGCAGAGTGGTTAAGACGTTCACCTGCCAAATGTAATGCGTGACTGCAGCGTGAGTGACCCGGGTTCGAATCCCGGCCTCGCCCTTTCTTTCTAGTTTGACAGGAAAATCAAACTGAACGTCCAGTCCTTCGGATGGGGACTTAACGCTAGTCTGACCCGTGCGCTTTACGCACGTAAAAATCCCACGGCAGTTGAAAGTCGGTAAGAGCAGGGAGAAATCCTGCTGCCTGGTATGGCCAAATTGATAAATAGGGTTTCCGAGTGTGCCCACACCCTCTCCTCACCCTGTGCCTCCCAAATTTGTTTTAAAAAATTGGTAGGCGCTGCACTTGTGTCGACGCGCTGGGGGAGAGCAGCCCGAATTTCACAGAGATAAGTCTCTGTGACTAGAATATACCAAAATATATTTCAGACTATAATGTGCATCATAAATCCCAAAATCATATACAGTGAAATCTCTATTTTAAGACTTTCCAAAAGTCAGGAAAAATCAGTCTTAAATTGGAGGGGTCTTATAACGGAGGTCGGTTTTATACACAAATCATACACTGTAGAAAGACACATTACATCTGAGCAAAAAAACAACCAATCATAAATGAGAGGAGGTCTTCTAACAGAGGGTCTTATAATAGAGGTTTGACTGTACATCATCTGTGAATAGACTTCATACAACTTTCCAGCTGCTTCCAAAAGGGAAAAGCCCAGAGACTTTCCATATGTCATTAAATTATCAGGCATCAGAATAGTCTGACGTTCAATCCTCTGAAACTGCGGTAAAATGGCCATCAAGGCCCCAGTCTGAAGAGGGACAACACTGAAATGAGTTCCCAACACCACCAAAAAGGCTTAATATAGTGAGATATCACTTTAAA
>CM065699.1:6437050-6462050 GCA_017654935.2 Phymorhynchus buccinoides | reverse complement strand
TTTCATGGTGAAAATGTCTGACGGTAGATCTGTGGTGGTGTCGGCGAACAGACAAAACCAGTCCTTGCCAGCCTCTCACAACCAGCCCCCAAACTCTAACGTCTCAATCTCCAACGAGGGTCAGTCTGCGACAACAAATGTCTGGGTTAATTCACCGCCCTGTCCTAGTCAAGTACAATCAGCCAATCAGGCTCAAGCAGGGTCTGATGTGGGCCAATGGCAATCCCGCGGTCAACCGACCAATCAAGTTCAAGAGACTATGAACCAATGGCAGTTGCCCAGTCGACTGATGAATCAAGGTTCTGCTGCAGGCCAATGGCAGTCTATTAATCAACTGACCAATCAGATTGAAGGATCTATGTCAGGCCAATGGCAATCTCCCACACAATTGACCAATCAGGTTCAGGAGTCCTTGGGACAATGGCAGTGCTCCAGTCAAACAACCAATCATGTTCAAATGGAATCTGTAGGCCAATGGCAATCTCCCACACAATTGACCAATCAGGTTCAAGCCGGGTCTGTCACGGACCAATGGCAACCCACTAGTCAACTGACCAATCAGATTCAAGCAGGGTTGGCTGTGGACCAATGGCAATCTTCCAGTCAACTGACCAATCAGCTTCAAGGGTCTAAGAGCCAATGGGAATCTCCCAGCCAACTGACCAATCAGCTTCAAGGGTCTATGAGCCAATGGGAATCTCCCAGCCAACTGACCAATCAGCTTCAAGGGTCTGCGAGCCAATGGGAATCTCCCAGTCAACTGACCAATCAGCTTCAAGGGTCTATTAGCCAATGGCAATCTCCCAGCCGACTGACCAATCGGGTCGAGGTTTCTATGGGATCAGGGTTATCTCCCTTGACCATCAGCGTGAGAACCAGCGATGGGAAAACCGTTCTGATGGAGGATTTTCCTTGAACGTTAGACTAGCACAGAAAGTTATTTCATGCTGTTTTTTTCTTTTTTACTTTGAATAACATCACACTTTTTCAGTTTTTGCCAGGCAGGCCTTTGAATGTAAAAAAAAAAATGTTTCAGACTTGATTTGTTTAAGCGCCATAGTTATTATAAACTTTGATGTAAAAAAAATGTTTCACACTTTCAGACTTGATTTGTTTAAACGCCATAGTTATTATAAACTTTGATGTAAAAAAAAAGTTTCAGACTTGATTTGTTTAAGCGCCATAGTTATTATATACTTTGATGTAAAAAGATTGTTTGACAGAATCTTGTACAGTGCATTTTTAAAAAAATAAAAATTTGTGGCCTGATTACAAATGTGTTCCAATAAAATAAGTGTATTTTCAGCCAATGAAGATTTTTTAAATTGCTTTTGGGCGGAAGAAATATGTATAATGGGATTATTGACAAACGAATGCTTGTTTTTGTGTGTGTGTGTGTTTGAGATTGTGGCTGTGTGTGTGTCAATTTAAAAAATGTAGAAAAGTGTGTGTGTCGATGATAAAACAGTTCTATTTTCAATTTTGTGTGTGAACTTTCTTGCCATCAAAATATCTGATATGTCATGTGCAATTCAATTCATATGTGAAAACATAACAAGGCTAGACATTTCTTGTTGGGGATTTTTTGTGTGTGGTCATTTTAGTTGTTTGGAGTATGTTATTCAAAAATTTAAAAAATCATCATTAAAAGAAAAAGCTGTCACATGTTTTTTTTATATATGTTAAATTTTCTTGCTGTTTGTTTGTTTTCTTTATATCATATAATTTAGATAATGTTTCTACTAGAGTTTGTAACTCGACTGAGATTTTTGTTTAATTAAGAACTGTGATATATCGGTGAAATTCAAAAACCTCGTATCTCGATTTTTGGGGGTTTTGAGTCAGCTCTCTAATTTTTCCCGCCACCTTCCACCAAAAGCTCGTATCTCTAACGACTTTCTATCTGGGGTAAATGAGGTTGTGAAAATAGAAGAAAAACTCGTAAGTCCCATATTCAGATCTACTTAAGTACAAAAAACTCGTATCTTCGTTCTTTTCAAGTCTAAAATTATTATTTTTAAAGTAATTTTAACAAAAGGTAGGACTAAACTCGCAATATCTTGAACAACATATTCATCATAGTTAATCAATTGTGGTCAACGCAGTTAATTTTTTAAAGTTTTTTTCTCTTTCTCAATACTACCAAAATTGAGATACGAGGTTTTTTAATTTCACTGACGATATGATAACCATGTATGAAAGTATTCGAGTGTCAACAGTTGCTTGTTTCTGACTAGTCATTAATCAACATATTTTTAGGCAGTGTGACTGATGCATAGAAATGTATTTATGTACCCAGCCACTGTGGTGTAGTGGTAGCATCGCGGACTACTGGCTGGGAGGTCTCGGGTTCGAATCCCATCAGAGGCGAAGGGTTTTTTTTTTTGTCCTGGACTGACTCCTACCCAGAGTGAGTGGCTATGGGCTCAATGGGAAAACTGTAACCACACAGTCGAGCTTCATCCGCTAAACGGATGCGATTCTGAGAGTGTTGCTCTGATTTCATGACCAACACTGCAGGTGTCTGTAGTTTTTGGGCCTGGTTATCACCGGGATATCATTATGAAAGGAAGTGTAGAATACAGCCCTGTCACATAGTCTCAGACCGATACAGAACTCCATAGCATCACCATCATCATAGTCATCCATCTCATTTCCATCAATCATCGAAAGGAAAAATGTCTTAAATTCTGTGGCTTTGCGTGCCTGCTCTCATGGTGACCTCAGTTTCGGTTTCCGATCCAGTCTATGCCTTGGTGCGTTCGGGTCAAAGTCATGGGGATCAGTATGTTCTGGGGAGCTGTCAATGGACAGTCATGGTGGCGCCCTCGGAGGACCTCAAGTACTCACGCTGGCTCCACAACTAAGACATTATTGTCGTCAGTAGGGGGCTTAGGTGGTTTTCTGTGTTTGTTAGCTCAGAACAGGCGCCCATCGAAGTGACTCAGCAGCCGTGCAGTGTCTCCTCGGTTGGTTGCCTCCTGACAGCCTAACATAGATTCGCTCAGGACACTTGGACTGCTGGTTTCGGATTCTGCGACCCAACAAACCAGGATATGGCTGCGAACTGGATTTGGAACGAGCGGCGTGGGAGCAACGCCAATGTACAGATGAAGATGGGACAGCAAAAAAAAAAAAAAATTATATATATATTTTTTACGCTTTTTCTATTCTTTTCTGTCTGATCTTATGGGCATCCAGTAGCTAGCTTTGCTGTCATTTGTCTCATTCCAACTCACAGCCACACCCTGGCTTGTCAGGTCACAGACTGCCAAACCAGCAGTACACAAGGAATAATCTATTCAGATGTTAATTTTCTGGGACATGCCAGAAATCTGGTTTTGGGAGTGCCGATGCTTGTGGCTTCTGATTTTAGCTGCCAACCATTTCTATTTTTCCTGTCTCCCGTCAAGATTCAGAATGAAAAATGGTGTTTTACGTCCTCTCGGTCATAGACACATATGGGACATTTGTAAATACAAAGATGGTGGGAACAATACTGGAGGCAATGCCCGGAGGCAGTGCAACGCCAGTAAAGTCCCGAGTTTGTAACAATATAGATATGTGTAGCGGTAACCACGCCTCGGATAAACCTCATCGGCTATGGTACCGCCACATTCATTTGTAAAATTGATATTAGTCTACAACCGTCAAGATTCAGGTTTTCCTAATGAGGCTTTATACTAAAAATTCTCTGCCCCTGTCTCGTGCACTGAGTCGTGTGTGCCTCCTACATAAGATTATTGCCCTTGCCTGTCATGAAGTAGTAGTACATAGCCACAGAAAATTCTCTGCCCCCGACTTGTCACTAGGTGGCATAGTCAACTCAGTCCTAAAATTATCGCCCTTTCATGAAGCCAAGAAGTAGTAAAAAGCCTCATTTCAAAACAATAAATCCTGTTTCTGAAATTTCAAACAAAAACAAACCAAAAAAACCTCGTCTACATTAATGTTTGATCCACAATGTAGGTTTGTGGACATTGTTTCAATCAATACTTACCATGTTTTGTTGTTTCTCATGTAGAATACTATGTTTTCTTGCTGTAAACTTTGCTTCTCTAAACCTCAGCATTAGGGAGCTACGCATTATGAGGCCCACAATCTGAGGAGGGGGTGAAGCAAACAGACTGACTCCCGACCAGAATTTGTATTTTTGACATTGAAAGGCTGGCAGCTATGAGTTGGTAGCAGGAAAATAAATGGGGCAGAATTCTTGGGATGAGACTTACGGAAAACATCCTCTCTAGTTTTGGAAGCAGTGACGTAATTCTGTGCGATAGTTTGGCAGTTTTGTTGCAAAAAGTGTGGTTTTGTCGTAATTTTCTTCCGATGTTGATGTTTAGAAATCAATCCAGATCATCATTCATACAATTTTTTTTATTTAATTGTTGCATTTTCTTTTCGTTTGCTTGTTTATTGTTTGTTTTTGGACCAGCATTTTGCTAATAATTTTAGTTGTCTCCCTGTAAGTTAGCAATGTGTAGAAAGGGATCTGCCTTAGCAGAGGTCTAGTCTATTTTTAAGCGAGTGTTTACTTCTCTGTTTGTATATGATTCAGTTCAACTACCTTAACAGTGAGAGAGAGGGGGGTGGGGGGGGGGGAGAGACACAGAGAGAGGGAGAGACTCGTGTATGATTAAAATTTGTATTAGCGACTTCCAGTTGTTGCTATTATATTTTTGTATCCATTGAAATAAATAAATCAAGCATGCCAATGAAGGAAAAGCATTTTTCTCTGAAAATATTTGGGGGTTTCAGGAGACGGTGGTCTCAATGGGTAAAGAGCACTTTATGGTGATCAGGAGGCAATTTCTCTTGAAGATGAATATGTTAAACTGTTAACATTTGGGAAAAGGGCATCTCCTCAAGCTTAAAGACCCACCAGGTCATGTGTCAAAATCACGGGTTTCACTTGTTTTCTCTCTTATAGCTGGTAAGAAATCTTCTTTTGACCAGGTTTGACTCCCGTACAAATGTCCCCAAATTGAAAACGAAACATAATTTTAAAGAGCAGCCTCAATTTGAAGTTGGGGACATTTGTATGTGGGTCACAGCTACCCGGGAAAAACCCCAAGGGACTTAGTCGTGGTGCGTCAGTGTGTCTTTAAAACCCCATCTGGCATTTGCTTTTCTACATTCACTTTTCTCCGAATTCAGGGAATTCTCTGAAGATTACCATGCCCGAATATTACAATTAAACAGTCATAAATGGGGGACACTATCATAAGTTACTCCAGTTACTATACAACGGATGTAACAGTTTTTGTTTGCTGTTTCATCGAATCATTATTTTGCAAGATTCGTTAAATAGAGAAATAAAACGATGAGGTCATGATTTGGAAAGGGAAATTCATCTTCTTTGGATAAAGGCATGTTCAGTTCTGGGGACAGTGCCCCTTTGCAATGAGCACACTGACAACAACAGTGTTACAGTACAGTGGAACCTCCCTTATAAGACTCCCTCCCACATAAGACCTACTTCTCTGAGACATTGTCCTTTGTAAGTATTAAAATTACCTCCCTTATAAGACCTCCCATTATAAGACTCCCTCCCACATAAGACCTACTTCTCTGAGACATTGTCCTTTGTAAGTATTAAAATTACCTCCCTTATAAGACCTCTCCCTTATAAGACGTCATTTTGGATGATTTCGGAAGGTCTTATAAGGGAGGCTCCACTGTACATGTATCTTCCTATGAAACTTTGACATGCCTTGTGTATCTTTGAAAAAATCATGTACTTGGGTATATGACTATATCGTATTGGTGTTTGGTATGTTCTGGTCACAGAGACTTGTCTCAGTGAAATTTGGGCTGCTCCCACATGGAGAGAATGTCGTTGCAAGCGCAGCGCCACCCTTCTTTTTTTTGGGTGGTGGTGGGGCTATGGGGCAGGAGGTATGAAGGGGGGTGGTGGGCAGACTTGGGGAACCTGGCTATCAATTTGGTCATACCAGGCAGCAGGATTTCTCCCTGCTCTTACTGACTTTTCAACTGCTGTGGGATTTTTATGTGCGTAAAGTGCACGGGTCAGACTAGTTTTAAGTCCGCATCCGAGGAACTCGACGTTCAGTTCGATTTTCCTGTCTAACTAGAAAGAAAGGGCGAGGCCTGGAGTCGAACCGGGGTCACTTATGCATAGAAATTGGCATGCAAATGACAACCCTTTCACCGCCAATGTCGCATTTATGCACCACAATGGTTTAACACCCATGTCACTAAAAGGTATCAAACCAGGGTCTGTTATTTGAAGACCCTATTTTCTTAATTTTGAGAGTGCAAGGATAGGCCTGTTATGGCTCCCCCCCACCTGCGTGCGCAGCTCGACCCTTCCAACGGAAGTGTCGCCATCTTAGTCAGATTTGTGTGTACACAGCATCGATCTGGCATTTTTCAAACAAAGTTACTGACTAAGATGGCGGTCTCCCATAATATGGCACGCTCCTTGTGGCCGGATATGACGACACGTGGGTACAAGCCATACATGTCACAGAGAAATTTCCAATATTGCAGATAATTTTTTTCTCTACCCAGTTCAGTTTACTGGTATTTCTTGGCAGAAAAATGGCTGGCGGCAAAAGGGTTAAACACTCTGCCACCTTCCTTCTTATCACTTTAGTGTATGTATGTATTCACCACTGTGGGTATGTATTCACCACTGTGGGTATGTATTCACCACTGAGGGTAGGGTATGTATTCACCACTGTGGGTATGTATTCACCACTGTGGGTAACACCACTATGTATTCACCACTGTGGGTATGTATGTATTCACCACTGTGGGTATATGTATTCACCACTGTGGGTATGTGTATTCACCACTGTGGGTATATTCACCACTGTGGGTATTCACCACTGTGGGTATATGTATTCACCACTGTGGGTATATGTATTCACCACTGTGGGTATGTATTCACCACTGTGGGTATATGTATTCACCACTGTGGGTATGTATTCACCACTGTGGGTATGTATTCACCACTGAGGGTATATGTATTCACCACTGTGGGTATGTATTCACCACTGTGGGTATATGTATTCACCACTGTGGGTATATGTATTCACCACTGTGGGTATATGTATTCACCACTGTGGGTATATGTATTCACCACTGTGGGTATATGTATTCACCACTGTGGGTATGTATTCATGTGTATTCACCACTGTGGGTATATGTATTCACCACTGTGGACATATGTATTCACCACTGTGGGTATATGTATTCACCACTGTGGACATATGTATTCACCACTGTGGGCATATGTATTCACCACTGTGGGTATATGTATTCACCAGTGGACATATGTATTCACCACTGTGGGTATATGTATTCACCACTGTGGACATATGTATTCACCAGTGGACATATGTATTCACCACTGTGGACATATGTATTCACCACTGAGGGTATATGTATTCACCACTGAGGGTATATGTATTCACCACTGTGGGTATATGTATTCACCACTGTGGGTATATGTATTCACCAGTGGGTATATGTATTCACCAGTGGACATATGTATTCACCACTGTGGGCATATGTATTCACCAGTGGACATATGTATTCACCACTGTGGGTATATGTATTCATCACTGTGGGTATATCACTATATGCATTCACCACTGTGGGCATATGTATTCACCAGTGGACATATGTATTCACCACTGTGGGTATATGTATTCATCACTGTGGGTATATCACTATATGTATTCACCACTGTGGGTATATCACTATATGTATTCACCACTGTGGGTATATCACTATATGTATTCACCACTGTGGGTATATCACTATATGTATTCACCACTGTGGGTATATCACTATATGTATTCACCACTGTGGGTACATGTATTCACCACTGTGGGTACATGTATTCACCACTGTGGGCATATGTATTCACCACTGTGTGCATATGTATTCACCACTGTGGGCATATGTATTCACCAGCGGACATATGTATTCACCACTGTGGGTGTATGTATTTACCACTGTGGGCATGTATTCACCACTGTGGACATATGTATTCACCACGGTGGGCATGTATTCACCACTGAGGGTATATGTATTCACCACTGAGGGTGTATGTATTCACCACTGTGGGTATATGTATTCACCACTGTGGGTATGTATTCACCACTGAGGGTATATGTATTCACCACTGAGGGTATATCATACTATATGTATATAAAGATCTCTGTACACGTTAACAATATTCACAAAATATTACTATTTCCCCATGGCGACACAGTGAGTTGTAAGTCATTATGAGTGGACTAAGACTGTTTCCATGGGGAAATAGATATTTTGTGAATATGTTAACGTGTACACAGACTTCCAATAAATGGCAGGAAACTATTACATGCAAAGTTTTAAATTAATGTAAATATATTTTCTTCTTTTTTGTTGTTGTATACGATAGCTCGGAAATGGCAAGATGTATTCTTTATTTGGTTTAATTGTCATGTTAATGTTGACTTTTTTCTTAATTTTTCTTAAACAATTCTTTTATTATGAAAATGTATTTGGGTTACGAATGTTGAGAGTGAAAGTTCATGGGGAAATAGTCGGATGTGATAAAATACAGAATTGTTAAAATATTTGATTCCTTTGTAGTGTGAGAGAGAAAGAGCCTTTTTTTTTTTACCCCCCCCCCCCCCCCCCCCCCCCCATACAGTGTGCCATGTCTTTCTATCCTTTCAACATTGCAACACCACCCAACAAAAAATAAAATAAAATAATTGACACCAATAATCAATCATACCATTTCACACCAAAACAAAACGCTGGAAACATTTAAAACCAGGTTTACTTTTCTCTGTCTCATCATCATTCATTCCAAAATGGAGAAAAAAAATGTACATGGACAATATGAATACAGCCTCATTCTATTTGATGAAAGATTTTTTTTAAAATGCACACACATGCGCACAAGCGCACACACCGACACACACACATACAATCATTTTGTAAGGTGGAAGCCAGAAGCTACAATCACCAAAAAAGTACCATATTTTTTTTACTATAAGGTGATACATTTTCCCCCAGACTGAGACCCCTGCGCCTTATAGGACTGATAGTATAGTGAGAACATTGGTGAACAAAATCTGAATTTGGGGTAAAATCTGGGGGATGCGCCTTATATTGAGGTGCACCTTATAGGACTGATAGTATAGTAAGAACATTGGTGAACAAAATCTGAATTTGGGGTAAAATCTGGGGGATGCGCCTTATATTGAGGTGCGCCTTATAGTCCCCAAAAATATGGTAAAGAAGGCGGATATCTTCTACTTTTACCCAACAATTCATTCCTACATGTCCACATACACAGACACAACCTAGCAAGAACTGTCGCTACGTGTTGGTAGAGCAGGTGAGGCTAGTGCGTCTCTGGGTCCCTTCAACTGTTTCTTTTTCTTACATCAAGCAATAGGAATTGTTCAGAAATAATTAAGGGGAGTAATTTCATGGTGTGTGGGAGTGATCTCGCCTAATTCAATCGGTCAAACAGGGGAAGTTACTCTACCTTCAGGTAGATCCACAGCCGTCGCCTCGTGTGTTTGAGGAGACACACAGCATGTAGAACGCAGTGCGTCGTTCTAAATTTGATGTAATTTATATTTTTACGTCACAGTTTGCAAGTTCTATCACTTTGTAGCAACTGGCCACCCCTTATTTTTCTAAAAACATGTTTGCAAGTCGCTGACTGGCATCCGGCGGTTTCAAGCTTCGACGCCATACTGCCATGGCTTTGACCGAGCAAGTCAAGGTAATCAACTCTAATTTTCACAAAATGCTCTCCCCTAGTTTTTCCCCCGAAAATCGTCTATTTGTTCAGGCACACACACACACAGGATCATTTGTACAGTCGGATGGTGGCGTCTGCCCCTGCAGTGAACAGGTGGGGCTGTCTGGGGTGGAAGGCACAGTCCATGACGCCCATCTTGTTGGTCAGCGAGTGACCGCGGAGCACCTTGACCGGTACAATCAGCGGATTTTGCAGCAGGTCGCTACAACCAGAAAAAAACAATTGTTATGTATATGTAATAGCAGTAATGATAGCATATCAAACAATCCATGACGCCATCTTGTTGGGTAAAGAGTGGCCGCGAAGCACCTTGACTGTGATCTTCAAGCACGATCAGACCAGCCATGATTCTTCTAAGGAGGACAATTTGCATCATCTCTCAATCTTTTTTCTCCTGTCAAAAATTTGCAGACGTGAAAATCCATCAGAAGATCCCTACATAACTCAAGCTATGTGCAGTACTCGACAAAGACATTTTAGTTTCTGATCATATTTATTTATTAAGACAATTTATAGAGCGCTTATACTTATAAGCTCTAAGCGCTTTACAATTCCACTAAAATAATAAACCTTTACATATGTGCACAAACATTCCCAATCCTCAGCCCCCTAATCCTTTTTCTTCTAATAACTTATTTGAAATTTTCTCTGAAACCACGCATTTCCCAGATAAATGCCAGCCCTGATGACGATAGTTTCACACACACTGCAAGAAATTGTCGGTCATCCTAGCGCCGTGCCACTGTTTCACAAGATGGAAGGATTCAAATGACCACAAAAACAATACATTAAAAACAAACAAAGCAACATAAAAAAAAGCAAAAACAATCTTACTACAACCTGGGTATTAGTTTACATACCTGTATACTTTGCCATGACACATGACAGTGCCAAACCAACAGATGGTATTGGTTTACATACCTGTATACTTTGCCATGACACATGACAGTGCCAAACCAACAGATGGTATTGGTTTACATACCTGTATACTTTGCTGTGACACACAATGACAGTGCCAAGCCAACAGTGGGTATTGGTTTACATACCTGTATACTTTGCCGTGACACACGATGACAGTGCCGTCATCAGAGGCTGAAGCAAACAGTGGGTATTGGTTTACATACCTGTATACTTTGCCGTGACACACGATGACAGTGCCGTCATCAGAGGCTGAAGCAAACAGTGGGTACTGACGATGATAGCACACCTGTCTGATGGCTCGCTTGTGATGTCTGCAAACAAATATGTCCCAAACAGAAATTAGAGATTTTTAAGATTGTTGATTAATTTTTGCTTTTGCTTCAAAATATGCTGAGCGACTTTCATACATTTTTTTTTCATGCACCATCAAAATTTGTTGGGTGCAAACTGGAAATTAATGGGTCAAACTATGAATAATCACATGAAAAAAAAACCATGCATTATATGACCAACTAGGTTATAAAAATAAAGTTTGAATTCCACCATTGGATTCGCCTTGGCATAGGGCTGTGTCAGACCAATAGGGCATTCGTCACGAGTGTTCGTTCTCTGTACTAGACTACTAATCTGCCCGCGCTCGTTCTGCCCGAGTTACGCTGACCTTTCTAATTCAAGTTATTTCAACTCTAAATTTTAACTCAATGAAATTCAAGGTCGCCGGCACGCGGCAAATGCCCTACTGACATAAACTAGAACACCAAGGCTACATCAAAATGTTATGCTCTGCATAGTTATGCGGGGGATTGTCTTTAGCCATGACAAGCTCCTAGCATAACATCACCAGTCTCCCAAATCCCCCAAAGTCGGAATGTGGCTGCCCACATGGCGGGGTAATCAAAAACGGTCACACACGTAATGTTCTCGTCCCTAGCTGATGCATTTGTACCACAGTGTTCAAGTGCTTCTACTGTTGGAATGATCCCTGGAGTCTTTTAGCCAGGGTAAGACAACAACAACAATAATCATACTATAAACAGGCATGAAAACTGATGTTCAAAAAGAAAGAGGAGATTTTCCAGCCGAGAAATTCTTCAACCCGGATTTTCCACTATCGTAAGAACTTTTGTGTGGGGGTGGGGGTGGGGGTGGGGGGCAGCAGCACCGAAGAGCACACATGCTACTATCCAAAACCAACTGCCGGGGGCGGGGGGGGGGGTGGGGGGGGGGGGCAGCACCGAAGAGCACACATGCTACTATCCAAAACCAACTGCCGTGAGCGCGGGGCGGGGGGTGGGGGGTGGGGGGCAGCACCGAAGAGCACACATGCTACTATCCAAAACCAACTGGCGTGAGCGCGGGGCGGGGGGTGGGGGGTGAGGGCACACGCAAGTGCTCATTTTGCGGCCTGCCTTGCCTCCAAACAATCCAACACACCGTTTGTGGGACACTCCATCGGCCCTTTTTGCTAGCGACCACAAGCGCACACTCGACCAAATACGAACCACGCTGTTTGAGAATAAGGCAGACCTGTTTACTCTACTCTTTCGGGTAGTATTCTACTCAATTTGGATCTCCACTACTCTTCAAAATTAAAAATAATGCTTTAATTACTCATTTTCACTCCATTTTCAGTGAACATTGTTTGATGGCTTCATGAATAAAACTACACATTTTGAGCCAAAACTACTCATTTCAGCTATCCAGACTACTCAAGACTTGTGTAGGGGGTAAACAGGTCTGATAAGGCTGTGTCCACACATAAGCGGATATTCCATGCGGAAACCCGTGCGCAATCCACAAATAAGTGAAACAAAGAAAGGAAAAGATTTGCGCATGTGTCCGAATTTCCCCTATATGCGTAAACTTTTATCCTTCTTTCTTCCACTTACTTACTAGGGTTTTCCATACGGAACTTACGCGTCTAATGTGAACCCGGCCTAACATTGCGCTCGCATTATCGGCAGAGAAAATTATTTTTCGGCGGAGATTCCTTCTTCAACTACGACAATTTTTCGGCAGAGACGGCGGAGCTGTTTTCATGCCCGTATAAGGCGCAGGGGTCTCAGTCCGGGAAGAAAAGTATCGCCTTATAAGAATGAAATAGTGAGGCCAAGAGAGGAGACAACAAAATTGAACAAAGGGTGAATACTCTCTTTCTAATTAACTCCCCTCCACCAAAGTTGATTATGATACCAATCAGCTAGCAGTGCGTGGGTCAGAACCAAAGTGAGACAAACCAAGCATCATTCTTGGATAGATGTTGATTTGTTTGTATGTCGTCCTCTCCACCATTGTTGATGTGTACCGTGTGGGTGGAGGGTCATAAAGGCGAACTTGGCACATTCTTTTTTGAGAATGATGCTTTGTTTGTCTCACTTTGGTTCTGACCCACGCTCTGCTAGGTGATTGGTATCGTAATCAACTTTGGTGGAGGGGAGTTAATTAGAAAGAGAGTATTCACCCTTTGCTTAATATCACCTTATAGCCAGTGAAATACGGTGAATATAAATTGCTGTAGGTAATCATGACACTCACTTCAGAATCTGGTAGGGCTTGGTGGAGAGGTCCATGTCAAACCAGTTGGAGCGACAGTCGTAACTGCCAACCAGCACGTTGTCACCTGAAAAACCACCACCACAACATGGACTGACATTTGCAGTAAATCACAATAAAATGGGGTATTTTTCCACATGGACTGACATTTGCAGTAAATCACAATAAAATGGGGTATTTTTCCACATGGACTGACATTTGCAGTAAATCACAATAAAATGGGGTATTTTTCCACATGGACTGACATTTGCAGTAAATCACAATAAAATGGGGGTTTTTTCCACATGGTGCTGACATTTGCAGTAAATCACAATAAAATGGGGTATTTTTCCACATGGACTGACATTTGCAGTAAATCACAATAAAATGGGGGGGGTTTCCACATGGTGCTGACATTTGCAGTAAATCACAATAAAATGGGGTATTTTTCCACATGGTGTGGTCTGCCTTCCGTGTTCCTTTTGTGGTGGTCACTGTCTGGTTTATTATACACCCCGCAATGCACAGTGGATTTCATGATGCTTTTTATCAAGGTAGCACGCACGCACAGGCACGCACGCACACACACACACAAGCACGCACACACATGCAGGCAGGCAGGCACGCACACGCACAGGCACATACTCACACACACATCCTACACATACATTCTACACACACACACACACACACACATCCCACACCACACATTCTGTGGCAAAAAATAATCAAAGAGTTGATTCTGGCCACGCACAGCAAAGAAGAAAACATGCAGGCACGCGCACACACACACACATTATTAAAATCATAGCAATGCATTCACACAAGTTCATGCGCGCACAAACACACCGACACACACACTATGCAAAGCACAGTAGCTAGCACTAGTACACCCACCCACACACACACAATGACGTAAATTTCAATACTTCAGAATGTAAATCTCCGTCTGCTGATCTCCCAGTTGACCAGTGTATATAGTTTTAACCTTAAGTTTAGGGATGGATCCCAAATTATTATTCAAGTTTTTAAAATTAAGCATTTAGAGCACACGTCGCCTGTCAGTCGCGTACCAAGTTGGACTTAAATGCCGTGAGGCCCAGTCCAGTAATAGGAAGAAAAAGAATAAAAGCAAAAGATAAAGCTTACATCCTGATAGCTGAAACCCAGCACAGGTAACATCACCTAGCACAATGGTCAACAATTAGTGATGGCCTGAGGCTCAGGTCACAGAACATCTGATAGCTGAAACCCAGCACAGGTAACATCACCTAGCACAGTGGTCAACAACTAGTGATGGCCTGAGGCTCAGGTCACAGGACATCTGATAGCTGAAACCCAGCACAGGTAACATCACCTAGCACAGTGGTCAACAATTAGTGATGGCCTGAGGCTCAGGTCACAGAACATCTGATAGCTGAAACCCAGCACAGGTAACATCACCTAGCACAGTGGTCAACAACTAGTGATGGCCTGAGGCTCAGGTCACAGAACATCTGATAGCTGAAACCCAGCACAGGTAACATCACCTAGCACAGTGGTCAACAACTAGTGATGGCCTGAGGCTCAGGTCACAGAACATCTGATAGCTGAAACCCAGCACAGGTAACATCACCTAGCACAGTGGTCAACAACTAGCTCGCAGTGATGGCCTGAGGCTCAGGTCACAGGACATACTCTTATTAAAACTGAAAATGTCCTATTATGTCAAATGTCCTGTTGAAATTTAACATTGAAATTTAAAGACCCGCCACACAGATGTGTGAAAATCAGCGTTTTCACGAGTTTTCACTCTCTCTCACTCGTAAGAAATCTTCAGAAATCTTCCAAGCAAGAGAAAAAAAAACCATCGGCATGGTGGGATTTTAACATTCAGGACAGTTTGTCCCATCATTTTAACATCCGCGGTGCATCACTGAGCTTGAGTGAAGTTTGTTCCCAGGCTACAGGTGAGGATTGGTTACCTCCGGGGTGGATGTCCATGGATGACACCCATTTACAGTTGGTCTGCAGCTTCTTCACCAGCTGCTGTTTAGACAGGTTGTACACACGCACAAACCGCTGGGTCTGCACACACAATGAAACGTTAACATCAATCAATCAATCAATCATTTTAATGATTTCATACAAAACAAAGAAACTCGATGCCTGGCATGTACATTAAATTTTAAAATAATAATTTTGACATGGCACAAGTAATGTTTAGAAAGGCAATTTTGCATAGATAACACAACATATTTTAAAACACACAAATAATGATAATGATTGTGATGGTGCTGATGATGATGATGATGACAATGAAAACGTTCATGAACCATAAAGTCTGTTTTTTTGTTATTTGTTTAGATTGCCCAATGACCAATAAAGATCTGGATCGTTTCATCAAGTCACACTGACACTATCTACCCTCCCCCCTTCTACTGCACTACGATCTTCTGAGGCTCTTTCACTGTCGAAATCCGACCTAACAAAGCCTAGAAATGCATGATCTAAACAAACATCGATGATCATTTCCAGTAGAAAAGCTTCACCAACACGGAAATCCGACATGTTTAATATTTACTTGACTTTCTGATTGAACAAAACTGTTCAATAAACGATTTAAAATGCAAATGGTGGTTAGCAGGAAGAAACGGATGTGGTTGAGCCTCGTTCTAGAGCAAACGTAAGGTTGTTTCCATTTTTAGTTACGAAAATAATGTCTGCGAAGTGCTTAATTTGACTACCACTCTCTGGGCAACACAGGGCGCCTGCAGTGTGCTAAAGATTAAAAGAGCAATAATAACTCTACTTTCATCATTTGATATGTAAAAATGTCTTTCACCACATTTGATGAGCTGGGTTTTTTGGGTCAAAGCTTCAGGAGAATTCCGTCACAACCCCCAACTCAGAACATTCACAGTTGACTTTTTTTTTGCTGAGCAGTGTGTGTGTATGTGCATGTGCTGTGTGTGTGTGTGTGTGTGTGTGTGTGTGTGTGTGTGTGTGTGTGTGTGTGTGTGTGTGTGTGTGTGTGCATGTGCGGACATTTTTTATATCAAAACTATCCAGGTTTTGGCTCAAAAGTATGTAACTGCTTACAAAACATGCAATCAATCTTTTCCTCATTGTGGCTTTGTCACTCCAAAAACCGGAAGCCACAAGTTTCAGCATCCAAAAACCGGAAGTCTCAAGTTTCAGCATCCCAAAACCGGAAGCCACACGTTTCAGCATCCAAAAACCGGAAGTCTCAAGTTTCAGCATCCAAAAACCGGAAGCCACAAGTTCCGTCATCCAAAAACCGGAAGCCACAAATTTCGACATCCAAAAAACGGAAGCCACAAGTTTCTGCATAAAAAAAACCTGGAAGCCACAAGTTCTGGCATCCCAAAACTAGAAGTCTCAAGCTTCGGCATCCACAAACCCAAATCCACAAGCTACTGCATCCCAAAACCGGAAGTCTCAAGTTTCGGCACATCAAAAACTGGATTTCCTGAGTACGCCAGAAAACCCCCCAATCCCTATATGCATAAAATGAACGGTTGAACTCACCGCCACGAAGAGCACGGGTCGCAAGGGATGAAACTGCACTCGCTGCACCAAGCCTTTGGACTTGGAGAACGGACTCTGGAAAATAAAAGTTGCACGAATACAATCAAACCACCAGTGTAAATCGGTCAGTCACTTTACTAGGCAGAAAACCAGGGCGAAGGAAAAAGTACCCGATAGGTATACACACACACACACACACACACACACACACACACACACACGCACACACACGCACGTAACACACACACACACACACACATGCACACACACATGCACACACACGTACGCACACACACACACACACTCACACACACGTACGCACACACGCACACACACACACAGAGACACACACACACATGTACGCACACACACACCCAAACGCACGCGCACACCCACACACCCACACATAAGCAGTAACCACCCACTGTGGTCCTACCTGGGAGTGCCTTTTGGACAGTCGGTGGATCTGCACGGCCTGCTTGCCTCCCTTGGGCATCACGCTGGCAAAGTAGTCTCCCATGCCATGCCACGTCACCTGCATCACTTCCTGCACACAAAAACAGAAGGTTACTTCTTCTTTTTCTTTGATCGATCAGACAGTTTCCTGTCAATTATGAGCGCAGATGCGTCATGCTGCCGTTATGCGCCTAAGTAAGAAATAATTAGGCCCAGCATGTCCGACTTCGGCTGGAGGAAATCTTTTTGAAAGTGTTTCTTGAAAAAAAGCAGGAGAATGGACAGGAAAGGCAGAAAGATAGTAGATAACAGTAAGCAAAGGGAAAAGGCAGAGTCAAAGAGAGGGACAGTTTAGAGGAAGATACAAGCACAGAACACCCAGAAGGTGGGGGAACTATATATACAAAAGAGCCCCCGGTATCCCCATGGGGAGAAAAGGTTACTGATTCCAATTTCTGTTCAAATTACTTCTTCAAAGACATTTCATTTTTTGAAACAAACAAAAAACGAGCACGGATACAGGGCAAGCTCGGTTTTCAATTCATTTAGCCCACTCAATTTCGACAAAATAATTATATAGCAAACAGCGATTTCACATTTTGGGGTAAAAACGGACAATCCAGATTAATTTACCCTCAAAGACAAAACATAATGTCCTCATTAGCAGTTAAATAAATGCCTACAAATTATCCGTCTTACCCTACTGCCTATTAACCCCTTCACCGCCAATGTCGCATTTATGCACCACAATGGTTTAACACCCATGTCACTAAAAAGCATCAAACCGGGGCCTGTTATGTGAAGACCCTATTTTTCATAATTTTTGGGAGGCAAGGGTAGGCCTAATGTTATCAGGCATGGGAATTGTCAGAGACAAAAAGCTCTGAAAAGCCTGAAAAAGCCCCCCAATTGAAGTATTTAGTAACAAAAACGAAGTATTTAGTAACAATTTCAAAAACATTTTTGCGGACAATTCCCATGCCTGGTTATGCATTTCACAGAGTAATTCACAATATTGCAGATTTTTTCTCTCTTTACTCTGGTAAGTTTAATAGTATTTTTTGGCTGAAAAATGGCTGGCGGCGAAAGGGTTAAACACAACCAAGCATTTTTTTAATTTTTAAGCCGGAGATCAGAGCTGCATGTTTCCTCCAGTGGGAAACTCAGTTATGGGAATCTTGTTTTCTGACCTTTTTTCCCCCTTTATACTCATCACTCAGTCCCTGTCCTTCACACTGACCTGTGCGTGCATTGTCTAACTCTCTACCTAACCCGATATGGATTAATAAAAAAAAATTGTAAGCGTAAAAACGCTAGATCAAGTAGCCGTGTGGCAGCAGTTTTGTCTCCAGTGACCTTGACCTTTGACCAATGACCTTCATGTTCGAACTTGGGGTAGATACCCTAAGTACCTAGTGGGTATGGCAGAGTACGGAACGTCAGAAAACCCCCAGTGTGCTGAAGCTCTTGCTTGATGGCTGTTTAACACAAAAAAACTTTGAGCAGTGAAAACAGAATTACTTTCTGCAACAGGTTCCAAAATCAAGAGAAAAGACCCAAGTGTTTGCCATAAGAATTGTATTTGAAAAACGAACAAAAACCTTCCAACTTCGCCCTACCTGAGGGTGTTCCAGCCTCATGTGGATTCCCTGTCTGTGGTCCTGTGAGCCGACGTCAGAGGGCACCCACTTCACTGCCACGCCCTTAGCGTCTGTAAATATGTCATCAACAATCAATCAATCATTCAATCACAGCCTCATGTGGATTCCCTGTCTGTGGTCCTGTGTGCCGACGTCAGAGGGCACCCACTTCACTGCCACGCCCTTAGGGTCTGTAAATATGTCATCAACAATCAGTCAATCAATCATTCAATCACAGCCTCATGTGGATTCCCTGTCTGTGGTCCTGTGTGCCGATGTCAGAGGGCACCCACTTCACTGCCACGCCCTTAGCGTCTGTAAATACGGCATCAACAATCAATCATTCAATCAGTTGATCCATCCATACACTCAAAATGTCAGTCCATCCATCTATCCACCAATCATACAACAAACAAACAACTACACAACAAGTGTAAAGTGACATTATTTTATTCACAAGAGACAAAACAAAACTACTGGATATTTCGGCGAATGCGCCTTTATCAACATAGACAAACAAGAAAACAGCAAATATAGCAAAAAGCAGGCAACAGAAGGAGCAAAAAAACAATAAGATCAAAATCAAAAAACAATACTTCCCCTCTACAGTCCAATGCGTAAACCATTTTTAAAAAAAAGTTTTTATCCACCGATCAGTTAACGAGCCAGTCAATCAATCAATCTTCCTAATGCAAACAAGGTTAAACATCCATAAGAGCAGGGAGAAATCCTGCTGCTTGGTATAAACCAAACTGATAGCTAGGTTTCCTTAGGTGAGACGAGTCTCTGTGAGTAGAAAATATCAAACACATAGCAGTGATGTATCGAGGATGGAAAGGTGATAGGACAAACTGTCCTGAGACAACAAATCAATAGGACAAACTGTCCTGAAACAACAAATCAATTGGACAAACTGTCCTGAAACAACAAATCAATAGGACAAACTGTCCTGAAACAACAAATCAATAGGACAAACTGTCCTGAAACAACAAATCAATTGGACAAACTGTCCTGAAACAACAAATCAATAGGACAAACTGTCCTGAAACAACAAATCAATAGGACAAACTGTCCTGAAACAACAAAATCAATAGAACAAACTGTCCTGAAACAACAAATCAATAGGACAAACTGTCCTGAAACAACAAATCAATAGGACAAACTGTCCTGAAATAACAAATCAATAGGACAATGTCCTGGCTCTTGCAGAAATCAATAAAACAAAGCGTGCCAGTGTTAACATTTTTATCAGACATTCGTCCTGACAGGGGAGAACACAATAGCCTGAATAGGACATCTTCAATGACCGGGTCCTCGGGGCATCACTGCATATCTGCATGCAGTTGCACACATACACACAGTGATATACACACACACATACACACAGTGATATACACACAGTGATATACACACAGTGATATACACACAGTGATATACACACAGTGATATACACACAGTGATATACACACACACAAGCCCTCAAATATAGAAGGCAACTACAAAGATGAAAGCATACAGTCAGAAAATTGTAATTGTCGCTTCTGACAGACAGACGGATGCACTTAAACAGACAGACAGATGGATGCACTTGAACAGACAAACAGACGGACGGACAGACAGACGCACTTCAACAGATCGACAAACAGATGCACTTGAACAGACAGATGGACGCACTTGAACAGACAGACAGACAGACGCACTTGAACAGACAGATGGACGCACTTGAACAGACAGATGGACGCACTTGAACAGACACAGACAGACAGATGCACTTGAACAAACAGACAGATGCACTTGAACAGACAGACAGATGCACTTGAACAGACAGACGGACACACTTGAACAGACAGACAGACAGACGCACTTGAACAGACAGACGGACGCACTTGAACAGACAGACAGACAGACGCACTTGAACAGACAGACAGACGGACGCACTTGAACAGATAGACAGACAGACGCACTTGAACAGACAGACAGACGGACGCACTTGAACAGACGGACACACTTGAACAGACAGACAGACAGACGCACTTGAACAGATAGACAGACGGACACACTTGAACAGATAGACAGACAGATGCACTTGAACAGACAGACAGACGGACGCACTTGAACAGACAGACGCACTTGAACACAGATGGACGCACTTGAACAGACAGACGGACACACTTGAACAGACAGACAGACAGACGCACTTGAACAGATAGACAGACGGACACACTTGAACAGATAGACAGACAGATGCACTTGAACAGACAGACAGACGGACGCACTTGAACAGACAGACGCACTTGAACACAGATGGACGCACTTGAACAGACAGACGGACACACTTGAACAGACAGACAGACAGACGCACTTGAACAGATAGACAGACGGACACACTTGAACAGATAGACAGACAGATGCACTTGAACAGACAGACGGACGCACTTGAACAGACAGACGCACTTGAACACAGATGGACGCACTTGAACAGACAGACGGACGCACTTGAACAGACAGACGCACTTGAACACAGATGGACGCACTTGAACAGACAGACGCACTTGAACAGACAGACGGACAGACAGACTAACCGTCAGAGGTGGAGGGCAGGTCTAGAGGAGGCACCATGTTGTCGTCGGTCTTCTCGGCCAACACCCTGTTACCCAGCCACGGGTTGATCAGCAGCACTGTTTGATTCCTGAAATAATGCGCAAACACAACACAACACACACACATGAAAGTTACAGAGTAGCATGGGATTAAACTTTAAAGTATACAGTGTATTGAGAACAGAGGAGCAAAGCTCTCACACACCAATAACTCAAACTACGACAGTACAACCACATTCAGTACCAAAGATGGACTACTTTATTAGCTTATACATGAGAAATTGATTTGTGGCAGGGCATAAAACACATACATTTAACCCTTTCACCGCCAAAGTCGCATTTTAGCACCACAGTGATTTAACACCCATGTCACTCAAAGGCATCAAATCAGAGCCTGTTATCCAAAGACCCTATTTTCTTAATTTTGGGAGGTAAGGATAGGCCTAACGTTATATATGATTATATGTCACAGATGAATTCGTAACATTGCAGAAATATTTGTATCTCTACCCTGTTAAGTTTAATGGTATTTTTTGGCTGAAAAATGGCTGCCCAGGTTGAAAGGGTTAAAAACACGATAATCAAATATACCAACACATAACATTTCATAGGATATGTAAAATGAAGCGATAGTACTTTGGTTGCTATAATTGCGTTTCAAGCGTTTTAACCCCTTGACTGCCAGAGAAAATTAAAGAAAAAAATAATTGGGCAAATCATTACATGGAAAAGACAACTGATAGAGTCAATCTGAGAAAATGGTCCGGGGATGTAACTCTCTTGATGACGTTAGAGCAAAAGCCAGCATATCAGGGTTATTTCTCTTCATTCTGATGACTTCATCAGTGATGTCACCAGGTCCGTACGTAATACGTTGGTGGCAGTCAAGGGGTTAATTAAAGCTTTACAGTACTGTTGTGGTTTCTGTTATGTAGTTACACCTGGCATGACTTTCTTTTTTTTAGATAAGTTGACTTGACTCGACTTGACTCGACTTACACGACGACGGCAACGAGACTATCGGCTCTGTTGGGATTCCAGGCCAGGGAAGTGACGCGACCTCCGACCTTGACCGTCTTGTAGCAGCCCCCTGACTCCACCTCCCAGAACCTGACGGTGCCGTCATCAGAACCTGGGGCAGGACACAATGGGAAATGAAGAACAATGCAAAGGAAAAAACGTTCACACACATGGACCCGAGCATGCACGCGCACACACACTATCAATAGGAATTGTTCGGAAATAATTAAGGGGAGTAATTTCATGGTGCGTGGGGGTGATCTTGCCTAATTCAATCGGTCAAACAGGGGAAGTCACTCTACCATCAGCTCTCGTAGCCTATCTGAGCAGACATACAGCACTTAGAACACTGGACAACATTCTAAAAAATTATGTCATTTATATTTTTACGTCACATTTTGCAAGTGTTATCAGTTTGTGGCCACTGGCCACACCTAATTTTTCTTTAAATGTTTGCAAGTCGCTGACTCGCATCCTGCGGTTTCAAGCTTTGACGCCATTGTTGCATTGTTGCTATGGTATTTGACCGAGTAATGGAGGTAAACAAGTTAACAACTCTAATTTTCACGAAGTCCTCTACCCTAGTTTTTTTTCTCCGAAAATCGTCTATTAGCAAACCCCTCACCTTTTTCTTTATCAAGCGCTCTCCCTAAGTTTTTCCGCTGGCGAATTACGCCAGAATTGACTGCTGCCAATGTACCAGATGTTCTAACACAGACTTATTCTCAGACAGAAAAGTTATTTTACAAAACTATTCTGCCAAAGCTGAAAGCTGACACTGCATCAACAGTACACGTGGAGTCTGGCAACAGCACGGCCAGTAGACAGGCACATTGCACCAGACAAAGTAATCAAGACAAATAAAGGGTCTAATAACTGATCAAAGTGTTTATTCCAGAGACAAGAAACAAACAAACTGTAAATAAGGTTACATTTTTTCTTTGTTCACAACGCAAATAATTTGTACCTTTATTGACTGTTTCGTCCACTTCTGTGGACTTCCTCCGAGTGACTGACATGATTCCTCCGAAGTCGGAGTGTGGCTGCCCACGTGGCGGTGTAATAAAAAACGTTCACACACGTAATATTCTCATCCCCAGCTGGTGCATTTGTGCCATTGTGCTACAAGTGCTTCGGCTGTTAGGATGATCCCTGGAGTCTTTAAGCCAGGGTACGACAACAAAAACAACAACAATGACAACGTCTCTCTCAGCTCCGATCTTCTGGAATTTCCGCCAACCTTATGAAGATTGGCGAGAAGAGGGTCGTAGATCCCCGACAGGAATGCCCCCTGGTCCCTATTCGTGACTGATGGTGTCAACTTGATGTGAATGGACTCCTTCTTCTTTCTCGTCCTCAAGTCTAACTCCCGTTCTAACATTGTGGCCCCCTCCCAGTCAACCCCATGGCTTTCTATGTTCTGGTGGTCGGTGATGGCAATTTCCTCGTACGTTGATTCCCATTGTTTTCTTGTGGTTCTTTTCTGTCGGGGATTTACCACCCTCTTCTCGTCAATCTTCGTTAGATTGGCGAAAATTCCCGAAGATCGGAGCTGAGAGTGAGGCGTCGTCATCAAGTCAGTCACTCGGAGGAAGTCCACAGCAATGGACGAAACAGTCAGTAAAGGTACAAATTATTTGTGTTGTGAAAAAAGAAAACGTCTAACCCTTTTGCCGCCAATGTCGCATTTATGCACCACAATGGTTTAACACCCATGTCACCAAAGGCATCAAATGAGGGCCTGTTATACGAAGACCCTAGCTTCTTAATTTTGGGAGGTAAACATAGCCCTAATGCTATCTATACATGTCACAGAGGAATTCACAATATTTCAGATACATATTTTTTCTCCGACCAGTTAAGTTTGATGGTATTTTGGGCTGACAGCGAAAAGGTTAATCTTATTTGGATTTAGCAACACGTTGAACACTTTCAAGGAAACAAATGGTAAACATGACAGCCAGCTACCTGACACAAGGTACTGGCCGGTGGGATCGGGACAGATGCACCGCACAACGTCTGTGTGACCCTTGAATACCTGGGGAACAAGAAAGAAACAAACACCGTCATCATTACCATCATCATTATCATTTTATCTTCATCATCTAACATCACCATCATCATTATGATCAGCAGCAGCTTCTTTCTCTTTATCATTACCATCATCATTATGATCAGCAGCAGCTTCTTTATCATCATCATCACCATCATCATTACCATCAACAGCAGCATCTTTATCTTCATCATTACCATCATTATGATCAGCAGCAGCTTCTTTATCATCATCATCACCATCATCATTATGATCAGCAGCAGCTTCTTTATCTTCATCATTACCATCATCATTATGATCAGCAGCAGCTTCTTTATCTTCATCATCACCATCATCATTACCATCATCATTATGATCAGCAGCAGCTTCTTTATCTTCATCATCACCATCATCATTACCATCATCATTATGATCAGCAGCAGCTTCTTTCTCTTTATCATTA
>CM065699.1:6407667-6436550 GCA_017654935.2 Phymorhynchus buccinoides | reverse complement strand
CCTTACAATAAGGTGTGCCTTACAATAAGGTGTGCCTTACAATAAGGTGTGCCTTACAATAAGGTGTGCCTTACAATAAGGTGTGCCTTGTAGTTCGAAAAATAGGGTAATAATTATTGATCTCAATTTCTTTTTACGTTCAAACAATTGCAATACCCGTATCTTATTTTGAATGTATGAACAAACATACACAGATTATGAATTGCATTCCCACTGAAAACAATACAACAATACTGGCTCACGGATCTTACTCACCCCCTGATCAGCGTATCCATGCACAAAGGAAAAAAGAAAAAGGAAAAATATGCATAATTAATCAAAACTTTTTTTTTCACGCATGCACACACACACAAATACACATAGAAAGGGAGAGGGAGAGAGAGAGAGAGACAGAAAGGTGCAGAGAGAGACAGAGACTGACCACTAGTCAACAAATCTCATAACAAAATGTAGATCTATTGATGTAATGTTAAACGAATCAGCCGTAGGTATGCACCTCATTTGTACACCCGGAATCTCAACATTATTATGAAACACTGAATCCTTCATTTTAAAAATACATTACATAAAATCCGCGCATTAACACTTTTTAATGATGAAAAAGTTAAAAAACAAAATGATGAAAAAGTATTATCATTATGATCATTAGCACATTCTATATCAACAAATTAGGTATGTTTTGATGCATCATCTTTCAATTAAAACACATGCATTGCACTGTAGATTATTGCTTCCATACTAACATAAGTATTCAGTAATTAATTAGTATGCAGATCAGTTTGCTTGTTTTCACTGTATGTTGTACTCTTTAAAAAAAAAAAATATTAAAAAAATATATATATAAAAATAACAAAATCAAAAAGTTTTAAATTGCGTTTCCTTATAAACTAAAAGGAAATAGCAGGCTAAAGGCTATTTAAAAGCCTATATGCTGTATATGATATGATATGATAAAGGCACAGACACCAAGAACACAAGGAAAAGCGTTACCATTCATAATAGTAATAATATTGATACATGGGTGCAACTCCAAAAAATGATGAAAAAGTATTATCATTATGATCATTAGCACATTCCATATCAACAAGTTAGGTATGTTTTGATGCATCATCTTTCAATTAAAACACATGCATTGCACTGTAATAAAGGCACAGACACCAAGAACACAAGGAAAAGCGTTACCATTCATAATAGTAATATTATACATGGGTGCAACTCCCCAAAATGAAAAAAACTGAAAGACAGGGGTCCAGGGACCCATGGCCCCGGCAGGGTACAGGGGCAGAGCTCCGTCGGATGATTCAGGGGGGCAACTTAAGAGAGAGATATATAACGAGACAGACAGACAGCTAAAATGATAGACAGAGACAGTTTGAGTCTGATAAACCTTGTAAAAATTGTTACATTGCCTTGGTAAACTTCCAAGATAGAACAACCAAGTTCAAAACGCCCCAAATCGCTTGTGGTCAATATTTTTGTTGTTGTTGATGATTTTTAAAAAAAACTGAAGTTCAGTTTCTGGTCAAATAAAAAATACTGAAATCAGTGTGAAACTGAAAGAGTAGCACCCATGTTTATATAGCACAATAATCCATTGAAAATGCTATATGCACTTTACAATGACAAGATAGGAAGACAACGCAAAGTACTGAAATAAAATATCACCAAAATGTATGACAAATAACAAAGGCACAAAAAGAACAGCACTAAAAGAAAAGCACTGCAGTTACTTATATTTACATATTACATGATTTCAAGGGAAATCAATATTATTGCTATTATCAACTGTGTTATGCTGATGCCAATTACCTAAAAACAATTGGCATAAAATTCAACGGACACATTTACTCAGATTAACTTTTAACATTTGGCAATTAACTAGAAAATTCCAATCATACTTACATTCTGAAAGTCCCCGCAAACAGCCAAACAGCAATATGGAACAGAACAGGACAAAACGTAAGAAACTTAATATTCTATCCTTACCTATTCATATACACGATCGACACAGACACTTTCCAAACACATACCATCAAAAAGATTCCTTTCAATATAAAAATGTTACATCCCAATTAAACATGCAAAAAAATGATCAACATTTTGAATACCGGAACGAACCAACCAACTAACATCACACACACACATTTTTCGCTTTAAAATCGGGGTTACTTGCATTATAATTGGAATCATTAGTCTCCTTGTTACAGGCATGGTAGTGGGGGCAAAATGGTTTTCAAGGAAAATGGCCGGGGGTCCAGGGGGCCGAAGAAAATTCAATAAAATTTAATAAATGAGTGAAATGTTCACTTTTTCATGCCATTTAATAATTTTGTTTCAAAGTGTTTCGCGGATTTTCCACGATTTGCAGAGGTCTACCATGCCTGTTATTACTATCACTGTTATTGAAAACATATTGGGGTAATTTCTGAGGCTCATGTTCGTGTAGAGTCGATTTGTTCGTTGTGAAACGGAAGCTGGAAAAGTGACGAAGAGAAGTAACTCGAAAAACGTGGTTTGGATAGGGGGGAAAAAAAATGTTTTAGACACAGAAATCGCTGTTCTGAGAATACTCGGAATTAGGCCCTGACTGGCGTTATCCTGTTCCGAGTATACTCGGAATTCGTCCGGAATGAGTTAAACGTGCACAGAGAAAGAAGAGACAGAAGGCAGGTGTGAGAGGATGGGGGCATAACAACTTAAGGAGGAAGAAAAGCATTTCACATTAAATCCCCACTCACGGATCGCTGGTTGACGTTGACCCCTATCTTATTGGCCAGCATTTTGACCACTTCAGGTTTGCCGAACTTGGCCGCCCAGTGCAACGCTGTCTGTATGGAGACAAAAACAAACATACAATTAGGTTGATTGTAGTGATGAGGATGATGGTCATGATGATGATGGGGGGAAAAGCCTACCTTAAAATAAAAAAAGAAGGGGATAAAAAGAACAAGAAAAAAGAAAGAAAAAAAAGAAAATGGAAAAAAAAGAGAAAAGGAACAAAGAAAGAAGGAGAGTAAGGAAAAAAGTAAAGAAAGGGTTAAAATGAAGGCGGAAGTGGTGGTAAGTTGCATGATGAGTGAGCAAGATAACGGAGAGCGGATGAATGAATGGGTGTGGTGTGAGAGTTACTTATTTACAAGTCTTAATGTAAATTTGTTTCATATTTTTATTTAATATTTTGATTTTGATATATCTCATCTTATTTGACATGGTGGGAGACAAGTTTCCATGTGCGTTGTACAATGCCAATGGACAACAAAGAAACTTATGACTTATCATGGTGGTGATGAGGTTGATGATGATGATTTTATTATCATAATTTTTTTCATTATTATTACTATTATGGTGAACATCTTCAACACTTCTGCTTTGCCAAATTCTACCACTCAGTGCAAGGGTATCTGTAGCCTGGTCAAATAGGATAGGACACGCTGGCAACTTACACACGACCACTTCAGCGCTTAAACTATGTAAAGTTTACACACAATCTCACCCAACTCTCAGAGCTTCAGATTGTTTTCAGACTTCATGGGTCATATGACCCATGGCTGCACAAAATGAGGGGTCAGTTTTCAAAATGATGGGCCACTTATGTGGCGCAATGATTTTTGTGGGTGCACATGTGTGTCTGTGTAGAAAATAAAGACAGTTGATCTAGCAAAACGACTAAAGGCCAGCAAGATACCTTTGGAAAAAGCCAAAACGGAATTCTCATGGAATGGGATGCACATCATAAGGTGTTGACATGCGCCATTATTAAAAAGAACGGGTCAATGACGTAGGCGCACCGACAATCTGAAGCTCTGAACTCTACAAGTCTGTTAGCTTGTGTCCTCTACAAATACTGTTTGCTGAGAATTTCTACTTCTTTCTTTCTAAAATCAGATAATTCTGTTATTCAGAAGATTTTTTATGGTCCATACCGTAATTTTACCCCTTTCGCCGCCAGCCATTTTTCAGCTGAAAAAGGCTGTCAGATTTACCTGGGTAAAGAAAAGTTGGTTTCTACAATACTGTGAATCCCCCTATGACATGCATCAAATAAGGCCTTTCCTTATCTCCAATACTGTGAATCCCCCTATGACATGCATCAAATAAGGCCTTTCCTTATCTCCAATACTGTGAATCCCCCTATGACATGCATCAAATAAGGCCTTTCCTTATCCAAAAAATAAGGCCCCCTAACATACTGTGAATCCCCCTATGACATGCATCAAATAAGGCCTTTACTTATCTCCAAAATAATGACATTCAAATGCCTCTTTTGAAGTGACATGGTGTTAAATCCCCCTATGACATGTGGTCCTTACCTCCAAAAATTAACAACATAAATGTGACATTGGCGGCTGAAAAAGGGCGGCAAAAGGTCTATGCACTTTGCAAATTCACACCACACAAAAAATGCAAGCCCTATTAAACAAGAAACACATTTTTGAAAAACAACAACATGGAGTCCTGTTTTTAACTCACTGGAGTCATGACAGCAGATATCTGTTCAGGTCATGACAGCAAACAACTGCCGTCTGAATTTTCTGATTTTTTTTTTAGCTCACATAAATAATGCTAATGCTAATGCTTACTGTTGAAAATCAAAGTACACTCATTTATGCTTCAATTGCTTCCCTCAGACCGTATCTCGGTCATTTGGGTCTTACAGCGATTTTCATTGAGTCACTTAGCAACAGCTGCGTTCCTGCATTAACAAAATGGCGGCTAAATGTTTTAAGAAATTTCGTTTGGGGTATTTTACTGAGTGTGTTTTTTACACAGAAGAGATGAGTAAGCACATCAACTGTGTGTGGCATTTTATTTAGTAGACTTAGGCCGAGTTCACATTAGATGCGTAAGTTCCGTACGGAAAACCCTAAATAAGTAGAAGAAAGAAGGATAAAAGTTTACACATATAGGGAAAATTTGGACACGTGCGCAAATCTTTTCCCTTCTTTGTTTCACTTATTTGTGGATTGCACACGGGTTTCCGCATGGAATATCCGCTTATGTGTGTACACGGCCTTATGCCTTTCTTTTGCAAAGTATTGTTTGTTTCTATCTTGATTAATTATTTGGAAGTGATTTTTTTTAAAGTGTCCTGAAACGCGCAATTCCTGGGGTCGGTGCGCACTATCTGACTGGAACAGAGTCCGTTGGAGCGGTAGTGTGGTTGCGGCCCTATGCTCCACAAGGAGTCTACAGGAATAAATCAAGTCAGTCAAGACTCAAGTCTTAGCGTAAGAGAAGGTAAACAAGTTTACTTCGCTTTTCTTTAAACATCAAATATTGCCAAAGGCAATTATGCTATTAGCCTAACGAAGTGAAAAGTGGTACTTACATACTGTGGAAGAGGGTGGATCACCAACACCAGGGCAAACAACGGAGAGACATGAAACAGAGAGAGAAAGATGGCCGTGAAGGTAATGGGGGTAGGATTATCAAAAATATCATTGTTATTCAATACATTAGACTTTGTTAAATAGTCATTCATTTCCTTTCAGAAACCATCCTTAGAATTAATATTAAACATTGTCTCAACCTCATCTTTAGAATGAATGTTCGGTGGTCTTCCGTGGGCTCAAGTAAGAAAGTACAATATTTAAATGCAAAAAGGAACTGACTGCATGCATCACCAAGAAAGCCAATATATGAATTTCTCCACTCTTAGGGGACTTTCCTGGCATTGCAGTACCTCCAGGATCGCCCCACTATCTGTACATTTACAAATGTCCCATATGTGCCTGTGGCAGGAGGGAGGATGTTAAACTCATTTTCTCTCTATTTCTCTACTCAACAATTAACCCTCCCCCCTCTGCTTTCTCTTTCACTCTTTCTTTTCCTGTGCTTCAATTGTAGATCTACAGATGCAGTTTGTGGTTAGAAAGCTTCATTTACAGTTACATTAAAAATAAAATGAATTCCCCCCCTCCCCCCCCCCCCCCCAAACACACACAGAAAGACACAGAATAAGAGATAATTACTTACCCCCTATGTTGTCCATCGTTCATGAAAAGAAAAAAATCAGGCCAAAAAATATTATTCAATCAATCAATCAATCAATCAATATTTGTATTGTCTATTTTACAGGAAATTCTTTCTGCAGCGATGAAACCATCAACAAAACAACACAACAAGACAGAGACATTGACAATGCCAACAAAATAACAAATATCATCAAGATACTAAAAATCAAATCAGGCATAAAAATATTATTAACAATGTCAATAAAATAACAAATAATTATGATTCTATCACTTCATTTTAACAAACTTTTCCCATTCAAATTCAAATTAAATTCATCATCTGCCATACCAACTGTTACAATTCTTATCATAAACATGTCAACATAAACATGATTTATATTATAACAAAACTGTGTCAATCTGGATTAATAAATTTCAAGACTTTGATACAATAACCTAATCTTTAAAATCATTTAAGAATGAGAGAAAATTGTTTCCAGAATTCTGAATGTCCAACACACTTTGTCAGTTTGTGCACTGCACATACACATCAAGACATGCATGAACAAAAAAGCACTCACACGCGAGCGCACACAGACACACACACGCATGCACACACACACTACAACAACAACATGCAGTATTCATACGGCGCTGAATCTTGATAGAAATCAAATCAAAGCGCGCACACACGTTAGCATTCATAACGCATTCAAACAAAAACGCAATACAAAGCGAACGCACACAAATAACATAAATGGAATGAAACTGACAGGCTGGCGTCTTTGAGTTTATGCATCACCAAGAAAGCCAAGACACGCACACTTATACAGATATATCTATAGAGGAACAATATTTATACTCACATTGGAAATGTCCTGAAAAAACAACAACAAAACATTTTGTGTTATTTACAAAAGTTTAAATCAACGAAACAAAGAGAAATGAGAGAGAATGTGTGTGTGTGTGCTAGAGTGTGTGCATGCGTGCGTGCGTGCGTGTGTGTGTCATGGAAAAGGAAAATAAACTCATAAACCTGAGAACGCTGGTCGATAGGAAAAGAAACCTTGGTATGTTTGATTTATGAGAAACGACAGGCATAGAGTTCAAATCCATGAAAACGTGTCCAAAAAAAGTGTCAACATTTGCGCACAAAACCACCATGTTTTCAGACTATGAGGCGCACCTCACAAATTTTACACTGAATTCAGATGTTGTTCTTATATTTCTTTACCATATTATTAATCATATCATAAGGCGCAAGGGGTGAGAGTCGGGGGGGGGGGGGGAGGGGGGGAATAGCCTTTTAGTCCGAAAAATATGGTACAAGTTTAAAACATACTTTTCTGTTTCGTGATCATGATTTTTGTTGTTGTTGTTGCGTGTTTGTATTAGCACCATGCATGTATTTTGGAAGACATTGTGAGTGAAACTGGAAGAGAAAATAACAAAATAGGCCAATATTGTACTTCACTCACTCCCTCAATGCTTACGACCCTCAATGTCAAAGTCTGCTTCTTTCAGTTTTATTAAAATAATCCTAGGCTGATCCTAACCCTATCCCTTTCCCTAAAAATGTCAAAGTGTAGCTTCTCAGTGAAATTTTTCTATGCGAAAATTTTCGGAGGAGTGACTAAAGTACACGATAGCCCATAATAGAATTGACCCCTGACTGACCTTCACTTTTGCCAGGTTACCATGTTTGTTCAGCAGTTTGAACATCTCGTGATAATCCGCCGTCGCGCTTGTCAGCATCCATTCTTTTTCCTCCGGGGTCAACTAGAAACAATATCACACCAGGCATCTTAGGTGAAGAAATAACGACGAACATGAATGTAGGAAAACATAGTCAACTAGAAACAATATCACACCAGGCATCTTAGGTGAAGAAATAACGACGAACATGAATGTAGGAAAACATAGTCAACTACAAACAATATCACACACAGGCATCTTAGGTGAAGAAATAACGACGAACATGAATGTAGGAAAACATAGTCAACTAGAAACAATATCACACCAGGCATCTTAGGTGAAGAAATAACGACGAACATGAATGTAGGAAAACATAGTCAACTAGAAACAATATCACACCAGGCATCTTAGGTGAAGAAATAACGACGAACATGAATGTAGGAAAACATAGTCAACTAGAAACAATATCACACACAGGCATCTTAGGTGAAGAAATAACGACGAACATGAATGTAGGAAAACATAGTCAACTAGAAACAATATCACACCAGGCATCTTAGGTGAAGAAATAACGACGAACATGAATGTAGGAAAACATAGTCAACTAGAAACAATATCACACCAGGCATCTTAGGTGAAGAAATAACGACGAACATGAATGTAGGAAAACATAGTCAACTAGAAACAATATCACACACAGGCATCTTAGGTGAAGAAATAACGACGAACATGAATGTAGGAAAACATAGTCAACTAGAAACAATATCACACCAGGCATCTTAGGTGAAGAAATAACGACGAACATGAATGTAGGAAAACATAGTCAACTACAAACAATATCACACCAGGCATCTTAGGTGAAGAAATAACGATGAACATGAATGTAGGAAAACATAGTCAACTACAAACAATATCACACCAGGCATCTTAGGTGAAGAAATAACGACGAACATGAACGTAGGAAAACATAGTCAACTAGAAACAATATCACACCAGGCATCTTAGGTGAAGAAATAACGATGAACATGAATGTAGGAAAACATAGTCAACTACAAACAATATCACACCAGGCATCTTAGGTGAAGAAATAACGACGAACATGAACGTAGGAAAACATAGTCAACTAGAAACAATATCACACCAGGCATCTTAGGTGAAGAAATAACGATGAACATGAATGTAGGAAAACATAGTCAACTACAAACAATATCACACCAGGCATCTTAGGTGAAGAAATAACGACGAACATGAATGTAGGAAAACATAGTCAACTAGAAACAATATCACACCAGGCATCTTAGGTGAAGAAATAACGACGAACATGAATGTAGGAAAACATAGTCAACTAGAAACAATATCACACCAGGCATCTTAGGTGAAGAAATAACGACGAACATGAATGTAGGAAAACATAGTCAACTACAAACAATATCACACCAGGCATCTTAGGTGAAGAAATAACGACGAACATGAATGTAGGAAAACATAGTCAACTACAAACAATATCACACCAGGCATCTTAGGTGAAGAAATAACGACGAACATGAATGTAGGAAAACATAGTCAACTAGAAACAATATCACACCAGGCATCTTAGGTGAAGAAATAACGACGAACATGAATGTAGGAAAACATAGTCAACTACAAACAATATCACACCAGGCATCTTAGGTGAAGAAATAATCACGAACATGAATGTAGGAAAACATAGTCAACTACAAACAATATCACACCAGGCATCTTAGGTGAAGAAATAACGACGAACATGAATGTAGGAAAACATAGTCAACTACAAACAATATCACACCAGGCATCTTAGGTGAAGAAATAACGACGAACATGAATGTAGGAAAACATAGTCAACTACAAACAATATCACACCAGGCATCTTAGGTGAAGAAATAACGATGAACATGAATGTAGGAAAACATAGTCAACTAGAAACAATATCACACCAGGCATCTTAGGTGAAGAAATAACGACGAACATGAATGTAGGAAAACATAGTCAACTACAAACAATATCACACCAGGCATCTTAGGTGAAGAAATAACGACGAACATGAATGTAGGAAAACATAGTCAACTAGAAACAATATCACACCAGGCATCTTAGGTGAAGAAATAATCACGAACATGAATGTAGGAAAACATAGTCAACTAGAAACAATATCACACCAGGCATCTTAGGTGAAGAAATAACGACGAACATGAATGTAGGAAAACATAGTCAACTAGAAACAATATCACACCAGGCATCTTAGGTGAAGAAATAACGATGAACATGAATGTAGGAAAACATAGTCAACTAGAAACAATATCACACACAGGCATCTTAGGTGAAGAAATAACGACGAACATGAATGTAGGAAAACATAGTCAACTAGAAACAATATCACACCAGGCATCTTAGGTGAAGAAATAACGACGAACATGAATGTAGGAAAACATAGTCAACTAGAAACAATATCACACCAGGCATCTTAGGTGAAGAAATAACGACGAACATGAATGTAGGAAAACATAGTCAACTAGAAACAATATCACACCAGGCATCTTAGGTGAAGAAATAACGATGAACATGAATGTAGGAAAACATAGTCAACTAGAAACAATATCACACCAGGCATCTTAGGTGAAGAAATAACGACGAACATGAATGTAGGAAAACATAGTCAACTACAAACAATATCACACCAGGCATCTTAGGTGAAGAAATAACGACGAACATGAATGTAGGAAAACATAGTCAACTAGAAACAATATCACACCAGGCATCTTAGGTGAAGAAATAACGACGAACATGAATGTAGGAAAACATAGTCAACTAGAAACAATATCACACACAGGCATCTTAGGTGAAGAAATAACGACGAACATGAATGTAGGAAAACATAGTCAACTAGAAACAATATCACACCAGGCATCTTAGGTAAAGAAATAACGACGAACATGAATGTAGGAAAACATAGTCAACTAGAAACAATATCACACCAGGCATCTTAGGTGAAGAAATAACGACGAACATGAATGTAGGAAAACATAGTCAACTAGAAACAATATCACACCAGGCATCTTAGGTGAAGAAATAACGACGAACATGAATGTAGGAAAACATAGTCAACTACAAACAATATCACACACAGGCATCTTAGGTGAAGAAATAACGACGAACATGAATGTAGGAAAACATAGTCAACTACAAACAATATCACACACAGGCATCTTAGGTAAAGAAATAACGACGAACATGAATGTAGGAAAACATAGTCAACTACAAACAATATCACACACAGGCATCTTAGGTAAAGAAATAACGACGAACATGAATGTAGGAAAACATAGTCAACTACAAACAATATCACACCAGGCATCTTAGGTGAAGAAATAACGACGAACATGAATGTAGGAAAACATAGTCAACTACAAACAATATCACACACAGGCATCTTAGGTGAAGAAATAACGACGAACATGAATGTAGGAAAACATAGTCAACTACAAACAATATCACACCAGGCATCTTAGGTGAAGAAATAACGACGAACATGAATGTAGGAAAACATAGTCAACTAGAAACAATATCACACCAGGCATCTTAGGTGAAGAAATAACGACGAACATGAATGTAGGAAAACATAGTCAACTAGAAACAATATCACACCAGGCATCTTAGGTGAAGAAATAACGACGAACATGAATGTAGGAAAACATAGTCAACTACAAACAATATCACACACAGGCATCTTAGGTGAAGAAATAACGACGAACATGAACGTAGAAAAACATAGTCAACTAGAAACAATATCACACACAGGCATCTTAGGTGAAGAAATAACGACGAACATGAATGTAGGAAAACATAGTCAACTACAAACAATATCACACCAGGCATCTTAGGTGAAGAAATAACGACGAACATGAATGTAGGAAAACATAGTCAACTAGAAACAATATCACACCAGGCATCTTAGGTGAAGAAATAATCACGAACATGAATGTAGGAAAACATAGTCAACTACAAACAATATCACACCAGGCATCTTAGGTGAAGAAATAACGACGAACATGAATGTAGGAAAACATAGTCAACTAGAAACAATATCACACCAGGCATCTTAGGTGAAGAAATAACGACGAACATGAATGTAGGAAAACATAGTCAACTAGAAACAATATCACACCAGGCATCTTAGGTGAAGAAATAACGACGAACATGAATGTAGGAAAACATAGTCAACTAGAAACAATATCACACCAGGCATCTTAGGTGAAGAAATAACGACGAACATGAATGTAGGAAAACATAGTCAACTAGAAACAATATCACACCAGGCATCTTAGGTGAAGAAATAACGACGAACATGAATGTAGGAAAACATAGTCAACTAGAAACAATATCACACCAGGCATCTTAGGTGAAGAAATAACGACGAACATGAATGTAGGAAAACATAGTCAACTAGAAACAATATCACACCAGGCATCTTAGGTGAAGAAATAACGACGAACATGAATGTAGAAAAACATAGTCAACTAGAAACAATATCACACACAGGCATCTTAGGTGAAGAAATAACGACGAACATGAATGTTGGAAAACATAGTCAACTACAAACAATATCACACACAGGCATCTTAGGTGAAGAAATAACGACGAACATGAACGTAGAAAAACATAGTCAACTAGAAACACAACACACACAGGCATCTTAGGTAAAGAAATAATGACGAACATGAACGTAGAAAAACATAGACATCCACTCTTTCTTCTCCGGCGTCAACTAGGAAAAAAAACACCCCACACACAGACACATACACGCACACACAGATGTCTTGAGTAAATATGATAGCAACAACACTAAAGGATAATAGAAAAATACTAACATCTTGGAGTATTTCGCAAATAAACAATGCATTTGTCTGGTCATTTACCATGACAGAAAAACTGGTTACAAAAGGAAGTCTTTCAACTGCCATATGAGCAAAATGTAAGTGACACTCAAATGCTTATTTTGAACATACCCAAGTACTGTATTTTATGGACTATAAGGCAATACTTTTTCCCCAGACTGAGACCCGCGCTTTATAATATGACTAATAAAATAGTAACAAAATAGAGTAACAAAATCTGAATTTGGTGTTAAATTTGGGGGGTTCGCCTTATAATCAGAAGCGCCTTATAGTTCGAAAAATATAGTACAGTAGTTTCATCAGCAATGCTGATCATTTACTTTTACAGGGCATAGGCTTATGCATGAAATGAATCGCAACATGCAGTAATAAACAAATCTCCTTTTCTTACACACTTTAACCCAGAATTCTGAATCTTTTGAGTCAAATGAACACTCACCGTGACATAGGATGTTCCGCCAGAAGAATGGGACTCATCATCGTCATCTCTGTCTTTCATGGCCTGCAGCGCAACAAGAGAGAAACATTATAATACAATAGTCAACTAGAGCGTGAAAACGCTAGATCAACCAGCCGCGCAGCATCATTTTCAGGTCCAATGACCTTGACCTTTAACAATGACCTTCAATTTCGAACTTGGCCTAGGTATCCAAGCTACCTATACGTACACAAAATTTGACAAAATGAGAGCCAAGCAGTAGACAAGTACTTAAAATACAAGTGCTTGCAATTGGTGGCAAACCAAGATTTGTTTCCCCTGAACCATTCATTGTCTTGCCAAAAAAACCCAGACTGCTCTGTGTTGTCTTGCAAAAAAACGGCTCCAGCGACCTTGACCTTTGACCAATGACCTTCATCTTCGAACTTAGCCAAGATATCCTAACTACCTATGTGCACGCAAACTTTGAGGGTCCTGGATCCCTCCGTTCAGACGTTATCGTGCTAACGTAGTCAGATAGCCACATAGTCAGGTAATACAGACTGCTCTGAAAACATTAACCAGCCTTCGCTTCACGGCAGGTCAATTAACATGATCACAAACAGATCAATCAACACATAAAACGGGATGAGAAGGAAGCTCCCAGAGATTCGAAGAGAAGAAAGAAACTCTAGGGAGAAGCGGACAGCAGAGGTCAAAGAAAAAAAAAGTCAGAAAGAGCTAGAAGAATTTAGCGAGTAAAGAAACTCCAGGGAGAACTGGACAGCAGCAGGTTTTCAAAGAAAAAAGAAACAGTAAAGAAAGCGGGACAGCAAAAAGTGTTCAGGGAAGAAAGTCTGGGGACAGATGGAAAGTGAAAGGTCTTTAGATAAGAACCTCTATGCAACTGGACAGCAGAAGGTCTTTAGGAAAGAACCTCTATGCAACTGGACAGCAGGTCTTTAGGAAAGAATCTCTATGCAACTGGACAGCAGGTCTTTAGGAAAGAACCTCTATGCAACTGGACAGCAGGTCTTTAGGAAAGAACCTCTATGCAACTGGACAGCAGGTCTTTAGGAAAGAACCTCTATGCAACTGGACACCAGAAGGTCTGTATAGAAAAGAACCTCTATACAACTGGACAGGTCTTTAGAAGGAACCTCTATGCAACTGGACAGCAGGTCTTTAGGAAAGAACCTCTATGCAACTGGACAGCAGGTCTTTAGGAAAGAACCTCTATGCAACTGGACACCAGAAGGTCTGTATAGAAAAGAACCTCTATACAACTGGACAGAAGGTCTTTATAAAAGAACCTCTATACAACTGGACAGCAGAAGGTCTTTAGATAAGAACCACTATGCAACTGGACAGCAGAAGGTCTTTAGATATGAACCTCTATGCAACTGGACAGCAGAAGGTCTTTATAAAAGAACCTCTATACAACTGGACAGCAGAAGGTCTTTATAAAAGAACCTCTATGCAACTGGACAGCAGAAGGTCTTTATAAAAGAACCTCTATACAACTGGACAGCAGAAGGTCTTTATAAAAGAACCTCTATACAACTGGACAGCAGAAGGTCTTTATAAAAGAACCTCTATACAACTGGACAGCAGAAGGTCTTTATAAAAGAACCTCTATACAACTGGACAGAAGGTCTTTATAAAAGAACCTCTATGCAACTGGACAGCAGAAGGTCTTTAGATAAGAACCTCTATACAACTGGACAGCAGAAGGTCTTTATAAAAGAACCTCTATACAACTGGACAGCAGAAGGTCTTTAGATAAGAACCTCTATGCAACTGGACAGCAGAAGGTCTTTAGATAAGAACCTCTATGCAACTGGACAGCAGAAGGTCTTTAGATAAGAACCTCTATACAACTGGACAGCAGAAGGTCTTTATAAAAGAACCTCTATGCAACTGGACAGCAGAAGGTCTTTAGATAAGAACCTCTATACAACTGGACAGCAGAAGGTCTTTAGATAAGAACCTCTATGCAACTGGACAGCAGAAGGTCTTTATATAAGAACCTCTATGCAACTGGACAGCAGAAGGTCTTTATAAAAGAACCTCTATACAACTGGACAGCAGAAGGTCTTTATAAAAGAACCTCTATACAACTGGACAGCAGAAGGTCTTTATAAAAGAACCTCTATACAACTGGACAGCAGAAGGTCTTTAGATAAGAACCTCTATGCAACTGGACAGCAGAAGGTCTTTAGATAAGAACCTCTATGCAACTGGACAGCAGGTCTTTAGATAAGAACCTCTATGCAACTGGACAGCAGAAGGTCTTTATAAAAGAACCTCTATACAACTGGACAACAGAAGGTCTTTAGATAAGAACCTCTATGCAACTGGACAACAGAAGGTCTTTAGATAAGAACCTCTATACAACTGGACAGCAGGTCTTTAGATAAGAACCTCTATGCAACTGGACAGCAGAAGGTCTTTATAAAAGAACCTCTATGCAACTGGACAGCAGGTCTGTTGGGCTCATTTGAGGTAAAGCGCTATATAAACAGTGTTTCCCATAGGGGTGAAATGTGAGAGTCCCAGGGACTCCCTGTGCAAAATTTTAAGAGTCCTTTTCATATTTTTAAGAGTCCCCTAAGTATATGATAAAAAATGCTTTAACAAAAGCAAATACATGCTAAACACACATGCTACATGCACAGTGAACACACAGGCAAACACATGTGCATAACCCCTGGAAATGGAATAGGCTGACTACAGAGAGAGAGAGAGAGGGGGGGGGGGAGACAAACAGATCGATATATGGACAGAGAGACAGGCAGACAGACACACAAGCGTACACACACACTTGCATGTGCAGTAGCTTATGTTTTTGAGATGATGCCATTCACATCTCTAAAAGAACGGCTTGATGCTGCTGCTTCTTCCTCTGTCGAACTTGCAAAAACCGTTCAGATTTGGTCAACGAAGAAATCAGACCTAAAACTTGAAGCACTTCACTCTCGCGAACAAGCATTCAGATGTAAACAAAGATCGTTTTGGACTGACCGGACATGTGTCCGTTGGAAAACCCCGGATGGTCAGAAACAAGACTGACAACCAGGAAAACCAAAGCAAACAGACTGACCGCTGTGGCACGAAGCGAAAATCGGGTTCGGAGTTTTGATATGGAAAAGTTGGGGTGGCTTGACCTAATTCCAACGATCCTACAAGTTGCAGACGATGTCTGAGCGAGTCCGAAACTAGCAAACATATTCTTCTGCCCCTTTCCTACTCGTGGCTTCTTTTGGGGAGGCATGGCTGGTTTTAAACACGAATTGTTGTCAAAAGGCCGAGAACGATCTTGTTTAGCACTAGAAGACTAGGTCACGCTGGAACTTTATTTGGTCTTCAAAAAGTTGGATCGGAAAAGCTTTACCGAATGTGCAATGCCGCCATTTCTTCGTTTCGGCGTTCGTTTCGCCAGATACCACTTCTTAGTTCTGATTATGGTCCGAGGCTGCGGAAGAACTAAGTTTAGCAGACGACAGAATCCGTGAAGTTGTTGACTGCTTTGACGAAAAATCAATCGGTCAGATGACCGCCTGCCTGCTAAAGCTATCGGTCAAAATCGAAGAATGAACCCTGCTGTCTCGGTCTGTTGAAAAAAGTGTGCGTCCCATGGGACGCCCAGAGCTGAAATCAAAGAGTCCCTCTGTGATTTTTGTGCTTCAGGGACGCACATATGTGCGTTATGGGAAACACTGATAAATGTACCATTATTATCATTATTATTTTAGAAAAGAACCTCTATGCAACTGGACAGCAGGTCTTTAAAAAAGAAAGAAACTCGTGTTCATGCGCAGCACTCGGTCCCTAATAGTAATACTCATCACTGACACATTGCCCTCTTTCTTTCTATTCCAGCTCCCCCTTACCCAACCTACTCTCCTACATAGATACCTTTTAAAGACCCACCACGTGATATGTATTTTCCCTCTTATGCTTGGAATATTTCTTACCAGCGATAAGAGGGGAAACACGTGAAAACATTTTCACACATGGGCGTGGTAGGTCTTAAAAGTTTTACAACACACTTTTTTTTTCTGGGTACAGGAGTTGAATTAGTGAAGTAGTGTTTGTGAGCTGTAGGTCGCTCTCAGAGGAGATGTTCGGGTATATCACCCTCTGCATTTTCCTTGTCCCCTCCTCTCCCCCTTCTAAACACACACACACACTTTGCAGCTCACCTTTTTCCTGGGCACAGGAGCGCTGCCGGTGACAGCAGCTTTGGACTGCTGCAGGTCGCTCTCTGAGGAGATCTTGTTGAGGTGCAGCACACGCTCCTTGATGCTCATCGCCGTCATGTCTGCCCCCTCATCCTCATTCCCCGACCCTGACACCCCCCCTCCTTCCCCAGGTGATAGAGACCCCTGGGAACCCTGATGAAAAAAACAAGAATAATTTCTCAAGCTAAATATGAAGCACCTGGGAAAACGACAAAAAAAGTAAAAAAACCTAGCACATTTTGGAAGCATGAAAACAAAATGCGGCAAAGTTGTACTTTAATCATCCCTCATGTTTACAACCATTATCAAAGTCTGCTTCTTTCAGTTTTATGAAAATAATCATATTTTTCGGACTACTTGTAATATATAAGGTGCACCCACCAAATTTAACACAAATTTGTTAGTTCTTATATTTTATTACTACATGTACTGTATATTGTTGGATATTATAAGGCGCATGGGGTCTCAGTCTGGAAACAAAAAGTACCGTATTTTACAGACTACAAGGCGCACCTGATTACAAGGCGCACCCCCAAACTTACCACAAAATTCAGATTTTGTTACTCTATTTCCTTACTATATTATCAGTCACATTACAAGGCGCACCTGATTACAAGGCGCACCCCCAAACTTACCACAAAATTCAGATTTTGTTACTCTATTTCCTTACTATATTATCAGTCACATTACAAGGCGCACCTGATTACAAGACGCACCCCCAAACTTACCACAAAATTCAGATTTTGTTACTCTATTTCCTTACTATATTATCAGTCACATTACAAGGCGCACCCCCAAACTTACCACAAAATTCAAATTTTGTTACTCTATTTCCTCACTATATTATCAGTCACATTATGAGGCGCACCTGATTACAAGGCGCACCCCCAAACTTACCACAAAATTCAAATTTTGTTACTCTATTTCCTTACTATATTATCAGTCACATTATGAGGCGCACCTGATTACAAGGCGCACCCCCAAACTTACCACAAAATTCAAATTTTGTTACTCTATTTCCTCACTATATTATCAGTCACATTATGAGGCGCAGCGGTCTCAGTCTGGGAAAAAAGGATTGCCTTATAGTCCGTAAAATAAGGTATCATCTTATACAAAATATTATTTTTAAAAAAGGTTAATTGTCCTAAAAACAAGAGCACCTTTTTTCTTTCTTTTTTCTCTTTTGAAAATCTAACTGTATGAAAAGTGAAATTGCAACATCTTTGATATGAACAGTTGTTGGGAAAAAACACACAAAAACACTCAAGCAATCAAAAACACCTTAGAATATTAATATGACCTTTGAACATATAACTTGGCAAAGTAGGCAAAATCAGGCCTGAATGCTTATATAAAAACAAAAGTATATAAAAAGACAAACTAATTTGACAAGACAAGTTTGTAAATGAAAAAACAAATGCAGGCAATAATAACTGTAAATATTAGAATTAACCTTTGCAGCAAAACACGAAGCAGCAATTCTCCGTTGTGCTAACTGATAAGCTCATGACATCTTTGATTAAGTTATCTATCAAACTCCTTCACTCTGCAACGTCAAAATAAACAGCGATGTCATTTTAAAAGATTATATCGTCACCTGCATGCAAAAGAGACGTAAGTCGAATGACGTCACTTCACATGAGGAATGGACAACTCAACATTTTGGTCATTTCAGGCCAAATAACGTCATTTTATTTTTCATTTTGTGTCACCATTGATGTTTTATCTTTGCAAATTGTTGTTTTACAGCTTTGTTAGATGATGCAGCTTGTCTAGATCAACTGGTAAGTCCAACACATCGAAGCTGACCAACTTTGAGTTACGTCTCCTTTGCATGCGGACGGCGATCTGTCCTGGACCAATCCAGTCTTACTTCACTCTCTTACATTCATAACGGGAGATAAAGGTACCGTATTTTACGGACCATAAGGCCATACCTTTTTCCTCGACTGAGACCCCTGCGCCTTATAATGTGACGGATAAAATAGTAGGAAACTATAACAACAAAAGCAAAACTTTGTGTCAAATTTGGGGGATGCGTAAAACATGGTAGTTCCAGGAAAGGAGCATTGCTTCCAAAACGGGAATAAACGGTAGTACCGCTTAGTAGTTTTCCATCACGTGCTGACCTCATGATCATGTGCGGAGGGCTTGGAAACTTACCTGGGTTTCCTTCCAAGTTCCATAGACCAGCGAAGCCCCCCCACCCTTATTAGCATGATAGCCCCCTTCCATTCAAGGAGAGAGATCAAAAAGTGCTAAAACTGCTATAAGAATGGGAAGACTTTGAGAAGTTTAGCCTCAAAGAATCTGAATGCAAGAGGGCTAACAGCCTGTTATTTCTACATCAGTGTCAATTCTTACACATAGATGTGCGTCAATGTCGCTCAAATCTCCCATCTGATGCATTGGGTTTCAGGCCGGTGCGTCACAAAGCATAGCAAATTTTCACCTAACGCAGTTTTTCAAAAGAATCAGGGATGGGAATTGTCCGCCAAACAGCAAATTTCCGCCAAAATTACATTGCTTTTCCCCCCAAAAAAGGTCTGTCTGCCGAAAAAACAAAAAACATTAACTAAATTTAGCCATTCTAATGCTGTTTTAGGACTCTAATTACCAAAAAAAAGCTTTAGCAAGACCCGCGCTTGTCAGCTTTTTTTTACTTTTCCAATTACCAAGCCTGAGAATGTCAAAACAATTACAAAGAGAGACCCCCTAAATATCCAGATGACGTTCCCAAAATCTTGAGGCATATTTCAAGTACTGATTCTAACCCCCTGATTTTGAAGATAGTATGAACACTGTACATGATATTAAATGTTTTAACAAGCAATTGCTTAAAAAAAAAAAGGAATGGATTACTTAGATATTTTGATTCATGAACAAATTGGAGGAAATGCGACTGAAACAAACACACACAATCATGTTACTGTAGTGCTCACTGCAAGTCAGAGATCTCATAGACACATGAAAGGAAGCCTGTGATCTCCCTACCTAACATACACACACACACATGTGCGCACACACAGACACATGTATGCACGCACAGTCTCTCTCTCTCTAACACCTTAACGTAGCACTGGAAGCTGAGGAATTTGTGAACATGTCAAAGGAAGCCTTGTAGCCCCCCCCCCCCCCCCCCCCCCCACCATAACACACACATATACACATCACCTTACCGTAGCGCTGGAAGTCAGAGAATTCATGGATACGTCAAAGGGAGCCTTGAGATCCCCACCCCCTGAAGAGGGTCCCAGGTTCTGTCGTGTTGAACTCTTCAACCTCACATCAAGATTTTCATCGCTGTACACCTTTGACAGAATAATGATCATAATGCCAATCATCACCATCATCATCGAAATCAATGAAACAAGGACAATTCAAGACACAAGATTATCAAAGGAAGCCTTGTGATCCCCCTAACACACACACACACACACACACACACACACACACACACACACGCGCGCGCGCGCACGCGCACACACGTACACACACACACAGAGACACACACACATGCACACACACAGAGACACACACACACAAGACTATCAAGATAGAAAAGTTCACGGGCAGAGAAATGCTTGCATGCCTACCTGTGTCACACTAACAGTTACACACTTAAGAACATTATGTGTATGCATTCAGCATTGGGAAATCACACACACACAAACACACACACACACTCGCACATACGCATGCACACACACACTCGCACATACACAAACACATACAAATGATGCATAAAGTAAACACACACACACACACACACACACAAACACACACACACAGTGATACACACACACACTTTGTGTTCACAGTAAACACACAGCCACACCCACCCACACAAACATGCAGACACACAAATACAACCCCACACTCCCAACCCTTCCTCTACCTATCCACACAGAAACATACAGTGAAACCTCTATGTGACCCCAAACATGTTCACTGGTCCCTTTCATATCCAGACTACTGAGTGTCCACCTCCCTATTAACTTTGCTAGTACCACGGGCGAACATGTCCGCTAAAGGCACCACTCTACACTCCCACCAAATGCAAAGACATTCACTGCCAAGCACCCTGCCATGCATTCGTTTGTTTTCAGAGCTTTTCTCACTCTTTCTGCCGTTAAAGCAATGCATGCGCACTCGAGAGAAAAAAAAGTGACTCCCCCAGACCTGTTTACCCCCTACACAAGTCTTGAGTAGTTTGGATAGCTGAAATGAGTAGTTTGGGTGCAAAATGTGTAGTTTTATTACTTAAACCATCAAATAATGTTCACTGAAAATGAGTAGTAATCAAGAATTAAAGAGCATTATTTTCAGTTTTGAAGAGTAGTAGAGGTTAAAAATGAGTAGAATACTACTCGAAAAGAGTAGATCAAACAGGTCTGCTCCCCTTAGGCGGCTGAGATGCAACGGACAACCAAGAACGTCAAAAAATACATGGCGCTAAAAGAGTCAAGACCCCTCCCTCCCTATTAAGACCTTTTTGGGGCTTTTTTTTTCTTTTCAAGGTCTCAATAAATGATTGAGGGAGGTTCCACAGTGCCACCACCACCCACTCCCACCCCTTAACCTCCTGACCACTCAACCTCCTTCCCCCCCCCCCCATCACCCTCCACCCACCTTGGACATCATCATCCCATCCACCCCGTCCGCCTCCCGCGGACCACTCATCATCTCGTCTCTGGCCGGCGGCTCAGACTTGGCTCGCAACGCATCCCCATACAGCGGGCCGCGAGCGGCATCCAGCGCGCTGGGGTCACCCCTGTCCTGGTATTGTCTGGGCTGTGGAGTTCCTACATCCTGATGACAACGATAATCATGATTTATCACAATAAAGGCCATGTGAGTTTGGGCAATGCAACATCTGAGCATAAGAATCAGAAAGAAAAAATATTAAGATAGCATAGATCATAGATGTAAATGTTTGAATGAATGATAACTTCACTGAATATTATTATTAACAACAAAACACAAGACAACAAAAACAGAAATGTGTGCTTTAGTGCAAACTTTTACAGCTATTGTACATTTTCTTTGTGTATGCTATATTAAAGCATGTTTAAAAGCTGAAAAGACTTGAAAATAAAACAAATGAGTTCTAATAAAAAAAATTTTTTTTTAAAGAGCCAAGAGTTTGGATTGCGTAAAGATAGCTGGACAGCAAAGATATTTTAAAGGAGTGTACAAATCTGTAATACTAACAGCAAGCTTGGGTCAAAAACATCAAAACGATTCTTTTTTGCACCTGTCTTTTTTACAAATACAATACAATACAATGTACCTGCATGGTGGAAGAAGAGTAATCTGCTTCTGAAGGGTCGTCGGAAAGGTAAGGGGATTTGGCGGGAGGTGGCTGAAACTGTGAAGGATCACTGGGGGAGTAGAAGGGGTGAGAGGGGGTGGTGGGGGGATGGGAAGGAGGTGGGGGGTTGTTGGATGCATTCTCTGGTCGGTACTTGCGTTTCAGCACCAGTATCTTTTCTCCCTGGGAAAAAAAAAAGAGAAATTAAAAGAACTTAGGAATTGAGAGAGAGAGAGAGAGAGAGAGAGAGAGAGAGAGAGAGAGAGAGAGAGAGAGAGAGAGAGAGAGAGAGAGAGAGAGAGAGAGAGAGAGAGAGAGAGCGAGTGAGAATGTGTGTGTGTTTGAACACGTGTGTGTCTGTCTCTGTGTGTGTGTGTGTGTGTGTGTGTGTGTGTGTGTGTGTGCGTGTGCGTGTGTGTGTGTGTGTGTGTGCATACTATCATTAATAGTATCAATCATTAAATATCACTATGTGTATGCATAAATTTGTAATTATGTAGAACTTTACAATCTAGACTAACTGTACTTATAGTTATATTTATAAATCATTAGAAAAACAACCACATGTCATAATACAAATTAATAGTTAACCCTTTCACCGTCAATGTCACATTTTTGCACCACAATGGTTTAACACCCATGTCACTAAAAAGCATCAAATCAGGGCCTGCTATGTACGTGAAGACCCTATTTTTGTAATTCTGGGAGGTAAGGATCTAGGCCTAATCAGCTAATGTTATACACGTCACAGCGGAATTTGCAATATTGCAGATTTTTTTTCTCTCTGTTTCTCACTATCTCAGGAGTCAGGTAAGTTTAATGATATTTTGGGGCTGAAAAATGGCTGACGGCGAAAGGGTTAATTATATTATTAATAATTTTTTTTTATTTTTTAATTATATCATCAGTTTTATCTTTTGTTATTTAAACACATATATATGTGTTTAAATAAGAGTCACTGTTGCTGAGTTTTTGTTTGAATAATCTACTGCGTCAATTGATTTTCAAAACACAAACAGTGTACTTTACCTCTTCCACTTTGATGGTAGCCAGTTCATTGACAAAGTCTTTGAACTTTTCACGATTAATACCTGGAAAGCAAAGCATTTTGTGTGACTTCAAAGTTCAATTACCAGGGCTCTCAATCATCCCGCAAAACAAGGGGTCCCAGGGACTCCTTCACTTACCGCGTAAAGGGTCCTATTATTATGATTATTATTATTAGAGCATTTAGTATGCCTAATCAATTTAATGCCTTAGGCGTTTACAATATAAAAATAAAATTAATATACACATATAAGTTATAACACCACATATAATATTTAACATATAGCATAAAGAATGGGAAATCAAAATTACACAAATACCCAAAGACGGTCAGACAGACACAGAATTACACACATACTGTATACACTCACGTACATACACACGCGGACACACACTCACACAGATAATTATATGCGCTCACCAAGCGCAGACGTTCACTCTCAAACATGCACACACCAAGTTATGAAGGAAGGAATTAGTAGTTATTTAGGAAACAGATGAGTTTTGAGATGGCGTTTGAATGTGGGCAGAGAGGATGAGTATCTGAGAGAGTGAGGCAACTGATTCCAAGTAACACTAACAGCCCTGAGCTTGATAGGAGAAAGAGTGTTGACCATAGGTTTTAGTGCGGACAGTGGGGATACAATAGAGACAAACTTGTGTCAGATGAGGAACGCAGAGCTCGAGACGGTGTGTAGAGATGTAACAGATCAGTGAGGTATTCAGGACAGGAAGACTCGATAGATTTGTAGCAGAGACTGAGAGAGAGGCAATCTTGTAGGATATATATTCTTTGCTGAACAGGCAGCCAGTTATGGTCATATTTACTAAATAATTTAGAAGAGCGGAAGATGAGACGGGCAGCATGATTTTGAACTTTTTGAAGTTTGTTGATGAGATGAGAGCCTGGGGAGCCAGACAAGAGAGCATTACAATAATCAAATAATTTTTCTAACTGGTGCATCCCTGGGCCCCCCTGTATATTCTTTTAGAGGGTCATGTAGAATGTTAGCACTTCATAAACCCACAAATGGGGGTCCCTACTCCCTAGGACTGGGAGCCCTGATTACAGAAAAAACACTTTTTTTTAATTTTAAAATCAACAATTTGATTTACAAATTATTCATTCTCTAATGGGGGATTACTTTGATTCGCAAAACTTTAAACAGATCATGGCTTCATTGCCAATGATTTCACACAATCATATCTTTTTTTTATCTTACTCTTACTCTTAGTTCAAATGAAAAAAACCATGCAGCATGCACTGGCACTGTGTCAGTCTGTGATGTTGTCAAAATCTTCAAAACGATTAAGTTGGACATCAGAATGAAGAAGACAAGAACCCCTCCCAACCCCTTAGCCAAAGTTAGTGTCTTCTTTCTTCCTTTGAACAACCACAATCATCTTTATTTTCTTTTGTTACGGTTCTGTTATCAGAGCATATGTTTCCATACTCAAGCAAACATGTCATCAATTAATTTCCTTCAATGATGAAAGGAAAACAAAATGGGTTAAATTCTACAGGGAATGTGAAGGTTGAAAAACTTGGGCCTAAAAGTAGTAAAACTAAAACGGTAAAAACCAGTAAAACTACTTGAAAAAATCACCTCTAAAATGGTGTAGCTTTTGAGAGGGTCATCCGATTCTTAAAAGAATTGCACCGTTGGAAAGCTCATGATTTGCTCTTTTGACTGATGTACATATAATTATGACTTTGATAATTTCAAAAATTTAGTAACATTAGTGAAAAGTAAACATTTTCAGGAATGAATGCGGAAGTGCACCATACACAGTTAGATTTTCTTCTCTATATTCATCAAGATAGCTCACGAAAGATGCCATACCTTTATGCACAGGGTCGTTCAGAAAAGCTTTGAACTGAGTGACCAATTCATGGTTACGAATTCGTCCACCTTTGTCTAATACACACTGCTTTACCGACTCAAGGCTGAAGTCGGAGGCCATTTTGTAATGAATGACTCAATGGTATATTCATCTTGCGCGAGAGTAATCAGGGGAAACTACCCATCAGAAAAAATAAAGTTAAGCTTGATATGATTACTCTCCCTTGAATTCAAAGTAGTCAAACTTTTAGTAGTAGCAAAGTAGTAGTAGTATGCATACATCTGTGTTGTTGGGGAAGTCGGGACTTTCCTGGTGTTGCGCTGCCTTCGGGAAATGCCGCTTATAAGAAACACGTTATTAAGTGCCCACGTACTACTGACGTCGGATATAAGAAATTTAGCTTTTCATAGTCACATTCTCTTAATTTTTTTTAATTGCCATTTTTTGCGTAAAGAGTAGTTTACAGTTATTGCAAACGGTTTTATGAACACAAACATACCTAAATGTATAAGATTTTGCTTTGCAGAATCAATATTACAAAAAGGCAAATGTCGGTCTGTCCGTGTGAAACACAAAGGGGGCCTTATAACTTGGCCGTTTCTCAACCGATTGTCTTAAAATTTGCTGTGGCCAGGGCAATGGCGGGCGATGATGGCGGCCGTTTGCGTGGAGCGACATTACAAATGCGCAAAACTTGCCATTACAAAATGTGCGTCTTGCTATAGCTCTCCTGCTTTTGAAAGGATTGGCTTAAAATTTATTGTGTGCATGGAACATAGATGCACACACGTATCAAATTTCAAACCGATCCGTTTAAAAACAAGACATTTAGCAAGAAGCATGTACAGGTTACGGGTACCCAGCGTTACGGTTACGCAACATTGTGCATGGCGGTCCGCATTACGGGTACTCCGTGTTACAGGTACGATTACGTTACGGGTACTCAGTAATTGCATATTTAATCGCTTGTTTTTTTATTTCTTTACTCTTGATTAACACATCAGAAGAATGCGCTTGTGTTTTGTGTTTTCTACTATTTGTTCTTTCTTTTTATTTCACAATATGGGTAATAAGAAACAAAATGAATATAGTGTCCTTATAACCGAAGTTCGGTTGCAAGGAAAGCCGCTTATAAGGAACACAACATTTGGCTCCCTTCGAGTTCCTTATAAGCGGAGTGTACTGTAGTAGTAGTAGTAGTAGTAGTAGTAGTAGTAGTAGTAGTAGTAGTAGTAGTAGTAATAGTAGTAGTAGTAGTAATAATAATAATAATGGGAATTTATATAGCGCTCTTTCTCACATGAGCTCAGTGCGCTTTACATTGATAACAAGAACATTAAAGGCAAACAAATAATTAATCATTAGAAAGTAAAATAAGCACGATGCTTACACACAACGTTCTCCGCTTACTTCCTTACTCACACACACACACACACACACACACACACACACACACACACACACACACACACACACACACACACACACACGCGCGCGCGCACACACACGCACACATACACACACATGCATGCGCACACGCACACTCGCACACAATAGTAGTAGTAGTAGTAGCATAGAAATCTAAAAATAACCTAGTAGTAGTAGTAGTAGTAGTAGTAGTAGTAGTAGTAGTAGTAGTAGTAGTAGTAGTAGTAGCAAAGACACTCAGTAGAATCTATCTCTTTGGTGGTAGTAGCAGTAGTAGTAGTAGTAGTGAGGGCTTAGTATGGGCCGCGTAGGTCTATGCCCTATCATATTTTTAAAAATAAATCTTGGTTTTTGATTGTGGTTTTATTGGTGGCTTGCAATAATTTTCCTACGCTACAATATATCTTCAAAAAATAGGTATGGCCATCATTTTTATTCATCAATGTTCTTTTTAAAAAAATTCATATTTGGTTCTTTATCCAGAAGATTTACATTATTAGTACTTGTTGCAAGTTTAATGTTAGATGGTAAACGATTCCAGAATTGAACAACCCTGTTAGAAAAAGAACATTTTCGAATGTTAGTCTTGAAACGCTTTTGAAAATAACTTCCCATCACTATTCCTATATCTGTTAACGTAAAAAAATATTGTAATGTAAGTCGATGTTGTCAATGTTTCTTGGTTTCGTTATGCCTTCTGTAAATACATCCCAGGAGAACATTTTCATCATTGGCACCTCATATCATGATGCAGGTCTCCCTAAAGCTGTGGAATTCAGTAGTCAATTTCATTTGACAGCTAGGCCACCACAGGGTGAGGCCAACTGATAATAAGAAAGCATTACCATATAGTTTCCAAGTATGACTGCTAGGTAGCATAAAGGGCAGCTGCTATTCCGGCAAGATGGGCTAAGATCAAATAGTAGAGATGAAAACCCTAACCCTAACCCTATGACTTTTAAAAAAAAGTGGAGAGAAGGTACTCTCTCTCTCTCTCTCTCTCTCTCTCTCTCTCTCTCTCTCTCTCTCTCTCTCTCTCTCTCCTCTCTCTCTCTCTCTCTCTCTCTCTCTCTCTCTCTCTCTCTCTCTCCTTTAACCCTGAGCAATTCTTATATGATTTATGTATGGCCGACTTTTCTATTGTTTTTCAGTACAATGACCCAAATAAAGCCCTTGAAAAGTGGTATAATGCCTTCATCCCAATATACGATAAACATGCCCCTTTTATAACCAAACGTGTCAAGCCTGAAGGTAAACCCCCATGGTTAAACGATAATATAAATGCGGAAATAAAGACTCGTGAAAGCTTAGTACAAACAACTGGTAAGGATGTAGCTTTTAAAAAGCAGCGAAACAAAATAACAAACATGAAGCGAGTTGCCCCAAAAAAGTATTTTGGCGATCTTATTCAATCTAAAAAAGACTCAAAATCTATCTGGAAAGCAATTAACCAATTATCCTGCAAATCTTCAACACACAGTACGCCCTTGTCAAACGATCTATCTGTTGAAGAACTCAACAATCATTTCTGTACCATAGCTGATAAAACGATACTAGCCGATCGAACTGGCTCTAACGATCTATTGTTACTGAAAGAGTACTGTGACTCCAAAAAAATAGGTCCTAAACTCAGTTTCCAGTTTATGGCTGTACATGAGGTATACCAAGAATTAATTCAACTCAAGCATTCTAAATGTTGCGGTTTAGATCATATTGATAACTATATCTTAAAGCTATCTGCGCCTATTATCACTGACTGTCTTACCTATATTTATAACCTTTGTATTGAGAAATGCTGTTATCCCCAATTATTTAAAGATGCCAAGGTGATACCACTATATAAATCTGGTGACCCCCAAGATCCGTCAAACTACCGACCTATCTCTATCTTGTCTAACCTCTCCAAACCTCTAGAAAAGCATTTAAAACGTAACCTTCAAACATACTTTACCACACATGATCTTTTCCATTGTAACCAAAGTGGCTTTAGAGAAAACCATTCATGCCAAACAGTACTCACTA
>CM065699.1:6400167-6402667 GCA_017654935.2 Phymorhynchus buccinoides | reverse complement strand
GCATATGCGCGAATACCATGAATTCGTACAAGTCGCAATGCGAGTTTTTATTTTTCACTTCCCCCCCATGGCAACACAGAGTTATGCTAGTAATGATGTTACTACCGTACATGAATGTGTTGTCATGGGGAAAGAGTGAGAAATATCAATGTGTAATTTACCCTTAAGCAATAATAGGACGTACAGAGAATTCTCGCCATGCCGACCGCAAGCAAAGCTAAAAGCGATGCAATGGGAAGATGGTGTATCTAGACCATCATGTCTGCAACAAACAAGACAACGAGAGAGAGAGAGAGAATACGAATACGAATACGAATACGAATGTTTTATTGAGGGTAAAAAGGATAAGCTACAATAGCTTCTTTACACCTTGCCCTCTCACTCACACATTCATACCATGAGAGAGAGAGAGAGAGAGAGAGAGAGAGAGAGAGAGAGAGAGAGAGAGAGAGAGAGAGAGAGAGAGAGAGAGAGAGAGAGAGAGAGAGAGAGAGAGAATCCAATCCAATCCAAAATCAAAAAACTTTTATTGATTAGGCCTTTCTGCCCGTATCAAGTAGGGGAAAAAAAGGGGGGGGGATAAAAATAACAAATATATGATGATGACAAAGAACAAAAACACATAGGAAGATACGTTGGGGTTGGATGGGGGAGGGGGATGAGGTTACTACAAATACATACAACAACATTTGCAACGTTCACAAAGATAAAGAGAAATGCATAGTGATTACAGAACATAGAGAGACATAGCAACGTACGTCGTAGGGGGTTATGAGCAGATACACATAACAAAAGCAACAACTTGCAAATGTGTCAACATCTTCGAAATATGAAGTGAAACGAATGTGAACATACTACAATGAAAGCAGATTGTACAAACATTTTATGCAAAATAGCTTGGCTTAGAGAGAAGGAGAGAGAGAGAGAGAGAGAGAGAGAGAGAGAGAGAGAGAGAGAGAGAGAGAGAGAGAGAGAGAGAGAGAGAGAGAGAGAGAGAGAGAGAGAGAGAGAGAGAGACAGAGAGAGAGAGAGAGAGAGACAGAGACAGAGAGGAGAGAGACAGAGAGACAGAGAGAAGAAGAAGAATTTAGCTGGAATCACGTTGCGAAAGACGAAGTAATGAGAAGAATTGATTTTCCCAAGAAACACCATTGTTGTCTTTGTCATCTCCAAGTTTCATTTCTCTTATTTCTAATACGGGGTATCAACAAGATATCACACAGGTCTCACATTAAGCTAAATTAATTAAAGCAACTGAAGGGCCTGCCACACGTCAACTAATATAGTACGACTGTACAATGCGATTCGATCACATGGTCTCGAAGCGCGAATCAAATTTGTTCTTCGAGACCACGCGATCGGATCGAATCGTACATTCGTACGATATTAGTGTAGAGTGGCACACTGAGTGGTAGCGCGTTCGCTTCGTGTCAAGTAAACCCCGCGTTCGCTTCAAGTAAACCCGAGTTCGAACCTGGGTACAGAGGGGGGTTTCCTCTCACTTTGCACTAGGCCTTGCGGCCTGAACGTGGAGTCTTTCGGATGAGACGATAAACCGAGGTCCCGTGTGCTCATGCACTTAGCACACGTTAAACCCAGTGGCAACGAAAAAGTTGTCATTTGGTCAAAAGTTACCCCCCTCCTTTCCTTCCTCATCAGTCGCACAAAAATCGCATGGCTGTGACGCGCTCTCCAGGTGGGAGCAACCCGAATTTCACAGAGGGTGGGGTGTACCTAACCTAACCTAAACTAGTTATCGTGTATAGATGTTAGTGATGACAGAATGTTGAGTGCTTTCGCGTCACATGCAAATTATTACATAGTGAAGATACGTTGTTTTACAAGGGATGGGGGAGGGGGTATGTAGGTTACTACAAATACATACAACAACATTTGCAACGTTCACAAAGATGAAAGATAAATGCATAGTGATTACTACAGAACATAGAGAGACATAGCAACGTACGTCGTAGGTGGCTATGAGCAGATACACATAACAAAAGCAACAACTTGGCCTTGGCATATCATAAGGCTGTGTGAGACCAATTGACATAAGCTAGAACACCAAGTCTACATCAAAATGTTGTTATGCTCTGCATAGTTATACGGGGATTGTCTTTAGCCATGGCAAGCTCCTAGCATAACATCATCAGTCTCCAAACTCCTCCCGGAAGTCGGAGTGTGGCTGCACTCGAGGCGGGGTAATCCGAAACGGTCACACACGCGTAATGTTCACATCCCTAGCTGGAGCATTTGTACCATAGTGTTCAAGCGCTTCGGCTGTTGGGATGATCCCTGGAGTCTTTAAGCCAGGGTACGACAACAACAACAACATGCAGAAACCTAGACACCGTACAACTCCAACGTATGATAAACATGGACACAAATATGTCTCAAATTCTGTGGCTTTGCATGCCCTGCTCTCATGGTGACCTCAGTTTCGGTTTCCAATCCAGTCTATGCCTTGGTGCGTTCGGGTCAAAGTCATGGGGAGCAGTGT
>CM065699.1:6387667-6390167 GCA_017654935.2 Phymorhynchus buccinoides | reverse complement strand
AGAGAGAGAGAGAGGAGAGAGAGAGAGAGAGAGAGAGATCGTCTGAAAGTCTGACATCTGAAGGAGAGAGAGAGAGGAGGTATTGAGATAGAGAGAGAGAGAGAGAGAGAAGAGGAGAATGGAGAGAGAGAGATGGAGAGAGATGAGAGATGAGAGAGAGAGAGAGAGAGAGAGTTGACAATTTTTGCATTTTTTCGAAACATGTTTCGTCATGTACAATAGCATGTTTCGTCATGTATAATAACATGTTTCGTCATGTACAATAACATGTTTCGTCATGTACAATAGCATGTTTCGTCATGTACAATAACATGTTTCGTCATGTACAATAACATGTTTCGTCATGTACAATAGCATGTTTCGTCGTGTACAATAGCATGTTTCGTCATGTACAATAGCATGTTTCGTCGTGTACAATAGCATGTTTCGTCATGTACAATAACATGTTTCGTCATGTACAATAGCATGTTTCGTCATGTACAATAGCATGTTTCGTCATGTACAATAGCATGTTTCGTCATGTACAATAGCATGTTTCGTCATGTACAATAGCATGTTTCGTCATGTACAATAACATGTTTCGTCATGTACAATAACATGTTTCGTCATGTACAATAGCATGTTTCGTCATGTACAATAACATGTTTCGTCATGTACAATAGCATGTTTCGTCATGTACAATAACATGTTTCGTCATGTACAATAACATGTTTCGTCATGTACAATAACATGTTTCGTCATGTACAATAACATGTTTCGTCATGTACAATAACATGTTTCGTCATGTACAATAGCATGTTTCGTCATGTACAATAACATGTTTCGTCATGTACAATAGCATGTTTCGTCATGTACAATAGCATGTTTCGTCATGTACAATAACATGTTTCGTCATGTACAATAGCATGTTTCGTCATGTACAATAACATGTTTCGTCATGTACAATACCATGTTTCGTCATGTACAATAGCATGTTTCGTCATGTACAATAGCATGTTTCGTCATGTACAATAGCATGTTTCGTCATGTACAATAGCATGTTTCGTCATGTACAATAGCATGTTTCGTCATGTACAATAGCATGTTTCGTCATGTACAATAGCATGTTTCGTCATGTACAATAGCATGTTTCGTCATGTACAATAGCATGTTTCGTCATGTACAATAGCATGTTTCGTCATGTACAATAACATGTTTCGTCATGTACAATAACATGTTTCGTCATGTACAATAACATGTTTCGTCATGTACAATAGCATGTTTCGTCGTGTACAATAGCATGTTTCGTCATGTACAATAACATGTTTCGTCATGTACAATAACATGTTTCGTCATGTACAATAACATGTTTCGTCATGTACAATAGCATGTTTCGTCATGTACAATAACATGTTTCGTCATGTACAATAACATGTTTCGTCATGTACAATAGCATGTTTCGTCATGTACAATAACATGTTTCGTCATGTACAATAACATGTTTCGTCATGTACAATAGCATGTTTCGTCATGTACAATAACATGTTTCGTCATGTACAATAGCATGTTTCGTCATGTACAATAGCATGTTTCGTCATGTACAATAGCATGTTTCGTCATGTATAATAACATGTTTCGTCATGTACAATAGCATGTTTCGTCATGTACAATAACATGTTTCGTCATGTACAATAACATGTTTCGTCATGTACAATAGCATGTTTCGTCATGTACAATAGCATGTTTCGTCATGTACAATAGCATGTTTCGTCATGTACAATAGCATGTTTCGTCATGTACAATAACATGTTTCGTCATGTACAATAGCATGTTTCGTCATGTACAATAGCATGTTTCGTCATGTACAATAGCATGTTTCGTCATGTATAATAACATGTTTCGTCATGTACAATAGCATGTTTCGTCATGTACAATAGCATGTTTCGTCATGTACAATAACATGTTTCGTCATGTACAATAACATGTTTCGTCATGTACAATAGCATGTTTCGTCATGTACAATAACATGTTTCGTCATGTACAATAGCATGTTTCGTCATGTACAATAACATGTTTCGTCATGTACAATAGCATGTTTCGTCATGTACAATAGCATGTTTCGTCATGTACAATAGCATGTTTCGTCATGTACAATAACATGTTTCGTCATGTACAATAACATGTTTCGTCATGTACAATAACATGTTTCGTCATGTACAATAGCATGTTTCGTCATGTACAATAGCATGTTTCGTCATGTACAATAACATGTTTCGTCATGTACAATAACATGTTTCGTCATGTACAATAACATGTTCATCATGTACAATAGCATGTTTCGTCATGTACAATAGCATGTTTCGTCATGTACAATAGCATGTTTCGTCATGTACAATAGCATGTTTCGTCATGTACAATAACATGTTTCGTCATGTTTCGTCGTGTACAATAGCATGTTTCGTCATGTACAATAGCATGTTTCGTCATGTACAATAGCATGTTTCGTCATGTACAATAACAT
>CM065699.1:6352667-6355167 GCA_017654935.2 Phymorhynchus buccinoides | reverse complement strand
GTGCAACAATTTTGTCAGCCTCGATTTGAAGTGCGACAATTTTGTCAGCCTCGATTTGAAGTGCGACAATTTTGTCAGCCTCGATTTGAAGTGCAACAATTTTGTCAGCCTCGATTTGAAGTGCGACAATTTTGGACCGACTGACAGACAGACCGACAAAGTGAGCTATAGGTTTGTGGCTTGTGCCACAAACAAAAACGATTGCCTCAACACTTTAGAGCGTGCATGGGTGTCTTATTGCTTCCTTTCACATTTCGAACCTCATTTCCTTACAAAATTCAAGTTGACAGGTAGCTTGATCTCAGCTGAATGCGGCTGTTTGTTTATGTTACTCTAAGGCCTCGTACACAGTTCATGCGGAAATCCCATGCGCAATCCGTAAATAAGTAAAAGAAAGAAGGGTAAACATTTACGGATTAGGGGAAATTCGGACACGTGCGCAAATATTTTCCATTCTTTCTTTTACTTATTTACGGATTACGCACGGGTTTCCGCACGGAATCTTCGCATGTATGTGTACGTACCCTAACAACAACTGACAAAGAGCAGTGCGGTGTGTTCTCTGGTGGGGTGCCTCGTTACTAGGCCCTTTACTCAAAATGGCTTTTATCACTGGTTAACATTAGCCTGTAGTAGGGGCCAACAGTAACATGAGAGCTGTACAATAGATGATTTTCTCCAGTATTGGAACATCACGGTACAGCTTAGTCATTCGTGGAAGACTGTGACTCTCTAACTAGGGGGCACATGCATTGGCTCTAGTGCTGCAGCCAAAGGGATTGGTTGGCCTTTGGGGACCTTCCCCAGCGCCACCCTGTTCTCCAGTGCCTCTGGTTGAGAGAGTGGGGATATACCCTGGGCAAGGCATCTCTACTGCCCCCTCTGCTATCCTGGCAGTCGATAGTCGGAGACGACAGACAGGTTTACACGTTCACCCCTCGTTACTTCTCCATAGAAGTGTCAGCACTTCCGTGTCAATAGGATCACTAGATTGTTGGGGCTGTTTGAAAGAAGAGGAAGAAGGGATGTTTTGGCTTTAGTGGCTACAATGAAATCACATTAGTATTGTCGGTTCTGCTATACAACAAACAGACAACTACACGACAAGTGCAAAGTGACGTTATTTTATTCACAAGAGACAAAACAAAACTACTGGATATTTCGGCGAATGCGCCTTTATCAACACAGACAAACAATTAAACAGCAAACATCAAATATAGCAAAATGAGTAAAAAGCAGGCAACAGAAGGAGCAAAAAAACATCAAGATCAAAATAAAAACAATACTTCCCCTCTACAGTCCAACGCGTAAATGATACAACAAAGTTGAAGCCAAAGAGCAAGGCTGTGAACACAAATCAAGGGGGGGGGGGGGGGGGGGGGGGGGGGGGGGGGGGGGGGGGGGGGGGGGGGGGGGGGGGGGGGGGGGGGTGGGGGGGGGGGGGGGGGGGGGGGGGGGGGGGGGGGGGGGGGGGGGTTGAAGTGAGAGAGGTTGGGGACAGTGAGTACGCAATCATAGATGGTAGAAGTTGGAAACAAGGGTCAGTTGTGTTTAAGGGGTGGGGAGGGGGTTCTGCTATAGTACAATTCTATTGTTGTTGCCATAATTTGGTATCAGAATAAGAAGGAATGTTTTGGCTTTCGTAGCTGGAGCAAAAGAATATGATTACGTTATTGCTGGAGGTATAAGCAGATGGATTGAATGAGTTGGGAACAAAGAAAGGTACTTAAGAGCGGTCTAAAGTAGAGAAGTGACAGGAAAGAGTGTGAGTTGAGTAGGCGTGGGGGAATCAGCATGAACTAGTATGATAAGCCATAGGAATGTAGTTCCAGTGAGTCCGATGTATGTGTATGGTGAAACAACTGGGCCCAGTGTAGAACAATAAGGTTGGGTCTACACTTCTCCTGTCTTTGTAAAGTGACCCAGCAAAAGCATGTCATAAGTGCGGAGGAAAAAGGGGAGAGTAAACAAGGATCGTATGGTTAAGAAATCTCTTTTTCTGTTTTCAATTTGTGCAAGTAGCATACGAGATTAATCTGGGTAGATTTTTCTGATATTTTTCATAATCAGGTTTTTCTTCATTTATAGCATGCTAGTGGAGATTGATAGAAATATTTTATTTTTCGTTTTTCATTTTGCTACAAGCACTAAGATGACTAGAAATATCTGCTTGCTTTAGTTTTCATTTGAGCAACTAAGTGACTTAAGAGACGTTTTTGTTGTTGTGTTTTTAAGAATAAAGGCTGTAAACAATCACGTAACCCTTTCCTCTGATTCTAAAGCGGTTTGGTTCTTGCATAAATTGTGAATACTACAGGAAACAGAATGACAGAAACCGCCTGACTTTTCCTTTCCTTTTTTCTAACCAGCTCCTTTGCTTAACTTTCAACAGCCAAAGTTTGCAAAACTACATTTCCATACTGAGCAGACTTATCGACCGTTCGTTTCTTGTACTTCCTGACAAACCCAATTCCCCAAAAAACAAGCCCACACTCGATCT
>CM065699.1:6342667-6345167 GCA_017654935.2 Phymorhynchus buccinoides | reverse complement strand
TCTGTCTCTCTCTCTCTCTCTCTCTCTCTCTCTCTCTCTCTCTCTCTCTCTCTCTCTCTCTTTCTTTCTCTCTCTCTCTCTCTCTCTCTCTCTCTCTCTCTCTCGCTCACTCACTCACTCTCTCTCTCTCTCTCTCTCGCTCACTCACTCTCTCTCTCTCTCTCTCTCTCTCTCTCTCTCTCACTCTCTCTCTCTCTCTCTCTCTCTCTCTCTCTCTCGCTCACTCACTCTCTCTCTCTCTCTCTCTCTCTCGCTCTCTCTCACTCTCTCTCTCTCTCTCTCTCTCTCACTCACTCTCTCTCTCTCCCTCTCTCTCTCTCTCTCTCTCTCTCTCACTCTCTCTCTCTCTCTCTCTCTCTCTCTCTCTCTCTTCTCTCTCTCTCTCTCTCTCTCTTCTCTCTCTCTCTCTCTCTCTCTCTCTCTCTCTCTCTCTCTCTCTCTCTCTCTCTCTCTCTCTCTCTCTCTCTCTCTCTCTCTCTCTCTCTCTCTCTCTCTTTCCTCACTTTACTGAATTGCGTTGATGCCATGAAGAGAAGAAGACATTGGACTATCAGACTGATGACATTTTGTAATGTAAAAGGCCGTCTAGTGACAGGATGGGTTGCAAAAAAATGATTGACTGGTTGGCTCGCTTATTGATTGAGTGATTGATTGATTGACTGACTGACTGACGGATGGATGGATGGACTTATTGATTGATTGATTGATTGATTGATTGTTTGCTTGCTTGCTTGCTTGATTGATTGATTGGTAGGTTGGTTGATTGATTGATTGATTGATTGATTGATTGATTGTTGATTGATTAGTAGGTTGGTTGGTTGGTTGGTTGGTTGGTTGGTTGATTGATTGATTGTTGATTGATTGGTAGGTTGGTTGGTTGATTGGCAGGTTGGTTGGTTGGTTGGTTGGTTGATTGATTTGATTGATTGGTTGGTTGGTTGGTTGGTTGGATTGGTTGATTGATTGATTGTTGATTGATTGGTAGGTTGGCTGGTTGATTGGCAGGTTGGTTGGTTGGTTGGTTGGTTGATTGATTGATTGTTGATTGATTGGTAGGTTGGTTGGTTGATTGGCAGGTTGGTTGGTTGGTTGGTTGATTGGCTGGTTGGTGGTTGGTTGGTTGGTTGGTTGGTTGGTTGATTGATTGATTGATTGTTGATTGATTTGTAGGATTGGTTGATTGATTGATTGTTGATTGATTGGTAGGTTGGTTGGTTGGTTGATTCAATAACTGACTGACTGAAGGCTGGATGCATAGATTGGTGGATGGATGGATGGACTGATTGATTGATTTATTGATTGATTGATTGATTGATTGATTGATTGATTGATTGGTTGGTTGGTTGGTTGATTGTTACAGGGAACGCATCATCAAAGGTCTGCTGAACGAGTCTGTCTATGACAACCGTATACCACCCAACTATGAAGACAGTGAGTAACAATGTGTGCGTGCGTGTGTGTGTGTATGTGCGTGCGTGCGCGCGCGTGCGTGTGAGACAGTATGTATGTATGTATGTGTGTGTGTGTGTGTGTGTGTGTGTGTGTGTGTGCACGTGTGCGCATGTGCGCGCACGTTAATGCTAGGGACGGAAAGGAAACAAATAGACCTAAATGACAGGGGAAAGGCCAGTGTTTTGTGTGTGTTTAAAAAACACAATAACCAAAGAAACAAGAACAACAACAACAACAACAACAACAACAACAACAACAACAACAACAACAACAACAACAACAAAAACAACTACTACAACAACAACAAATCATCAGAGAAGAATAATGACCAGAAGCGGAAAAGGACGGTGAGAATTAATTGTTTTACAAATCTGCCATTTTCTTTATTTCTTTTTCCGGGTGGAAACAATAGTCTGATATAGAAAGACGAGTAAGAGATATAGCTTAGAGAGAGAGAGAGAGAGAGAGAGAGAGAGAGAGAGGAGGGGGGGGGGAGAGAGAGAGAGGGGGGGGGGATAGGTGCCTAATCGTACAATAATTGGTAAGTTGAGGAAGCTATTGTGAAAATTTACGAGTCTCTTTTTCCATGGAAGTTTAGTATAAAAATTTCTGAACAGAGAGAGAGAGAGAGAGAGAGAGAGAGAGAGAGAGAGATGCGGATGTTGAAACAGAGATACCCACCCACCCCCGTGGGGATACCGAGGGGTGGGGTCTTTCGTACAAATAGTTCCCCCACCTTCTAGACGTTCTGTGCTCTTAGCTTCCTCCAATCTGTCACTCTCTTTGACTCTGCCTTTTCTCTTTGCTTACTGTCATCTGCTATATTTCTATCTTACTGGTCCATTCTCCTGCCTTTTTGTTTGTGGCTCAAGCCACAAACCTATAACTCACTTTGTCGGTCGGTCTGTCTGTCCAAAATTGTCGCACTTCAAATCGAGGCTACACTTCTGGCCGCTCTTTAAAATGATGTATTTTAAAAGCGTACAAAATAATAAACATATGTAATACAGACACTACAACAGACACGACGAGTATGCGGTGCTTCTTT
>CM065699.1:6335167-6337667 GCA_017654935.2 Phymorhynchus buccinoides | reverse complement strand
TTTTGTCTCCGAGCATTTGAACACTTTCCCTTCCGTTACTGTACAGTATTTTATGTCGGGCTGCTGTCATGTTCACCTTAAGGCTTCAACGCCTATCTTCTCTGCTCATACTCTCTCCAGGCTGCAAGTGTTTGGCTTCATTGCCTCCCTTGGTTTGTAGCTGTAGAGTGTCTTCCCTTTCCCCTGGATGTCGTTTCGTTTTTTACAACATGGCTTCCAATCGGTGTGGCTCGTTTGGCTAATCTTCTACCTACATTTGTACTGTTTGCCAGTATTTTCTTCCGTCGAAATGTTATTCTATTTTTGTACCTTTTCTTTCTTTCGTCCTCTTCTTTCTATTCGTTCACCATCTTCATTTCTCTGGATTTCTCTGTTCTCTCGTTTCTTCCATTTACAGGAGATAGCCATCTTCATTTCTCTGGATTTCTCTGTTCTCTCGTTTCTTCCATTTACAGGAGATAACCATCTTCATTTCTCTGGATTTCTCTGTTCTCTCTTTTCTTTCATTTAAAGGAGATAACCATCTGCATTTCTCTGGATTTCTCTGTTCTCTCTTTTCTTCCATTTAAAGGAGATAACCATCTGCATTTCTCTGGATTTCTCTGTTCTCTCTTTTCTTTCATTTAAAGGAGATAGCCATCTTCATTTCTCTGGATTTCTCTGTTCTCTCGTTTCTTCCATTTAAAGGAGATAACCATCTGCATTTCTCTGGATTTCTCTGTTCTCTCTTTTCTTCCATTTAAAGGAGATAACCATCTTCATTTCTCTGGATTTCTCTGTTCTCTCGTTTCTTCCATTTACAGGAGATAGCCATCTTCATTTCTCTGGATTTCTCTGTTCTCTCTTTTCTTTCATTTAAAGGAGATAACCATCTGCATTTCTCTGGATTTCTCTGTTCTCTCTTTTCTTTCATTTAAAGGAGATAACCATCTGCATTTCTCTGGATTTCTCTGTTCTCTCTTTTCTTTCATTTAAAGGAGATAGCCATCTTCATTTCTCTGGATTTCTCTGTTCTCTCTTTTCTTCCATTTAAAGGAGATAACCATCTGCATTTCTCTGGATTTCTCTGTTCTCTCTTTTCTTCCATTTAAAGGAGATAACCATCTGCATTTCTCTGGATTTCTCTGTTCTCTCGTTTCTTCCATTTACAGGAGATAACCATCTTCATTTCTCTGGATTTCTCTGTTCTCTCGTTTCTTCCATTTACAGGAGATAGCCATCTTCATTTCCTGGATTTCTCTGTTCTCTCTTTTCTTTCATTTTAACCTCTGCATTTCTCTGGATTTCTCTGTTCTCTCGTTTCTTCCATTTACAGGAGATAGGCATCTTCATTTCTCTGGATTTCTCTGTTCTCTCGTTTCTTCCATTTAAAGGAGATAACCATCTTACTTTCCCAGGATTTCTCTCTTCTTTCTCTCGTTTCTTCCATTTAAAGGAGATAACCATCTTACTTTCTGTATTTTCTGTTTTGTATGTATCTTCTTCTTCTTTTTCTTTTTAACCCTTAAGCTTCACCTCCCTTTCTCTTGACTAAAAGTTAACCTTTGCTTCTTTTTTGTAATAGCCTATTTTCAGTTGCTTCTATTTCGTGTACGCCAGTTCCTTCTGCGTGCCAAGTTCTTAGTGGATGGATCAAGAAGATAGTATCTTCTCTGTTCACTGCATAAAATATTCGTATTCTCATTCCTCTATCTGCGTCGGTCTGTCCGTCTGTCCGTGTCCGTCTCTGTGTGTGTGTGTCTCTCTCTCTCTCTCTCTCTCTCTCTCTCTCTCTCTCTCTCTCTCTCTCTCTCTCTCTCTCTCTCTCTCTCTCTCTCTCTCTCTCTCTCTCTCTCTCTCTCTCTCTCTCTCTCTCTCATTCTGTTTGTTGTCTATCTTTCTCTCAATCTGTTTCTCGCCCCCCCCCCCATCTCTCTCTCTCATCTCTCTCTCTCTCTCTCTGTCTCTCTCTCTCTCTCTCTCTCTCTCTCTCTCTCTCTCTCTCTCTCTCTCTCTCTCTCTCTCGCTCTCTCTCTCTCTCTCTCTCTCTCTCTCTCTCTCTCTCTCTCTCTCTCTCTCTCTCTCTCTCTCTCTCTCTCTCTCTCTCTCTGTTTTTCAGCATAATGATATCCTTTTTGTAACCTCATTGGGTTTTTCACTTAGGCGGATACCAACATTGTAACAAGCAAGGAAATCATTCAAAATAAGGAAACAAAGTAAAGCATTATTAGGGACCCAAGCATTTTGGGTATTTGGCATATTCAAGTCACAGAGGAATCTCTGTGAAATTCGGGCTGCTCTCCCCCGGAGAGCGCGTCGCCGCAAGCGCAGCGCCTACCCAAATTTTTTTGGGGGCAGGGTGAGGAGGGGGTGTGGGCAGACATGGGAAACCTAGCTATCAATTTGGTCATACCAGGCAGCGGGATTTCTCCCTGCTCTTACCGACTTTCAACTGCCGTGGGATTTTTACGTGCGTAAAATATAAAGCGCACGGGTCAGGCTAGTTTTAAGTCCCCATCTG
>CM065699.1:6315167-6327667 GCA_017654935.2 Phymorhynchus buccinoides | reverse complement strand
TTAAAGAGCAGAAATATGCCACTGCAGTGCATTGAGTATGGGTAGTGGGACACCAGCAGCATCTGGATAAGGATAAACACATGGTGACTCTTTGACGAGTATGGGTACTGGAGAACCCGCATCATCTGGAATAGGGATAAACACTGTTAAAATGCATGTCCCTTTCCTTTTTAATGAGTATGGGTAATGGAAAACCCGCCCCATCGTGACTGTGTAGTTGAACAGGGGATCCGGTGAAGGTTAATCTGATTGAAATACGCATTTGCATTCTGCATCTATTTCTGTGTGTCCTTGCAGACAGTTACAGCGCGGAAAACGTTCTGTTCCACTGGCACGAGCACCCCGTGATGATGAGGTCAGGCGTGACGCTGCCTTGCTTCGCGGTTCAGCTCAGCTCCACGGGACCATGCGGCGTGAACTTCGGACAAGGGAGCATGATCACCGGTAGGTTTGTGAGCCTCTTTGTGAGGCATGTCAGTCCGTATGGCCAAAGCCTGAGGTCTTGTCTATTACAACTACGAGTAGTACTTCTACCACATTTCAATCAGCATATTAGTGTGTCCAGTTCGTAATTGTATTACGGTACATACGCAATTTGGCAATTACACTTGTATTCTTTTCCAGGCAATTGCACATGTTTTTGTCTTGTCAATTACACATGCATTCTTTTACAGGCAATTACAAATGCATTTCTGTCCCAGGCAATTACACCTGTATTCTTTCCAGGCAATTACACGTGCATTTGATTCCAGGCAATTACACCTGCATTCTTTCTCAGGCAAACACAACGTTGCCAGAGGAGGCGGTGTCTGCCGCTACACCCAGCTCTTTCCAGTCCACTGTCTAACCACGGTAGATACCTTCCTTAAACAAAAACACAATTAGCTTAAGGGTTCCTGTTCCTGCCGATTCAGCATCATGCCGGGTTTCCGGGTCTTGGCTGGCTGCGTCACTGTAGATTAGGGTTGTTTTGTGTGCGACCGTCGGTCCTCGACCATAAGGCCGGGTTCACATTAGACGCGTAAGTTCCGTACGGAAAACCCTAAATAAGTGGAAGAAAGAAGGATACAAGTTTACGCACATAGGAAAAATTCGGACACGTGCGCAAATCTTTTCCCCTCTTTGTTTCACTTATTTATGGATTGCGCACGGGTTTCCGCACGGAATATCCGCTTATGTGTACACGGCCTATCAGTATAAAAAATCAAATTGTTGATTGTGGATACTTAATGGAAGAAGATTTCTTTCTCAGGCCATTTAAACCCGCATTCTTCTCCAGGCAATTACACATGCATCCGCGCGAACTTCAGCCTTCGCAGAGAGTTCGGGTACTATATCGCCCAGGTGTACGTGCCGTCCTGTCTGATCGTGGCCCTGTCCTGGGTGTCCTTCTGGATCGACCTGGACGCCACCCCTGCCAGGGTGTCCCTGGGACTCCTGACCGTGCTGACCATGACTACCCAGAGCACCGGGGAAAAGGCGTCTCTGCCCAGAGTGTCCTACGTTAAGGCCATTGACATCTGGATGGCTGTGAGTTTTGGTGGGGGTGGGGGTGAAAAGTGTGGGGGGTGGGGGATGGTGTGTGTCCCTGGGACTCCTGACCGTGCTGACCATGACCACACAAAGCACCGGGGAAAAGGCGTCTCTGCCCAGAGTGTCCTACGTTAAGGCCATTGCATTAACATCTGGACGGCTGTGATTTTTTTGTGGGGTGGGTGGGGGGGTGGGGGGAAGTGTGGGGGGGGGGGGGGGTGGTGTGTGTCCCTGGGACTCCTGACCGTGCTGACCATGACCACACAGAGCACCGAAGAAAAGGCCTCCCTGCCCAGAGCGTCTTACGTTAAGGCCATTGACATCTGGATGGCTGTGAGTTTTGGTGGTGGGGGGGGGGGTGTGTGAAAAATGTGGGGGGGGGATGTTGGGTGTCCCTGGGCCTCCTGACCGTGCTGACCATGACCACACAGAGCACCGGGGAAAAGGCCTCCCTGCCCAGAGCGTCTTACGTTAAGGCCATTGACATGATCATGGAATGTTATCAATGTTTTGGATTGAAAGAGCGAGGGAGGGAGTGGGTGAGGGGTTACTTGATTGATTGGTGGGTGGGTTGGTGAGTGGGTTCATTGGTTGGTCGGTTGGTTGTTTTGCTGGTTGGCTGTTCGATTGATATATTTATTTATGGATATTTTAATAGTTTAGTGGATGGATGGGTGGATGGATGGATGGATGGATGGATGGATGGATAGATGGATTGTTTAATTAGCTGGTTAGTTGGTTGGATTGCCTGCTTGCTTGCTTGCTTGCTTGCTTGATTGATTGATTGATTGTAGCTTGATTGACTGATTGATTGACTGGATGGTTTGTTGACTGATTGCTATGCTGGTTGGCTGGTCAATTGATAAACTGATCAAATGATTTTTGTTATGGGTGGACGGATGGACGGCACGGATTGATAAGAACATTAAGGGCCAGCCACACTGCATACGATTCCATCCTAATGCGATCAGATTGTGACATTTGTGAGGCATGATTCTCGTGACATTGTACTATCCAAACGAATCTGATGACATCCTGTTAGTTATGTTCACTATATCTGTAGTCCCCCGTACACGAATCTGATAAAATATCTGTATTTTGGTATCAGACATTTTGATTTGATTCGTGTCTTGGGGTCTACTTGAGAATAGTGAGCGAAAATAGCGGAAATAATTTTTTTTAGACGGAAATATTTCACGTGAATCATTCCTGACTCACAGGCATCGTCACAATCGGATCGCATTGGGGTTGAATCGTATGTAGTGTAGCTGGCCCTCTACATTCATCAGCTGATCGATTGTTGACTGATCAATGAATTCCTCCTCTCTCCTTATTTTTTCTGTCCTCTCCACACCAGGGCTGCCTAATCTTCGTATTCGGAGCCCTCTTAGAATTCGCCTACGCCAACGTCCAACAACGGGTAGAGAAGAGACGGAGGGAGTCCCTGCATGTGAACCAGCCCAGGGAAGACCGGGAGAGGGGAGCAGTGGCAGTAGGAGCCCTAGGGGAGCGGGGGTTCAAATCTTCTTCTTCTCCTTCCTCTTCTTCTCTAAGCTTGCATACTGGAGGTTGTGGCGGGTCCAGCGGTCGCTTCAGGAACGGAACTGGCGTTTCTGTGCCAGTTGGGGATTCTGCGGAGTTCAGACCTGTGGAAGATGACGAGGTATGGGGGGAGGGGGGAGAGTGGGGGGGAGGGGGTGAAGGATGGGAGGAGTAGGTGGGGAAGTTGTTGTATATTTAGAGTGTGTTAGGGGGGGGGGGGGGGGAAATGAAGGTGGGTTGGGTGCGTACGTTTGTGTGAGGTGGGTGAATGGGTATAAGTGTGTGCTGCAGTGCGCGCGCGCGCGCGCGCGCGCGCGCGCGTGTGTGTGTGTGTTTGTATGTGCGTGTGTGTGTGCGTGCGTGCGTGCGTGTGTGCGTGCGTGCATGATTGCGTGTGTGTGTGTGTGTGTGCGTGTGTGTGTGTGTGTGCGGTGTGTGTGCGTGTGTGTGTGTGTGTGTGTGTGTGTGTGTGTGTGTGTGTGTGTGTGTGTGTGTGTGTGTGGGTGGGTGTGTGTGTGTGCGTGTGTGTGTGTGTGTGTGTGTGTGTGTGTGTGTGTGTGTGTGTGTGTGTGTGTGTGTGTGTGTGTGTGGGTGGGTGGGTGTTTAAGAGAAAGAGAGAGACTGACAAACATGTTGTGGGACTAACAGGCAGGAAAACAGGAAGGTAGGCAGACAGACCGACAGACAGACAAACGCTAGCAACCCAGACCGACCGATGAACAGAAGCATAATGACAAAACACAGACGGCAAAACAAAACATAAGTTATCAGAAAATATATTGGCCTAAGTCTTTAAAAAAAAAAACTGATAGAAAAAAATTCCAGAAAAAATCAATAAAACCTGCTGCCATGAAGCAACTCATGTGTACGTAAAACTCTCTCTCTCTCTCTCTCTCTCTCTCTCTCTCTCTCTCTCTCTCTCTCTCTCTCTCTCTCTCTCTCTCTCTCTCTCTCTCTCTCTCTCTCTCTCTCTCTCTCTCTCTCTCTCTCTCTCTCTCTCTCTCTCTCTCTCTCTCTCTCTCTCTCTCTCTCTCTCTCTCTCTCTCTCTCCCCTCTCTCTCTCTCTCTCTCTCTCTCTCTCTCTCTCTCTCTCTCTCTCTCTCTCTCTCTCTCTCTCTCTCTCTCTCTCTCTCTCTCTCTCTCTCTCTCTCTCTCTCTCTCTCTCTCTCTCTCTCTCTCTCTCTCTCTCTCTCTCTCTCTGCTTGGCTTAACGTCTAATTAGGCGTAGCCTCTTATAGACAGTGATGAGGCAGAGACGTACGTAAATTCCTAGGCTACTGTTTCTGTCAAACCCCAGGTCGAGCTGACGGTCACCAAACACCGGTCAGGGGTTCGAACCCAGCCTGTCTTCCGACGGGACCGCAGGGGCAGAGAGAAAGCGCGACGGGCTGACAAATATTCCCGCGTCCTTTTCCCCGCCGCTTTCATCATCTTCAATGTCATCTACTGGGTCATCTTTGTCCTCTCGCCTCTATGACGATCATCTATGACGTCATCATCGATTGTCTACGTCATCATCGTTGCTTCGTCATCGTCATTATTGTCTTCATAAGAAAAAGGGCGTCATCTTTACGCTTACCTTGCTTGATGCACACACGAACATTTTTTCAAGGGCCTGCTACATAGGGGAAGACGGGGTAAACAGCCCATGGGCGGGTAAGAAGCCCATGCCAATTATCTCATGAAATGAAGCAAATTTCAGTCACATTTTGCCCATGAGACGAGTGTTAATGTTTAGCATTCGTCTCATGGGCAAAATTTGACTGACATTTTCTTTATTTCATGAGATAATTGGCATGGACTTCTTACCCACCCATGGGCTTTTTACCCCGTCTTCACCTACATACTGTTCGGATCTGAATGCGATGCGATTTTGACGATGTGAGTCATGGTTCACGTGAAACTCGTGTATTGGGTCTACTTGAGCATAGTGAGCGAAAATGGCAGAATTATTTTTAGAAGTAAGTATTTCACGTGACCCAATCGCATCGCATCGCATCCCCATACAGTTTTACGCGTGTGTAGCACCGGCTTCACCAGAGAAGCAACATTCTGTGGTTCTCGGGGAATGGATAGGGTTAGGAGCAGCCTATGGTTATTGTCGTGAAACTGAAAGAACGAGACTTTGAGATCGAGAGTCGTTAACAAGAGGGACGGGGTTGTCTAAGCTACAACTGTGCTCGTTATCTTTCTACGTACCTTGCTTGATACGCACGCGACGTACGTCGTAAAGGTGTAATGTAGGTCACGCTTTTAGGACAAGTAGGCCTCGCGGCCTCTTTATGTGTCCTTTCTCGTGATTGCTTTTAGTTTTGTTTGTTGAAATTGGCATGGCTGTGACTCTTCGTGAGTGTTCAGTGATGCGTTAATCGTTTCAATAGAGAAAATTTGATTGTCATTTTCAAGGAGATTCTTAAAGCGCCACCCTGACGGATGAGTTTTTGTAAGAAACACGTCGAGATCACCAGGAAAACACCCTTTACAGAGAACGCACAACATTTAAAGGTGGACCCTGACGGATGAGTTTTTGCAAGAAACACGTCGAGATCACCAGAAAGACAGCCTTTTCAAGGATCTGAACACTCACTTTGCTCTGGTTTCCTATAAATCAAACCGTCAAATCGGCTATTCCTCCTTGGCGGAGGTGCTGGAAGTCAAATTCTTTCACCCAAAGAGAAGACGTGTGCCGTCGCTTTTCTAAAGGCCACCAAATCGTTTGCACGAAATTTTCGCAATACAAGCCTCTTTTTGGTACTGTTTATCTAAAGGAGTTTCGCTCACAACAAAGGAAATAGGTTTTTTTTTTTTTTTTTTTGTACTGCACTACAAAAAAGAAAAGCTTCAGCCACAATGAGTGGCCTCCACCCATCCCATCCAAAATGGCTACTCTCTCCGGCATCTCCGCCAAGGAGGAATCACCGTTTTGGCGGTTTATTTTCTAGGAAACCAGAGCAAAGAAAACCGAGGCCTCTATTCCATGTGATATGCCTGAAAAAGCTATATCAGTTCAAACTTTTCTTTTCTAAAAGAATGTGCCATTGTTGTAGATAAATTTAAAGGGAAGCCACTGTGAAGACACCAGGGGAACTAACTGCATTTTATCTGCTCGATTCTGATTGGAGAAACAGCGGAGAGCCTAGATAGGAAATAGAAACCCGGACTTTCCCGATATCGATCCGCGGAAATGTTGCTGGTCAACTCGGAGGCTTGCTGTACATACCGAATTTCCGACGAATTTCCTGAGCCGGATAGCCCCAAATCTTGCTACGTCGAAGTACATGTGTGCCGGTGTCGTATATAATACTGTCGCCGTGGGATCGTGTCGCAGCGATAGCATTTCACGTGAAATACTGTTGCATCGGTATTATTTTCGGAAAAAAACTGTTGCGCGACAAATTTTCACGAAAACTGTCCTATAAAATATTGTCTCATGCCTTAAAATACTGTCGCTCCAAATTTTGCGACTGGACACTGTGAAATATTGTAGTCAGTAAATACTGTCGCTTGCGACACATTTCCACGTGAAATGTTACTGCTAGAGTTAATATTTTCTGTGAAATATGGTCGTAGTGTTAATATTTCACAGCGACGGTGAAATGCTGTCGCTGCGACACGATTTTATTGTTAGGTAGCGACGCCATTTTATGGACATTTCTTGTGAAATCCTGTCGCGCTTCAATTTTTTATAAAATAATGTCGCTCAGCGACACTTTTTCACGAATAAGCTGCAGTATTTCCCAGGAAATAGTGTCGTTGCGACACAATTTTATGAGCGACTGTATTCTATACGACACCGGCCCTTAAGAAATGGTAGCCACTTAACTCGTTCAGTCTTTGACTTTCCACCGTACTATTTGATCTTCTTTCTTTCTTTCTTTTCATTCTTTCTTTAGTTCCCTATTTCTTTGTTTCCTGTTGTTTTCCTGTCTTTCCTTGCTACATGTCATCGGTAGGCCCTATTTCTTTGCTTCCTGTTGTTTTTCTGTCTTTCTTTGCTACATGTCATCGGTAGGCCCTATTTCTTTGTTTCCTGTTGTTTTCCTGTCTTTCCTTGCTGCATGTCATCGGTAGGCCCTATTTCTTTGTTTCCTGTTGTTTTGCTGTCTTTCTTTGCTACATGTCATCGGTAGGCCCTATTTCTTTGTTTCCTGTTGTTTTTCTGTCTTTCGTTGCTTCATGTGATCGGTAGGCCCTATTTCTTTGTTTCCTGTTGTTTTGCTGTCTTTCTTTGCTGCATGTGATCGGTAGGCCCTATTTCTTTGTTTCCTGTTGTTTTTCTGTCTTTCTTTGCTACATGTCATCGGTAGGCCCTACTTCTTTGTTTCCTGTTGTTTTGCTGTCTTTCTTTGCTACATGTCATCGGTAGGCCCTACTTCTTTGTTTCCTGTTGTTTATCTGTCTTTCGTTGCTACATGTCATCGGTAGGCCCTACTTCTTTGTTTCCTGTTGTTTATCTGTCTTTCGTTGCTTCATGTCATCGGTAGGCCCTACTTCTTTGTTTCCTGTTGTTTATCTGTCTTTCGTTGCTACATGTCATCGGTAGGCCCTACTTCTTTGTTTCCTGTTGTTTATCTGTCTTTCGTTGCTACATGTCATCGGTAGGCCCTACTTCTTTGTTTCCTGTTGTTTATCTGTCTTTCGTTGCTTCATGTCATCGGTAGGCCCTACTTCTTTGTTTCCTGTTGTTTATCTGTCTTTCGTTGCTTCATGTCATCGGTAGGCCCTACTTCTTTGTTTCCTGTTGTTTAGGCCTCTGTCTTTCGTTGCTTCATGTCATCGGTAGGCCCTACTTCTTTGTTTCCTGTTGTTTATCTGTCTTTCGTTGCTTCATGTCATCGGTAGGCCCTACTTCTTTGTTTCCTGTTGTTTATCTGTCTTTCGTTGCTACATGTCATCGGTAGGCCCTACTTCTTTGTTTCCTGTTGTTTATCTGTCTTTCGTTGCTTCATGTCATCGGTAGGCCCTACTTCTTTGTTTCCTGTTGTTTATCTGTCTTTCGTTGCTTCATGTCATCGGTAGGCCCTACTTCTTTGTTTCCTGTTGTTTATCTGTCTTTCGTTGCTTCATGTCATCGGTAGGCCCTATTTCTTTGTTTCCTGTTGTTTTTCTGTCTTTCTTTGCTACATGTCATCGGTAGGCCCTATTTCTTTGTTTCCTGTTGTTTATCTGTCTTTCGTTGCTTCATGTCATCGGTAGGCCCTACTTCTTTGTTTCCTGTTGTTTTTCTGTCTTTCGTTGCTTCATGTCATCGGTAGGCCCTACTTCTTTGTTTCCTGTTGTTTTGCTGTCTTTCGTTGCTTCATGTCATCGGTAGGCCCTACTTCTTTGTTTCCTGTTGTTTATCTGTCTTTCGTTGCTTCATGTCATCGGTAGGCCCTACTTCTTAAGTTCAACACAATGTCATTTGTTTTCTTGAGGGTCAACTACGCCCAGTATTTTTATCTACATTTTTCATAGGAATGTTTGTCTAAATATGATAGTTCATGTTAGTCTAAAATTAATGTTTATGTTAGTCTAAAATTAATAGTTTATGTTAGTCTAAAATTGAAAGTTTATGTTAGTCTAAAATTAATAGTTCATATTAGTCTGAAAATTAATAGTGTTAGTCTAAAATTATTAGTTTACATTAGTCTAAAATTACTAGTTTACGTTAGTCTAAAATTAATAGATTGTGTTATTCTAAACATTAGTAGTTTCTGTTAGTCTAAAAGTCATAGTTTATGTTAGTCTAAAAGTTATAGTTTATGTTAGTCTGAAATTAACAGTTTATGTTAGTCTAAAAGTTACAGTTTATGTTAGTCTAAGATAAATAGTTCATGTTAGTCTAACATGACTGCTTATGTTAGTCTAAGATAAATAGTTCATGTTAGTCTAAAAATTAATAGTTTATGTTTGTCTAAAATTAATAGATATTTATGTTTATGGCTGGATATCAGTTGTCGCCATTTTGTTTTCTTAAGAGAAGCCCGTCCGCCATTTTGTTATAAAAGATGGTGTAACCGTAACTAGTTCAATACACTATCCATGATTTCATCATAATACAGAAATATTTTGTTTCTTGATTACGTCTGTCCGTCCGTCTGTCTGTCTGTTTTCCTGTCCGTCTGTTTGTTAACTCCCTGTCAACTGTCTTATGAATATTTTTTAAAATATATTACAAAAACAAAACTTGATTTGAATGTCACCTATATTTTTTTCTTTTAAATGTGGAAATTGATTTCATTTCATTTCCTTTTTAATCATTGTTTGGGTAAGCCACAGATTTGTTTTACATGAGAATATAAATGACCACTGGGACCAGTTAAGGCACAAAAAACACTCAATTCGAGGCTGGTAGATTGAGGTCCCTTTTATTGGAAACAAGACAAACGTTTCTGGCCATAAGCCCGTCTTCAGTGTGGCGACGACAAGAAGGTAGCAAAATAGGAAAGAAAAACTGAGTAGAAAAGTCACACACACACACACACACACACACACACACACACACACACACACACACACACAAAAGGAGAGAGACAGAAAAGAAAGAGAAAAAATTGTGTTTTACGTCCTCTTGGTCTGAATCAGACACATATGGGACATTTGTAAATACAAATATGGTGGGAACAATACTGGAGGCAATGCCCGGAGGCAGTACGAAACCAGTAAAGTCCCGATTTTTAAAATTAATACAGATAGCTGTAGCGGTGACCACGCCTCGGTTAAACCTCATCGGCTATGGCACCGCTACAAGTAATAGGAGAGAGACAGAATGAATTTTGGTGTTTTACGTCCTCTCGACCCGGGAAAGAGAGACACAGAATACAATTCATAATAACCATGGGAAAAAGGAGAGCCTACAAATGGCAAAGTGTTTTTACATGAATTTTTGATTCACCACGTTTTACCTAATTTGAGCAGGTTTGCTATAAGTTGGAAACTATTTCCGTTCAATCTTATACATTATTGGGGTGTCATGCTGAATATTGTTTATTAATCTGATGGATTCAGAGCTATTATATAGGGACACAGTCGGGTTGTTTTTTATAAAGTGTTAATCTTGTAAGCCGGTGACTTAAAATAGTTGTTCGTGGGGAGCGTCTCCCTTTGTATAACTCATTTTGTCACCAGTTGGTTAGAGTAGGATAGTAAGGTTCTCTCCCTTATGCCAGTGTGCGTGTGTGTGCGTGTGCGTGTGCGTGTGCGTGTGCGTGCGCGCGTGTGCGCGCGCGCGTGCGTGCGTGCGTGCGTGCGTGCGTGCGTGCGTGCGTGCGTGCGTGCGTGTGTGTGCATGTGAGTGTGTTGTGCGCGTGAGTGCGAGCGTGTATGTGCTTGCTTTGCTTGCGTTTACCGTCAGAACTGTTTGCTGATAAGAGTCGTGTGTTAGCCTTGAACAAAGTTAAATTGAAGTGTATGCCTTGAAGTATGTTTGTAGATGTCTATTCCAAGTCAACTAGGAATTGTTCGGAAATAATTAAGGAGAGTAATCTTATGGTGTATGGGAGTGATCTTGCCTAATTCAATCGGTCAAACAGGGTACGTTACTCTACCGTCAGGTTGATCCCCCAAATAGGGATGACTACCATCGGGGAGGGGGGGGGGGGGGGGGGGGCAATTGCTATCATGTATATTTTTTGACATCTATAGAGTCACCCCTTTCCAAAACATGCATTATAGCAATCTACAGTGGTAACTTTATGTCCGTTATAACATGTGATTTATAATGGTATTCCTTATTGTGAAGCATGTTTGGTAAGGAGGACCCTACAGAATTCAAGACTGTATGATAGCATTTGCCCCCCAGATGGTAACAATCACCCTCCGAACATGCTGCGTTTGAGTAGACACACTCGGTTCGTGTTTCTTGCATTTGTTCTCTATCAAATCATCCGGGTCAATCTCAATGTTTGTTTCTTTGCGAGTTCTCGACGTTTTGCAAGTTAGATCAGTTTGTAACCCCTCTTTCTATTTAAAATGTTTTGCAAATCGTTCACTCGTTTCGCTTCACACTTCGACGCCATTGTTGCTATGGTATTTGACCGAGTAAGTCGAGGTAAGCAACTCTAATTTTCACGAAGTGCTCTCCCTTAGTTTTTTCTCCGAAAATCGTCTATTGAAGTGTATGCCTTGAAGTATGTTCGTAGGCTAGTTGTCTATTCCACAGTATATTGTTTGTATATATGCTATTCTTTTTGTTTGTCATTTATTGTTCTCCTGTTTCTAATTCTATAACTGGGACCAAAAAGTAGAAGGACATTTTTAGAGCCATTGTCAAGCTTCATTGATGATATTTTGATTCATGGGTTACACTGTTGTAGTATATAAAACATTTTATTCAGGATGGAACTTTTTACTGGGAATATGCCATTTTTGTTGTTGACAAAGCAAATCTCTTACGAGCTGACTATCCATACCCTGTTGATGTTTCAGTTGTGCATTTTATTTCTCTAGAGCAGGGCTATCATTTGCTTTCTGTGCCAGAATTATTGACTGTTTCAATCAATTAGGCCTATGTTTGTAATGTGCTCATGTTCAAAGGTTTTATATGGAATGAGATCGTCTGCTACCAGGGTTCTAAGTTTGCTTCTAAAGACTATAATTATTTATTAACACGTGTTGCGAGAATAATAATTGATAATTCTCGAAACTGCGTTACATATCCTACGACAAAACTATATTTCATCGGTTCTGATTTTTTTTCTGTGTTACTTTGTATGTTATTAAACATGGAATTCCTTTACCTGCGTAATAGGTTTTTTTCAAACGTGTTTTATGTGCTGTCTTTATTGAACTCTTGTGCTTGCGCAATCGATTGAAATGTGCTATGATTCTATGGTATAATTATTGAACTGTTTTCCCTGAGCTATAGCTATTCAATGTATTAATCACCAAAGTTAGTTTCGGCACGAATTCGCCTAGCAAAGCATAAGCAACAGCCACATTGAGACAGACCCAGGTTCATTCCCTAAAAAAAAGGATGACCCAGGCCTGCCTATATGACCATCACTCACACAGGACACAACAACAGTGGTGGAGAGAAGGTGTGCATACAGAAATCAACTATTATTCAAGAATGACATGGCCTTCTAGTCTTGAATTATGTTAATCTTAACACACAACACACAACAAGGCAAGAATGACATGGCCTTCTAGTCTTGAATTATGTTAATCTTAACAATAACACACAACAAGGCAAGAATGACATGGCCTTCTAGTCTTGAATTATGTTAATCTTAACAATAACACACAACAAGGCAAGAATGACATGGCCTTCTAGTCTTGAATTATGTTAATCTTAACACACAACACAGAACAAGGCAAGAATGACATGGCCTTCTAGTCTTGAATTATGTTAAACTTAACACACAACACAGAACAAACTGGTATTTGATATTTTGTATATTCAAGTCACAGAGATTTATCTCTGTGAAATTCAGGCTGCTCTC
>CM065699.1:6307667-6310167 GCA_017654935.2 Phymorhynchus buccinoides | reverse complement strand
ACAAAAACCAGTCTGCGCAATGCTGAAGTTGAGCCTGAACTTGAACACAGTAGGGCCGTACAGTGCTCCCAAATGAGGTCTGTTCTGGTTCCAGCCAGACGCAAAGCTTGAAGTTGAGCGCTTGAACACAATGGCAGTCGCACAAAAGTGCTCCCAAAGCCTCCATACCCTGTGGTGAGGTCTGTTCTGGTTCCAGCCAGTCTGCGCAATGCATGAAGTTGAGCCTGTCCTTGAACACAGTGTGGCAGTCGCACTACAGTGCTCCCAAAGCCTCCATACCCTGTGATGAGGCCTGTTCTGGTTCCAACCAATCTGAGCAATGCTTGAAGTTGAGCCTGTCCTTGAACACAGTGTGGCAGTCGCACTACAGTGCTCCCAAAGCCTCCATACCCTGTGGTGAGGCCTGTTCTGGTGCCAACCAGTCTGCGCAATGCTTGAAGTTGAGCCTTGTCCTTGAGCACAGTGGGGACAGGCAGCTGGCTGACCCTGGTCTGCTTGATGTGGCCCCATTCCATGTGTTTGGAGACTTCCAGGATACACAACGTCTGTAGAGACCGAGGCTGTAACACTTCGTTTTTCACGAAATCCCTGATCTCTAGAGCCGTTTGTTTAGCAATTGCCTTCCTCGATGCTTCTTTCTCCTCGTTCTCCTCTCCTTAGCAATCACCCCCGTAATCATCGTCCTCCTCGTCCTCCACTGTGACATTGTCGAGTGGAATTCCCAAGGGGTCCTCCTCATCACTATCGTAATCATCTTCCTCCTCGTCCTCCACTGTAACATTGTCGAGTGGAATTCCCAAGGAAAGAGCAATGTTGCTATGGAATTCAGGTTCTCGATATATGTGCTGAAAATAATACGTCATATCACCAGAAACCCACTCCCTAAGTCCTTCCAGGATATCTTTATCTTTTACTACTCCAGCACGATATAAAAACTTGATGAGACGCGCAGCTCCGTCCGAAAAAGCTTCATGTAACGCTGGCTTCAGTTTCTCAGACTTGTTCTTAAAGAATGTCGTTAGCAGTCCTCACTGGCAGAGCGCCACAAGACATTTGGTACCAGGACCAAGGCCTTCCAAATCTGTTCCTCTGGAGGGGCTAGCTTTGTAATGAAGTTTCTTCTTCTTCTTCTTCTTCTTCTTTCTTCTTCTTCACCTTCTTCTTCTTCCTCCTCTTCTTCTTCATCGTTGTCACCTTCATCATACATCTTTTCAAACTGGCATTCAATAGAAAGCTCAAAGTTGCTGTCATTTATAATCGTTTCACAAAAACCTTTTCTGCTAAACACTAGTTCCTGAACTTCCCGTACATCACTTAACAGAGACGAAAGTTCACAACGCTGGACTGAATTGCATGTCAAAAGCCATCCTGAGCATCACACCAGAGGTAGAGCTGTCTTGGTTCAATCGCTGTTCCTGTGCAACAAAAAGAAAACAATTGTTCGTGATTAAATGGCCATTGTTCAGTTACATTTCAGCATTTAATAATGAAGGCCCCAGAGAAAAGCAACAGTTCTAATGGAATGGCTGGCTTGGAAGTGCAGGCCTCTTAAAACAACAATGCAGATCAATCCACACACCAACATTGATTGGCATTTTAAAAGAAAACAAGCTAGAAACTGATGAGGCTGTGAGCCTTGCTAACCTAGGAGCTAGCTTAGCAATGAAGAAGAGGTCCAATAATCTTCACAAAGCAGGGGCTTAGCTTAGCAATTTTTAAAATTTTGCAACGTCTTCCTATCTTCACAACGCAGGGGCTAGCTTAGCAATGAAGTAGAGGTACAACGTCTTCCTATCTTCACAACGCATGGGCTAGCTTAGCAATGAAGTAGAGGTACAACGTCTTCCTATCTTCACAACGCATGGGCTAGCTTAGCAATGAAGTAGAGGTACAACGTCTTCCTATCTTCACAACGCAGGGGCTAGCTTAGCAATGAAGTAGAGGTGCGACGTCTTCCTATCTTCACAACGCAGGGGCTAGCTTAGCAATGAAGTAGAGGTGCGACGTCTTCCTATCTTCACAACGCAGGGGCTAGCTTAGCAATGAAGTAGAGGTGCGACGTCTTCCTATCTTCACAACGCAGGGGCTAGCTTAGCAATGAAGTAGAGGTGCGACGTCTTCCTATCTTCACAACGCAGGGGCTAGCTTAGCAATGAAGTAGAGGTGCGACGTCTTCCTATCTTCACAACAGGGGCTAGCTTAGCAATGAAGTAGAGGTGCAACGTCTTCCTATCTTCACAACGCAGGGGCTAGCTTAGCAATGAAGTAGAGGTGCGACGTCTTCCTATCTTTCACAACGCAGGGGCTAGCTTAGCAATGAAGTAGAGGTGCAACGTCTTCCTATCTTCCTACAACGCAGGGACTAGCTTAGCTTTCACTTAGCTTTGGAAACGCACAAATGGTTTGGTGTTTATTTAAAGTTAAAAAGCCTTGCCCATGAGAAATACCCACGCAGTAGACAAAGAGGACTAGGGACAATTGTCATCATGATTCATTCAGC
>CM065699.1:6229291-6307167 GCA_017654935.2 Phymorhynchus buccinoides | reverse complement strand
TACTACATATTTACACTGGTTTGATATTCTTTTTTGTTGTTAATATTCATTGTTATTGTTTTGTCTTTGGTATTCTGACCTTTCATACGCGTTGTTCTAATTGCTACTTCCCTTTCTTACATATTGGTACAATTAAGTGCCAGTAGTTTAGTTATAAAATATTTAAATTAGTTTGATTGATCTTTGTTCTTTGGATTAATGCTTTGTTGAATGTATCCATTTTATTAATATGCCTTCTACATTAGATGTTTGGCCCTCTCAAAACGGTTTACGAGTAGGTTATCTTAATATAAATAGTGCTCGCAATAAAACTGATGAAATTACATCAATCTTACATAATAATGGTAATAATTTTCATATTTTTTGCATTGCCGAATCAAGATTAACTGATTTTATTCCAGATTCTGAGGTACTAATGCCAAACTACAATACCATTCGACTTGACCCTCACTCTCCTAAATCAACAGGGCTACTTCTATACTGTGTCAATTCACTGAACTATAAAAGGCTTCCTCATCTAGAAAATCATAATGTGGAATCTGTATGGATTGAAGTGTACTTTAAGCACCATAAACCTCTCATTATTGGATTCATTTATAGAAACCCGTCTGAAACTGCTAATTGGTATGATAATTTTAATTCTATGATGGATACAGTGATTCTTGATACCAAAGAAGTAATTTTATTTGGGGACTTCAACATAGATTTAACATTGTCAGGTACTCATTGGAGTCATTCTTATGCTACATATGGTCTGGAACAAGTAATCGATCGTCCGACACGTATTACAGATAAAACAGCTACGTTAATTGACCACATTTATGTAAATACAAAATCTAATATACTTGAATCATGTTCAGTACAAACTGGTTGTAGCGACCACTGCTCTATTTGTGTAACATGGAATAAAAAAGGTGTCAAAATTCCAAAGCCAGGGCACAAGGAAATTTTTTACAGATGTTTCACTAACTTCGACGAAACTACTTTTATAAGTGATCTATTAAATTCCGGACTAGATTTTGTTTATCAAATAAGAGACCCTGATGATGCAGTTGATTACTGGACCCGTACGTTTATTTCTGTATACGATAAACATGCCCCTTTTATAAAGAAAAGAGTAAAACATTCTATTAAACCACCTTGGATAACAAAAGAAATTGATGATGAAAGATATAAAAGAGAAAGTTTACTGTTGTCCAAGGATAAGGAAAAATTGCAGCAACAAACAAACAAAGTAAACTCAATGAAACGCAAAGCAAAAACAAAATATTTTCAAAATTTAATTTGTTCATCACAAAATCAAAAATTGGTCTGGAAAGCCATTAACATGTTAACTAATGCTAACTCCAACAATCACAATCCAATAAACGAAATATCACCTGATGACATTAACCTTCATTTTACTAACGTTGCTAACAACATAATTTTAAATGACAAATCCAACCAAAATGATTTATCAGTTCTGCAAAAATTCTGTCGATCAAAGAACATTACTTCAACCTTCACCATTCCGCCCATTTCAGTCAATGAAGTACTGTTCGAACTCTTACATTTAAAACAGTCAGGGAGTCGCGATTTAGATGGAATGGATGGGAAAATACTGAAAACCGCTTCATTTGCTATAGCAGACACTCTCACTTACATATATAACTTATGCATTGATAAAAAACAGTTTCCTCTAAAATTCAAGCAAGCAAAAGTTATACCATTACATAAAAGCGGTGATCGATCAAATCCAGCTAACTACAGACCTATATCAATATTAAGTATATTGTCTAAACCACTTGAAAAGCACATCCAAAAACATTTGAATTCTCATTTGAATCATTACGATTTAATAAATGAAAATCAGTCTGGTTTTAGACAAAATCACTCCTGCCATACTGCTCTTATACAACTAGTAGATAGATGTCTTTCAAATATCAATAACAACGAATTTACAGGTGCTTTATTCATAGATTTTGCTAAAGCGTTTGATGTTATCAACCATTCACTTTTAATTAAAAAACTTACTCATTACAACATATCTAGCAGTGCTTTGTGTTTCATTGCGTCGTTTCTTACTGATCGACAACAGCTGGTTGAAATCAATTCTGTAAGGTCAAAGTTACTCCCGATAAAGTTTGGTGTTCCCCAGGGATCAGTCTTGGGGCCACTTCTATTTTCAATCTATATTAACGACTTGCCTTTGTACATTAAATGCTGTTGTGAAATGTTTGCTGATGACACTTCATTGCAATCTAACAGTGCCAGTCCTTTTGAATTAGTAGACAATCTGCAGACCAATGTTAATAAGCTAACTGAGTGGACAGAATTGAACCACATGTCTCTTAATGCACAAAAAACAAAATGTATGTATATAACCACACGTCAAAAGCGAAAGAAGATGAACTCTGTGTTTCCTCCATTGTATGTCAAAGATAAAATAATTGAAGAAGTTTCCTCCCATAAAGTGTTAGGGGTTATCATTGATAAGGACGTATCGTGGAGTGATCACATTAATGACCTCGGTAAGCGTATCTCTAAAAGAATTTACCAGTTATCAAAAATAAAGAATTTCTTAGACCTTCATTCAAGAAAACTCTTTTTTCATGCACACATCTTACCTCTTATAAATTACGCATCCACGTTATGGGATAGTGCTAGTGAAAATAATCTAAAATACATAACTCGCTTACACAAAAGAGCTTTAAAGCTTGTCCTACTTAAGTCTACTAGTTTGACAATAATTGACTATAAACAACTAAACATCCTTCCGTTTAAAGAAAGACTTTTCTTAAACAAATGCCTATGTATGTACAACATCGTAAACGGAACAGCCCCAAATAAAATAATAAGTTCCTTTACATTAAATGAAAATCGACATACTCATAAGCTTTCATTTCCTAAGCCCCATAACGATCTGTTCAAATCCAGCTTGACATACTCTGGGGGAAACACATGGAACAACTTGCCATCATTCTTGAAATCATGTCCATCTAAACCAGCTTTTAAAAAAGCTTTAAAGAAGCACCTGGTTGATAAATTGTAATCTGGCATTATTGAGATGTATATATGCATTGATTGTTCTTATGTCTGGAAATATTCTTTTCTTCCTTCTATCTTCCCTTTCCTTCTGTTTTTTGTTTTGTTTTCCAATTGTGTGTGCAGGTAAGATCCAAAGACGGTATAAACCAACACCAATATTAAACTTTAAAAAAAAAAATGTTTTTAATGAAATCATTCATAACTCTTTATTTCGTGTGTGTATATAAAGTCATAAAACCCAGTGCCTTGACTGATTTTGTTTTCATGTCATGAGAAAGTGTGTGTGTGTGTGTGTGTGGTTGATAAATTGTATTTTGTTTTCATCTGTGTGTGTGTGTGTGTGTGTGTGTGTGTGTGTGTGTGTGTGTGTGTGTGTGTGTGTGTGTGTGTGTGTGTGTGTGAGTGAGCGTGTGAGTGTGTGTGTGTGTATATGCGCACACGCGCGCATGTGTGTATGTGAGTGTTTCCTCCCCCAGCTTTCTCTCCCTCTCTCTTCCTCCCTATTCCCTTCTCTCTCTTCTGTTTGGTTCTTTGTTGTTGTTGTTTTTCTTTCATTATACTGATCATAATGTTTTCTGTTTTGTGTTCCTGTAAATATGTCAAGTTCATTGATTTTTGATTGATGTGTATTTTTTTTTTATGAGGGCAGGATGAAAAAAAGCTTTGTTAGCTTATTCTTTAACCCTCAATAAAGATGATTTTGACTTGACTTGACTTGACTTGACACACACGCGGGCATACACACACACGCACGCACACATTTCTAGCCTGGGAGTGAGTGGCAAGTCAACTCTGTGGATTGGACCTATGTTAATATAATAATAATGCCTTCAATAATCCAATAAATAACAATAAAGGGAAATAACATGGCAGGATAGTTGAGCTGTTCGCCTGCAAACAGTGCAATATGAATTGTTTTAACTTCAATGTGCTTAGAGCTTAAAGATTAGGCGCTATAAAAGTTGTCTTAATGAATAAATAAATAAATGTGAAACTACATGATTTCAATTTTGAACTTAAAAATAAGCTGAATTAGAAATTGCAAAATAGTGAAAGCAAAAAGAATGCTTCCTTTGCCATTTCTCTGAAATTAATAAAATAAAACTATACAAAAGCCAAAAACAATCACAATTATCCTTACAATGTTTTGTATGCCATTCTCAAGTTTGGACTTGCTAAAAACCAGTTACTTCAGAAAGGAAAGAATCCCCCGAAGACGGAGTGGCTGCCCACGTGGCGGGGTAATGAAAAAGTCACACACGTAATGTTCTCATCCGTAGCTGATGCACGTGTACTACCATAGTGTCAGCTTCAAGTGCTTCCGCTGGTGGGATGATCCCTGGAGTCTTTTACAGGGCTCCCCATTTTGCTTGACCATAGAGGGTATTTTCACCCCCAGGAAGCAGCTATAGAGGGTCTCTTCACCCCCAGGGTGAACTTATAGAGGGTGAAAAATCAACCAGTCTAGAATGATCAAGTACTATCATGACCTGACCTTCACCTTTGTGAGCTGATGAAAGTGGCAAGTTGGACCGCGCTATCAGCATGCACATCATGGCTTCGGCCCTGGTGACGTCATTTTGCAGACCTTGCTTCGACTCTTCTTTCTTCTTCTCAATGAAGTTCTGCAGGAAGTTACTGCTTCCTTTCAAAACGCTCACCAGATCTTTGTGCGCCCCTTACAGTGTTTAGCGCAGTCAGCCAAACCAGCGTTACTGACAGTAAAATAATGTTTGCACACCGTGCAAAAAGCGTGATGCTCCCCACCCCCCTCTTCGATGCTATGATGCATAGAAACTCCCGATGGTAGCTCGACAGATATTTCTGGTTCTGGACAAAGACCCTAAATTGACAGAATTGAGATACCAACATGACTGATTGTGTCATCAAAAACCGTCACAGCTGTGCTCAATGCCACAAAAACTATATTGAAAGGGCACTTCAGAGGCCGCGAGGCCTAGTTGCCCTCATTACCGTGACCTGACCTGACCTGGTTCGCAGTCCTCGGAGTTGCTGTTCTATTTGGCTTGGTCTTTTTAGCTTAATTTTCCGATTCTACTTCTTCCACCTCTGATTCGTCATCCTTTTCGTGTCTTTTTTGCTTTTGCTGTGCACCGCAATCCATTTTTTTCCTCACAAGAACTGAAGCAAACTTTCTCTCAACTTGTACTGCAAAGCAGTTTCGAAACTGACTCAAAGGAACGCATCGGGTGATTTTGCGAAGTTGGCCGCCCGCGCAAACTGAAGGGACGTTATAAAGCAGTACAGCTTGCGTGCAGCAATGTCAAACTCAAACTCTTCAATGTCAAAGGAAACGCGCCCCAGCTATGTCGGCTTACAACGGATCGTTTTACACGGCCTGCGCATGCTGGAGTCTTGAAGTAGGTCGCCTAGTACACTTGCACTGAGACTTGGAAAACACGGCGGCCTCAGTTTGCCTAAAACTGAACGGATCTGTGTCCTTGACAACGCTCGCTCGAAATTCAAAGCTGCCGGTAATAAAAATGCGGAGTTTGCTATTTCGAGTCGTAGCTGTGTAGCAGACACCCTAATTTCGTAGCATGCTACGCCAAAATCGTAGCGTAACCAGGTCTGTCACGCACTCGGCAGATTTATAGTGCGTCTCATAACCCTCGAGTAGTAATTATAGTGCGTCGTTTCACCCGCAGTACGAAGTTTTAATGCGTCTGTCACGCACATTTGACGCACAGACGCACAGAATGGGGAGCCCTGTTTTAGTCAGGGTAAGCCAGCAACAACAGAAAGGAAAGAAAACGAAGTAACAGCTGTATTTTGATTTGTGCCATTGATTATGTGTAAGTCTAGCATGTTTATTGTTTTAACTTATTCATGTTATGTCCGGAATAAATAGATAGCTGTCAATTTAATGCATTTGCTTCAAGGGAAGTAAATCTATGCACACCATACCTTGGTCACTTCTAGACTCGCTTCGCTCCCTTAGACCACAATCTTGCCTCTGACTTTGCTTTTGTAGTGGTTTGTTGTGGGGAAACCAATCGCTGTAGAGAGTTTTTCTATATATAAAGTCTATATATATAAAAAGGTCTGATCTACCACTTCCCTATGTCTAAACCCTGAAGTACAAACCCGTAATCTTCTTTCATTTCTCCTGTTGTTTATGCTTGTTTTGTTGGTGTGTATGGCTGGACTGATTTGTGAGTCTTTTGAATAATTCAAAATCTTTGCGATGCGAATGAGTTAATGTTTTATATATTATATATTCTCCTCTAGGCCCTGAAGCAGGAGCTGTCGTTTGCCTGTCACCTAGGTCTACCAGCACTGATGATCAAATTGAGCAGTGGAAACTGTGCCAACATGGCACGGTGTCTGAACGAACACATCCTCTCCACATTCATCCCCATGGTGAGAAAATGAAACGCCTTTGAATCTCGTTCAGTCACTGTTTTTCTGTTGACTGTTGATAATGAATTTAAACAGCAGAAATTGCACCAACCTGGCCCTTTGTCTGAACGGACACACCCTCTCCACCTTCATCCCCATGGTAACCCCTGTTGGGACACCGGGAGGATCTTTTGTATCTATAGTTCCCCCACCTGGAAGTTCTGTGCTTGTAACTTCCTCTAATCTGTCACTCTCTTTGACTCTGCCTTTTCCTTTTGCTTGCTGTCATCTGTTATCTTTCTGCCTTACCGGTCCATTCTCCTGCCTTTTTTCACGAAGCACCTTCAAAAAGATTTCCTCCAGCCGAAGTCGGACTTGCTGGGCCTAATTATTTCTTCGTTAGGCGCATAACGGCAGTGTGACGCATATGCGCTCATAATTGACAGGAAGCTGTCTGAGCGATCGAAGAAGAAGAATCCCCGTGGTGAGAAAATTAAACACCTTTGGTTCTTAACAAATAAGTGTTTGCATTTTGACTGCTGATGGTGATAAAATCAAACATCATTAACCCTTTCAACGCCAGCCATGTTTCAGCCAAAACTTTCAACAAAACTTACCTGAAAAGAGAAAAGATTCTGTTTGCAATACAGTGGAACCTCCCTAATACGACCTTCAAAAATCATCCAAAATGAGGTCTTATATTTTAGTTATAAGGGAGGGGTCTTATAAAGGAGGTAATTTTAATACTTACAAAGAAGGGCAATGTCTCAGAGAAGTAGGTCTTATATGAGAGGGAGTCTTATCATGGGAGGTTCCACTGTACTGGGGAATCCTCTGTGACATGCATAAAGTAGGGTCTGCCCTTACCTCCCAGAATTAAGAACATGAGATTAACAGACCCTCATTTGATGCCTTTCAGTGACATGGGCGTTAAATCAGTGTGGTGCCAAGAGGCGACAGTGGCAATGAAAGGGTTAACCAGTGTTAATTCTTACTCACAGACATGGCACTATGTCGCTCCAATCTCCCATCTGACTCGTTAGATTTCAGGCCTGTGTGTCGCAAAGTGTAGCAACATTTCGCCTGATGCACTTCATGAAAATAATGTGTAAAAATTATAAAGAGAGGCCCCCTAAAATATGCAGGTGACCCTGTGTGCGCTGATTCTATCCCCTTCGATGTCAAGACAGAATTAACATTAGCATTAACTACCGTATTTTCGGACTACAAGGCGCACCTGATTATAAGGCAATACTGGATTCAAGTGCCATTACGTAGTGCCGCAGACATGACTGACCGAGGATTTAAAGACGATGATGATGGTGATGTTGATGACAGTGATGGTGATGAAGATGTGGATTTTCTTTTTGTGTTTTTTGTTGTTGCAGCAATACTGGATTCAAGTGCCATTACTCGGTGCCACAGACATGACTGACCGAGTGTTCAAAGACGATGATGATGATGCCATGGAAGGAGACGTGACTGAGGACACGTGGAAATGGTGGGTGTATCGTGTGTGTGTGTGTGTGCGTGCTTGTGTGCTTATGAGAGAGGAGGAGAATACAGGTTATTTTAATCTCTGAAAAATGGTCATTGCTATTCAAGATTGACTACCATGCACATCTATTTTGACAATGAATTCTTGTTATATATTTTTCACCTGTTTTGGAGACCGTTTGATGACAGAAATGAGGGAAACAGGTTGCTCTTTTTGTTAACAGATTATCTTCTCTGACATTAGTGTATATAGTTTTAACCTCAAGTTTTAAGGATAAGATTCCAAATTGTTATTCAAGTGGTTTTTTTAATAATTAGGCATTGAGAGCACATGCCGCCTGTCAGTCGCGTACCAAGTTGGACTTTAAACGCCGGGAGGCCCAGTAATAGGAAGAAGAAAAAGATGTGGATTTTGCCCATTTGTTCCCCCTCCCAGGTGGAACAAGTTCCGGTCGTTGTGCGACTCGTCGAAGAAGGTGGACGTGGTTCTGGAGGTGACGGCGGACATCCCCTCGGAGGACATGCTGGAGAGGTGGATGGCCGAGCCCCTCAAGGCCGTGGTGGTCTCCACCAGGCTGTTCCTCACCAACAAGAAGGGCTACCCTGTGCTGTCCAAGCCACACCAGAACCTGGTCAAACGGCTGTACAAGGTAAATATGCTTTGGAAATATAGTTATAGTCAAGTCAAGTCAAGTCAAAATGATCTTTATTGACGATAAAGGAATAAGTTAAACAAAACTTTTTTCAACTGTATTCATCTATAGTAGATGTGTGTGTGTTCCTTACCAAGTCTGTGTACCCTGTACTGTCCATGCCCCACCATTCCCTGGTGCAAAGATTGTAAAAGGATCTGGATCTGGAATTTTACGTCGCAGACGCTACTTCTGACGATAGACGCGACGGAACTAGGAGGGCGCATTCCCTATTAGAATTAAAAGAAAAAGATAGAAAGGAGAAAGACCTACTGCTTACCCTGGGTTAAGACCATTAAACCCCCCAGGTCAGCCGGAAGGGCCCAGGCCCCACTTCCAGAAGCAAGCAAAATAAATTAAAAAAAGGTTAGCAGACAGACAATGATACTTCTGCTGGCAAAATGTCAGTTTTAGACCAGTCACCACAGTCTTCAATTCTCCAGGTCATGGTGGCTACCCCAGAATTGCATCTGTAGCTCCACTCCCCCTGGCCAGGTCTTGCATTGTCAAGCATTGTGTGCAGGACAGCTTTGAAGAATACTGGGGTCAGATATTCATCTGTGGGGAATTGTTTTCAGGGCTCCCCAGTCTGTGCGTCAAATGTGCGTGACAGACGCATTAAAACTTCGTACTGGGGGTGAAACGACGCACTATAATTACTACTCGAGGGTTATGAGACGCACTATAAATCTGGCGAGCGCTTGTACTACAGACCCATGAGACCAATTAGGCATGTCTGGTACCACTGCTGTCTGTTTAGGTTAGAAGATAAAGACCCTTCTCAATTTCCTTCCTTTCTTTCTTCCTTCCTTCCTTTGGGTGACTGCTCTTGTCAATGTCAGCCTTATCTGAATGGCGCTCTCTCTCTCTCTTTCTTTCTCTCTCTCTCTCTACATTCGCTCACATAACACCGGTCCCGTCTTCCATAAATAGACAGGACAAGCATTGGGTTAGAAAAAGAAAACAAAACTCCATCACTTGAAGCAATTCAGAGGCATTAGCACAAGGTGAAGGTCAGGTCATGATAGTTATTGATCATTCTAGACTGGTTACAAGTTCAATGACCTTTGACACATCCCGGCGAAAGACACAGAGAGAGAGAGATAATTAAAGTGTGTGTGTGTGTGCTATTGAATGTTCAACATAAATTGTCATGCCTTGCTTGAAATTTTATAATTTTGTTGTTTCATCCTCAATGCCTCAAAAGAGGGCAAAGCATTAAAGTTCTTGATTCTTGAATGATGTGTGTGAGTGTGGCTGTGTGTGACTGTGTTGGTAACATTTGTGTGTCGGAAATGCCAGGCATGTAATGCTTCATACTGCCTGTGCATACAATACTTTACATTTTTGTGACAGTACCCACATGTCTTTATGCTTATTTTGTTTTGATTTTTCACCCTCTATAAGTTCACCCTGGGGGTGAAGAGACCCTCTACAGCTGCTTCCTGGGGGTGAAAATACCCTCTATGGTCAAACAAAATGGGGAGCCCTGGTTTTGAGCCGAAGATGTGGGATGGTAATCGTTCATGACGAAGCGTACTGCTCTTCGTTGGACCTTCTCGGTGTCATTGATGTTCTTCTGATCTCACATACTCAAGGTGGGGACGGACGAGAGTTTTGTAGGCCTGTTCTTTGATGTATCTGGTTGGTCTTGAGGGCCCTTCTGACGATGCCGAGGGTGTTGTTGGCTTTGCCCACAATGGTGTTGATGTGGGTGTCACTGTGTGTTGTGTTTCAGCTGGACCTGCAGGTGATACTGTCCGGGGCGGACCGACACTCAGACAAAGGCATCCGCTGCTACCAGCAGTACCTGGATCATCTGTGGCAGGTGAGAGATGCACAAACAGCTGCAGGGTTTCTGATTTTATCCTCTCTTAAGGGATACGCTTACCCCCTGTTTACAATTCTAAGGGGTATTTTCACCCTCAGTTTCAAATTTTAAAGGGTCAGGATTAAGACAAAAGCATGAGAAACTCCACTCATGCAATAAAACATGATACAAGAATGTTTTTTTATGTCATTAGAAAGAGAATTCCCTGAAGTTTCCAACTGTGCCATTTTCTCAGATGGACATTTTTGACACTTACCGTATTTTACAGACTACAAGGTGCGCACCCCCCAAATTTTACACAAAATTCCGATTTTGTTACTATATTTTCTTACTATGTTATCAGTCACATTTTAAGGCGCAGGAGTCTCAGTCTAGGAAAAAAGTATGGCCTTGATAGTCCGTAAATACGGTAATGTTCTTTCGTGGTGCTGGGTCGCATAGTAGGATCCTAGCAGACCTTGCAATGTGACTGATACAGTGATAGTGTGTAGGTGGGTTTTGTTGTTGCTGTTGGTTCTCTTTTGTGTTATGCTAATGTTCATCTGTTGACCCCTAAAATAGACACCCTTTGGTATGAAACTTATTTTCTGTGATGCGTTGTTTAATTTCGTTTGTTTTCTATAAGGGTGTTTGTTTGCCTTTTACTTTGTCTTTTCTTCTTTAATTATCGTTTTACATCATGCTTCTGTGTTGGAAAATTTGAATGGCAGAATGTTTTGCTGTAGCTTATATATTTATTCAGAACACATAGTAAGCTTGCTTGTAAGAGAGTGTGAGGATATGGGGTTGCGGTACCCTATTCCAAAACTTGTTACTTTTTTTCTTTAAAAAAAATGTTTGTTCAAAAAGACAAACGGTAAGTGATATCAGTGACTTTGATTTGCTTACTTTTAAACTGCCATATTTTTCGGATCATTAGGCGCTGCTGTGTACCAAAAAAAAGTCGAAGTATTTTAAAAAGTCGAAGTTTGAAGCCCATACACGTCCTGTAAACGCTTACCGACTGCCATTACTGCTGTCATAAATGAGAGTTGGCTTCCTTCTCAAATAATCGAACTTCCGTTTTTGCGACTTCCAGTTGTTGTGTTTGAACTTTTCTTCGTGAAAACTGGTAAGCTCTACAATGATGCTTTTTTTATATTCGTCGTATCAGCGACTCGTTTCCACTTTCGATGTTGTGACTCACAGTAGACTGTACTGTGTACGGCAATCGTTGCCTCTCTTCTCACGATTTTGTTCACTAATAGGGCGCCCTCATTTATTAGGCACATAGGTCGAAATTGGAGGGAAAACAATTGCCTTATAATTACGGTAAATGTTAAAAAAATAATATTTAACTTTTTTTTTCTTGTTAATGTTTTACAGAGTTCATTGGAGTGTTTAGATTAGTGGACGTGTGTGTTGTTTCTCTGTAGACCCAGGACCCCCCTGATTCGGTCACAGAGTTCATTACAGTGTTTAGATTAGTGGATGTGTGTGTTGTTTCTCTGTAGACCCAGGATCCGGTCACAGAGTTCATTGGAGTGTTTAGATTCGTGGACGTGTGTGTGTGTTTCTCTGTAGACCCAGGACCCCCCTGATCTGGTCACAGAGTTCGCCAAAGGCTTTGAGGACTACCTCCAGTGTCCACTACAGGTCAGTGAACATAGACATCGGGGCAATGTAACGCCTTTGTTATGTTGATGGAAACATGTAGCATTTTGTATTCCTTTTAAAAATTAAATACTCATGATGGCTTTTTGTAATCAATTCAGGCTAGGACTAGAGAAAAGTATGCTGTATAGTGGCTTTATAAAGTATAAACTGTTGTATCGAAAACTCACAATGTTTGGCAATTTTATTGATATTTCCATTAACATGAATGAAAGTGATTTATCTTTTAAATCAGGATGTAAGCAAATATGATGGTGCACAGGAAAAACAGACATAAGTTGCTCAGAATGTTTTTTGGGGTTGTTTTTTTAGCAAAAGCCCAAAACAGCCAACACCCCCCCAAAACCCAAAATACCAATATTCTATTTAGGGCGTAGTTATGTCTATTTTTATATATTCTAACTGTATGCACAACATGAAAGACAGTTTGGGACCATTTTGGGGGACTTGATTTTAAAAAGCAATTAAATAAACAAAGAGGCAAAAGTGTCTTCCATGTCCGATTTCTGCAATGATCTATCTCCAATGTCCAACTTCAAATGGCTGTCAAATCATAACCAGACGAGATGACTCCATTCTGTTTTTCTGTGTATTGACTAGGAATCTCTGCTCCATGTTGTAAACAGAACATCTCACTTCATGCCAATATTCCATGATGTCTGTTTTCACATGCACTATCAGTATCACAAATAGTTTACCGCTTCTTTTTAATGCTTTTGGTCACACTCAGGCAAGCAAAACATAATGTTGATATTTCACGACTAATTTGCTTTGCTTTGTATGCTGATAATGGCAGATTGGTTGCTTGTTCATTTCTTTTCCTTTTCTGTTTTCTTACCCGCCCTCTTCCCCCTATCTAAATTATTATCCCTCTCTTCCTCTGTAAGTCACATTTGTTGTGGTGGTTATTTGAATAGCATTCATGCACCAGCTTTCTTCTTCTTCCATTTAATATCCACAATCAACAATTTGATTTTTGGATACTGTTTGGTCGAGGTCCGAAGGTCGCACACAGAACAAAAACAAATCAAAAACAACCCTAATCTACTGTGACCCAGCCAGCCAAGACCCATTCAGCGGAAGCTCGGCGTGTTGCTGAATCGGCAGGAACTGGAACCCCTAAGCTAATTTTTTTTTAATAAATTTTATGGAGGGTATTTACAATGCTTAAACAGTAGACTGGAACAAGCTGAGTTCATTGCTTTTACGCTATCATATGTGTGTGACTGTTGGCACATATTTGTGTGTGAGTGTGTCTTTGGGTGTGTTCAGGGTGCATTTCTTCACATATGAAATCACAGTGGAACTTTCAAATGCTGTTTATCTTCACAAAAAATTTAAAAAAACAAGTTTAAAGCTCAAACCAAGAAAAGAAAGATTTAATACAAAGAGTCACAACGTTTCAGGCCCAACTCTTTTTTCAAGTAAAAAAAACAAAAACATTTTATAAGCTATTTATTTTGTTTTAACAAGGTAAAACTCTTTGTTGTTGGTTTTCACAGTCTGATGCAGTAATGCCAATTCATTTTGATTTACCCCTTGACTGTCAGAGAAAATCAAACAAAAATTCATTGTACAAATCATGTCATGAAAAAGACAACTGATAGAGCCAATCTGGCAAAATGGTCTGGGGATATAACTCTCTTGACTGTTAGAGCAAAAGCCAGCATATCAGTTACCGGGTATTCCTCTTCATCTGATGATGTCATCAATGATGTCATCAAGTCAGTATGTGATACATTATATGGCAGTCAAGGTGTTAATCCAAGAAAGCTGATCTATGTTGCAGCCTTTGATGGATAATCTGGAATCTCACACGTACGAGGTCTTTGAGAAGGATCCTATCAAATACTCAGAATACCAGAGGGTGAGTCTGTCAGGATGTGCTGTTTTGTTATCGATCTCATTATCATCATCTTCTTCGTCATCATGTTCACGTCATCTTTGTGGTCAGCATCATTATCATCTAATTATCATCAGCAGCAATAGCATCATGATCTGTTTCATCGTCATTGTTATCGTCATCGTTATCTTATCTATCTCAGTCGCCTATGAATAGTTAATGATTCCCACCCTTTAGTTATTAATTTCCCCTCTCTCTCTCTCTCTCTCTCTCTCTCTCTCTCTCTCTCTCTCTCTCTCTCTCTCTCTCTCTCTCTCTCTCTCTCTCTCTCTCTCTCTCTCTCTTCTTTTTTTTCTCTCATCCTTAAAGATGATATCCATGAGTGAAAATCACAGGTTTCACGGGTTTCTCTCTCTCGCTGGTAAGAAATCTTATTTTGACCAAGTGTGGCTCCCATGCAAATGTCCTCATGCACGAAAACGAGACATCACTTTAAAGAGCAGCCTTGATCGTATAAAGTCTGTATGTGGGCCACACCGACCCAGAAAAAACCAAGGGACTTAATCCAGCCGGGTCAGTGTGTCTTTAAAGACCCACTGATGCAACATGATTAAGTCCCTTGGTTTTTTTCTGGGTAGCTGTAACCCACATACAAATGTTCCCAACTTCAGATTGAGGCTGCTCTTTAAAATGATGTTTCGTTTTTAATTTGGGGGCATTAGTATGGGAGTCAAACCTGGTCAAAACAAGATTTCTTACCAGCTATAAGAGGGAAGACATGTGAAACCCGTGATTTTGACACGTGATCTGGTGGGTCTTTAACATGGTCATCATGTATCTGTTATTCCAGATTTAAGGTGTATTGCTGTCATTGTGTCTGTATGCATGTGTGTTTGTGCATGCATGAACTTGTTATTTCATATTTTCTAGCCACTGAGACTTGTACCTGTGGAATTCAGTTGCTCCTACCTGTAGAGCGTGTCGCCGCCAGTGCAGCACCATACTTTTTTTGTTGGAGGATTTGGGAAGCTTAACTACCAATTTGGTTCATACCTGGAAACAGGATTTATCTCTGCTCTTAAGGATTTTTAACTGCCTTGGGTTTTGTTTTGGGGGGAGGGGGTATTATAAAGCACCCATGTCAAACTTGCCTAAATCTCCGTTTGAAGGAGTCGATGTTCAGTTTGATTTTCCCGTCGACTTGGAAAGAAAGGGGCAAAGGCCAGGTTTCGAATCGGGGGCTCCCCGTGGGGATACCGGGGGATCTTTTGTAAAAATAGTTCCCCCACCTTCTTGAAGTTCTGTGCTTGTAAGTCCTCTAATCTATCACTCTCTTTGACTCTGCCTTTTCCCTTTGTTTTCTATCATCTACTATCTTTCTGACTTATTGGCCCATTCTCCTGCCTTTACAAAAAAAATCTAAATAATTTGTCTCCTTTGAGCTCTTCCGAAATCGGAATGTGTCGGCTGTACGCAGCGGGGAGACCAGTGAAAACTGAAAAGCGGACGCATACATACCTTGCCCATTATGGCCATATGGCCTGGGAACGAAGAAGAAGAATCCGGGTCAGTCACGCATTGAATTGGCAGGCAAACGTCTTGACCACTCTGCCACCTTCCTTTGTGAGTGTGTGTCTGTGTGAAGGCGTTTGTTGTGATTGATGTTGCTCAATGGTTGTTGTGGATTGACAGGCCATCTACTGTGCCATTCTGGACAAGGTGCCGGAGGCAGAGAAAGACACCAAAGAACTGTGAGTGATTCCAGGGCTTGGGTCAGATAAACACCTTTTGCAAATGGACAACTCTATAACACCATGTCCTCCCGTGGGGATACTGGGGGGGGGGGGTCTTGTATAAATAGTTCCCCCACCTTCTGGAAGTTCTGTGCTTGTAGCTTCCTCTAATCTGTCACTCTGTTTGACTCTGCCTCTTCCCTTTGCTTACTGTCATCTATTGTCTTTCTGCCTTACCGGTCCATTCTCCTGCCCTTTTTTCACAAAGCACTTTCAAAAATATTTCCTTCAGCCGAAGTCGGACTTGCTGGGCCTAACTAAGAAATAGTTAGGCGCATTAAGGCAGCACGACGCATCTGCGCTCATAATTGACAGGAAACTGTCTGAGCGATCGAAGAAGAAGAAGAAGAATAACACCATGTGTGTTTCTGTGTGTGTGCATGATGATCACATTCTTTGTAAACGTCTCATGTTTTAGGGGGTGTTTATGCCCCTGCAATTTTGTACACATATGCACATGCATGCATACACATATTGGTCTTTGTTTTGATAGAAACTGATAAAAAAAAAAGCTTATTGAAAAAAAAACAGCAGCGGCAAAGTAAAATGTATATCATATGTCACAGGAAAATTTGAAAACAAGGAAAATTCTGGGTTTTCCCAAGCAAGTGGCTGCATGCTATCAAAATCATATGAGAGAGAGGGAGAGAAATAGATGTAAAGATTAAGAAAAACAGACAGAGAGAAAGAGGGGGGAGAGAGACAGACAGAGAGAAAGACAGGGTGGGGGGGGGGAGAGAAAGAGAGAAAGAAAAGAGACAGAACGAAAGAGAGAGTGACTGAGAATGAGAGGAGGCGCATACCTAACTTTCAACTATTGATTACTGAATAACTACATGTATTGAATATTTGGCTTTAGGCGCATAACAGCAGCATGACGCATCTACGCTAATATGACAGGAAAATGAGCGAATGAAGAAGAAGATGAATATTTTTCTGGATTCTAAATTTTCCCGTGACATATATAATTGATAGTGGTTTAACCCTTTCACCGCCAGCCATTTTTCAGAAAAAAATGTCCATTAAATTTACCTGGGTAAAGAACAAAATCTGTCTCTAATATTGGGGATTCCTCTGTGACATATTTAAAGTTAGGCTTATCCTTACCTCCCAAAATTAAGAGAACAGGGTGTTTGAATAACAGACCCTGGTTTGATGCCTTTTAGTGACATGGGTGTTAAATCATTGTGGTGCAAAAATGCGACATTGGCGGTGAAAGGGTTAATGCCGTTGTGTGTTGTGCAGGGTGCTGATGGTGGTGGGGGCAGGCAGGGGGCCTCTAGTGAGGGCCGCCATCACCGCCCTCAAACAGGCCAACCGCAAGGCCAAGAAAATCTACGCCGTGGAAAAGAACCCCAACGCTGTTGTCACGTGAGTCAAGGAGAGAGAGACAGACATACAGACTGTGAGAGACAGACAGCACAGAGAGAGAGTGTGTATGTGTGTGTGTGTTTGTCAAGGAGAGAGAGACAGACAGACAGACTGTGAGAGAGACAGACAGCACAAAGAGAGAGTGTGTATGTGTGTGTGTGTGTTTGTCAAGGAGAGAGAAACAGACAGACAGACTGTGGGACAGACAAAGACAGCGACAGAGTGTGTGTGTGTGAGGGGGGGGAAGATACTCTACCATGGGTGAAAGTAGTTCAGACGGGCTCATGAAATCAGGATTGAAAAAGCTGATAGAAACAGTCTTCAGGATCGGCCATCTTGTCATCTGGAACCACAGTCTTATAAAATCAAACGTTTCTGCCAACATTAATGGCAGATTAAAACAAGATGATAGATATCCAATTCTAACATTATCCCCACCCATCCTGTATAGACACACACACACATTGGAAATTATTTTGAATGCAGTCACCACTTCAGGACTGGGAAGATTCAGAGAACATTGAAACATGTTATTTCGGGATTGAGAAAATGTTTTACTTCACCCATGTTTTATTCCAGTTCTCACTCTACCCAAGCGAAAATGCAAACCTGCTGGACAGTGTTGAAGAATGTGTTGAGGGGTTTGATGTCGTAGAGCATCATGTGTTGAACAGTGTTGAAGAATGTGTTGAGGGGTCTGGTGTCACAGAGCATCATGTGTTGGACAGTGTTGAAGAATGTGTTCAGGGGTCTGGTGTCGTAGAGCATCGTGTGTTGGACAGTGCTGAAGAATGTGTTGAGGGGTCTGGTGTCGTAGAGCATCGTGTGTTGGACAGTGTTGAAGAATGTGTTGAGGGGTCTGGTGTCGTAGAGCATCATGTGTTGGACAGTGTTGAATGTGTTGAGGGGTTTGGTGTTGTAGAGCATCATGTGTTGGACAGTGTTGAATGTGTTGAGGGGTCTGGTGTCGTAGAGCATCATGTGTTGGACAGTGTTGAAGAATGTGTTGAGGGGTCTGGTGTCACAGAGCATCATGTGTTGGACAGTGTTGAAGAATGTGTTGAGGGGTCTGGTGTCACAGAGCATCATGTGTTGGACAGTGTTGAAGAATGTGTTGAGGGGTCTGGTGTCACAGAGCATCATGTGTTGGACAGTGTTGAAGAATGTGTTGAGGGGTCTGGTGTCACAGAGCATCATGTGTTGGACAGTGTTGAAGAATGTGTTGAGGGGTCTGGTGTCACAGAGCATCATGTGTTGGACAGTGTTGAAGAATGTGTTGAGGGGTCTGGTGTCACAGAGCATCATGTGTTGGACAGTGTTGAAGAATGTGTTCAGGGGTCTGGTGTCACAGAGCATCATGTGTTGGACAGTGTTGAAGAATGTGTTGAGGGGTCTGGTGTCACAGAGCATCATGTGTTGGACAGTGTTGAAGAATGTGTTGAGGGGTCTGGTGTCACAGAGCATCATGTGTTGGACAGTGTTGAAGAATGTGTTGAGGGGTCTGGTGTCACAGAGCATCATGTGTTGGACAGTGTTGAAGAATGTGTTGAGGGGTCTGGTGTCGTAGAGCATCATGTGTTGGACAGTGTTGAAGAATGTGTTGAGGGGTTTGGTGTCGTAGAGCATCATGTGTTGGACAGTGTTGAAGAATGTGTTGAGGGGTCTGGTGTCACAGAGCATCATGTGTTGGACAGTGTTGAAGAATGTGTTGAGGGGTCTGGTGTCACAGAGCATCATGTGTTGGACAGTGTTGAAGAATGTGTTGAGGGGTCTGGTGTCACAGAGCATCATGTGTTGGACAGTGTTGAAGAATGTGTTGAGGGGTCTGGTGTCGTAGAGCATCATGTGTTGGACAGTGTTGAAGAATGTGTTGAGGGGTTTGGTGTCGTAGAGCATCATGTGTTGGACAGTGTTGAAGAATGTGTTGAGGGGTCTGGTGTCACAGAGCATCATGTGTTGGACAGTGTTGAAGAATGTGTTCAGGGGTCTGGTGTCACAGAGCATCATGTGTTGGACAGTGTTGAAGAATGTGTTGAGGGGTTTGGTGTCGTAGAGCATCATGTGTTGGACAGTGTTGAAGAATGTGTTGAGGGGTCTGGTGTCACAGAGCATCATGTGTTGGACAGTGTTGAAGAATGTGTTGAGGGGTCTGGTGTCACAGAGCATCATGTGTTGGACAGTGTTGAAGAATGTGTTCAGGGGTCTGGTGTCACAGAGCATCATGTGTTGGACAGTGTTGAAGAATGTGTTGAGGGGTCTGGTGTCACAGAGCATCATGTGTTGGACAGTGTTGAAGAATGTGTTGAGGGGTTTGGTGTCGTAGAGCATCATGTGTTGGACAGTGTTGAAGAATGTGTTGAGGGGTCTGGTGTCACAGAGCATCACGTGTTGGACAGTGTTGAATGTGTTCAGGGGTCTGGTGTCACAGAGCATCATGTGTTGGACAGTGTTGAATGTGTTCAGGGGTCTGGTGTCACAGAGCATCATGTGTTGGACAGTGTTGAAGAATGTGTTGAGGGGTCTGGTGTCATAGAGCATCATGTGTTGGACAGTGTTGAAGAATGTGTTGAGGGGTCTGGTGTCACAGAGCATCATGTGTTGGACAGTGTTGAAGAATGTGTTGAGGGGTTTGGTGTCGTAGAGCATCATGTGTTGGACAGTGTTGAAGAATGTGTTGAGGGGTCTGGTGTCGTAGAGCATCATGTGTTGGACAGTGTTGAATGTGTTGAGGGGTTTGGTGTCACAGAGCATCATGTGTTGGACAGTGTTGAATGTGTTGAGGGGTTTGGTGTCGTAGAGCATCATGTGTTGGACAGTGTTGAAGAATGTGTTGAGGGGTCTGGTGTCGTAGAGCATCATGTGTTGGACAGTGTTGAAGAATGTGTTCAGGGGTTTGGTGTCGTAGAGCATCGTGTGTTGGACAGTGTTGAAGAATGTGTTCAGGGGTCTGGTGTCACATAGCATCATGTGTTGGACAGTGTTGAATGTGTTGAGGGGTCTGGTGTCACAGAGCATCATGTGTTGGACAGTGTTGAAGAATGTGTTGAGGGGTCTGGTGTCACATAGCATCATGTGTTGGACAGTGTTGAATGTGTTGAGGGGTCTGGTGTCACAGAGCATCATGTGTTGGACAGTGTTGAATGTGTTGAGGGGTCTGGTGTCACAGAGCATCATGTGTTGGACAGTGTTGAAGAATGTGTTGAGGGGTTTGGTGTCATAGAGCATCATGTGTTGGACAGTGTTGAATGTGTTGAGGGGTCTGGTGTCACAGAGCATCATGTGTTGGACAGTGTTGAATGTGTTCAGGGGTCTGGTGTCACAGAGCATCATGTGTTGGACAGTGTTGAATGTGTTCAGGGGTCTGGTGTCACAGAGCATCATGTGTTGGACAGTGTTGAATGTGTTCAGGGGTCTGGTGTCACAGAGCATCATGTGTTGGACAGTGTTGAATGTGTTCAGGGGTTTGGTGTCACAGAGCATCATGTGTTGGACAGTGTTGAATGTGTTGAGGGGTTTGGTGTCACAGAGCATCATGTGTTGGACAGTGTTGAAGAATGTGTTCAGGGGTCTGATGTCGTAGAGCATCATGTGTTGGACAGTGTTGAAGAATGTGTTCAGGGGTCTGGTGTCACAGAGCATCATGTGTTGGACAGTGTTGAAGAATGTGTTCAGGGGTCTGGGGTCCAGAGGCACATGGCCATTGTCAGTATGAGTGATTTTGAGTCGATTGAGGTGGCTCAGCAGTCTGCAGTGGCCAGTCCTCAGCCGGAAGAGGGTTGTTTGCTGGAGTCTGTTGAGCTGGTGGATTGTATCAACGCCACTGTCTTCACCCTGCCTTCTCTTCCACTGGGACCGGTAGTGGTTGTGGATGATTGTTTTTGCTTCCCTGTACTGGCTGTAGGTCACTGCATGACTGAACTGCTCCATGCTGCTGCCTGATTTGGAGAGAGCGTTAGCTTTCTCGTTTTTGGTGATCCCACAGTGAGATGGAATCCATTGGACTTTTGAACTCAATCGCATCCTTCCGCATAAATATGTATGTGTCATCATTGAGGACGAATCGCCTTATTTTGCCTAGAAATATAAAGCTATTAGCTTGACAAATTCACTTCAAGGGAAGTAAATCTGTGTGTACAGCATAATTTGGTTATTTCTAATCTCGTTTCGCTCCCCTAGACCACATCTATGCGTCTTACTTTGCGTTTGTTGTGGGGAAACCAATTTCTGTGAAAAGTATTTCTATAAAAAGTCTGAACTGCCGTTTCCCTATTGCTATGCCTCAAGTAACAACCTGTAATCCTCTTTCATTTCTCTTTTCGTTTATGCCTGTTTTGTTTGTGTGTATGGCTGGAGCGATTTGTTGAGATTTTTGAATAATTCAGAATCATGCGATTTCTAGGTTCGCAGCTCAGTGTAATGGCTGCGATGAGATTGAGTTTCAATGGAAGATGAAAGTGTCATAGATCCCTGTGATTAACGTGACGCCTGCAGTGTGTTCAATGCGTGCAGGCTGGAGAACATGCGCGAGGAGATGTGGGGAGGGCTGGTGGACGTGGTGTCCTGCGACATGAGGGTCTGGGACGCCCCCCAGAAGGCAGACATCCTCATCAGCGAGCTCCTGGGCTCCTTCGGGGACAACGAGCTGAGCCCTGAGTGTCTGGATGGGGCACAGAGGTTCCTCAAAGGTGAGAGAGAGAATGGATGTTAATGCTGTCTACGTACCAATATCTTCATCAGCAAACTCTTGGTGTTATTCGTGGACAACGAGCTGAGCCCCGAGTGTCTGGATGGGGCACAGAGGTTCCTCAAAGTTGAGAGAGAGAGAGATAATGGATGTTAATGCTGTCCATGTAACGATATCTTCATCAGCAAACTCCTGGTGTCTTTCGGAGACAACGAGCTGAGCCCTGAGTGTCTGGATGGGGCACAGAGGTTCCTCAAAGGTGAGAGAGAGAGAATGGATGTTAATGCTGTCTACGTACCAATATCTTCATCAGCAAACTCCTGGGGTCTTTCGGGGACAACGAGCTGAGCCCTGAGTGTCTGGATGGGGCACAGAGGTTCCTCAAAGGTGAACTTTTCTCTATGACAGTTAAGAGTCAATAAGAGCAGGGTGAAGTCCCACTGTTCCAAATTGATAGCTAGGTTTCCCACCGCCTCCCCCTCTCCCCCTGAAAACAGACTTGGTGGAGCTGCGCTGTATGTGTCATTATCTTGGTGTGTGAGAGAAAAGTTTTGATAGGGTGCCTGTATCAATATGGGTTTTTAATTCCTATTATTACAAAAGTAAATGCATTGTTTTATTTTATTGATTCAACCTTGCCTGAAGTTTAACCCTCTTGCATTCGCGTTTGTTAAAGAAAAAAATTTCTTCTACTGTTCAGATCTATTTGTTCACACATTTTCAGGAAAGTCTGTCTTTTGAAGCACACAGAGCACCATACAGTCACCATGGCATCACTGCTAATGAGAAGCTTCTTCATGGTGTGTGTATAACAAGCCAGAACTTGGTGCATGATGGAAATGCCATCAGAGGGGGTCTCAGAGTGGGGGCAAGCTATGGACGGTTTTGGGCGGCTTGAATACAAAGAGGCAACTTCCAGCTGGGCGGTTTTGGGCGGAATGAATACAAGAGGGTTAAGCGTTACCTTGAGTATAGATTTGTGTATGTTTGTTTCCGATAACGGAATCGCCATTCCAGATATGACCTTTATTGGTACACGTCTTGCACAAGACAGTATCAGTATGGGTATGATGTTCATGCTGGTACACATATTTCAGATGACGGTATCAGCATCCCTACGAACTACACCTCGTACCTGGCTCCCCTGCAGTCGGCCAAACTGTACAGTGAGCTGAGGGTCTCCAAGGACAAGGACAAACCACCGGAGGTATGTGCACTACACTACAATACAATACACTACTCTGCACTACACTACACCACAGTTATGTGCAGTTAAACTGCCTGTAATACTCCCTTTACAAACTGTACAGTGAGCTGAGGGTCTCCAAGGACAAGGACAAACCACCGGAGGTATGTGCACTACACTACTCTGCACTGCACTACACCACAGTTATGTGCAGTTAAACTGCCTGTAATACTCCCTTTACAAACGGTACAGTGAGCTGAGGGTGTCCAAAGACAAGAACAAACTACTATATGGCCTCTATAGGTGCTACAGCCTTCTCTTTTCTAATGGCCGCCTGAGTTAGACTAAAGCGTTTGCACAAAATTTCCACAAAACAAACCTTTTTTAAATTTTTAGCTATTTTGTGCAGTTTACCAAAAGGAATTTCGCTCACAACAAAGGAAAGAGCTCTTTTTTTTTTACCGCACTACAAAAAGAAGAAAAAGCTTCAACCACTCTTGAGTGGCCTCCACCCACCTCGTCTGAAATGGCTTCTCTCGCCGGCAACTCTGCTAAGGATGAATCGCCGTTTTGACTTTGATTTATATGAAACCGGAGCAAAGTGAGTGTTCTGATCCTTGAAAAGACTGTCTTTCTGGTGATCTGGACGTGTTTCTTGCAGAAACTCATCCATCAGGGTGCCCCTTTAAGGACCAATGCTCCCACCTGAAGAGTGTGTCGCTGCAAGCACACCACCACCCTTTTGGGGGAGGGCTTGGGAAACCTTGCTATCCATTTGGTCATACCAGGCAGCAGGATTTCTCCCTGCTCCTATCGACTTTTAACTGCCATGGGATTTTTACGTGCATGAAACACACGGTTCAGACCAGCGTATAAGCCCTCATCCGAAGGACTCGACGTTCAGTTCGATTTTCCCATCGAACTAGAAAGAAAGGGCGAGGCCGGTATTCGAATCTGGGTCACTCGACGTATTGAAATTGGCTGACGAACGTCTTCTTCTTCTGCCAATGATGTCCACCTGCCGTAACCGGCAATAACTGACAAATATTGGGGTTCAAAGAAAAATCGCTCGCGGGGAAGAAAAAACAACAACAACAAAAACACTCTGCCATCTTCCTCTCTAAAAGAATGAATGAATTCCCCAATGATTCTCTGATGATGAAAAAATATTTTTAAAAATCTGAACTCTAAATTCATTAAATGTTTTTGCCTTCTGCACACTGTGTAGTGGATTGAGGACCGCGGGGGTGGGGGTGGGGGGTGTCATTGCTAAACAAAATGGTGTCCATTTCTTTCCTTTATATTCTACCTTGTAAGCTACAGTAGTGCTTGTTTTGCTGTCCCTGTGACTGTTGCATGGGTGAAAGTAGTTCAGGAGGGTTCCTCAAAATCGGGAACATCCGGAATATGGTCTTATGTTATTGTTTTCGTACCCTGGCTAAAAGACTCCAGGGTTCATCACAACAGCCGAAGCACTTGAACACTATGATTCAAATGTGCTAGCTAGGGATGAGAACATTATGTGTGTGATCGTTTTTTATTACCCCGCCACATGGGCAGCCACACTCCGAATTCAGGGGATTTGGGAGACTGATGATGTTATGCTAGGAGCTTGTCATGGCTGAAGGCAATCCCCCTGCAGAGCATATAACAACATTTTTATGTAGCCTTGGTGTTCTAGCCTATGTCAATTGGTCTGACGCAGCCTTAAGCCAAGGTGACCATGGTCTTATAAAATCCACCAATCTAATTTAATCATACTGTACCAACACCTGAAACAACTGCATTAGCCTAAAGCAACCTGGAACTATACCATAGCACATAGCTAAAACGAAAGTGGCCCCATCTGACCTTGACCCATACCGCATGGAGGGCGGGAGTGACTCCCCTTACCCGGGTATGACGCGCACCCCAATGACCGGATATGTCATTCATTAAATTTTCCAGCCTTTCTTTGTTGACCTGGGCCTACCTGGCTCCGCCTTTTCTGACTCTTGTCTATTAACTGGTGGGTTCGTTCCGTGTTCCTCTTCTATTCAGTTTTCTTGGGAAGGCTGTTAGTCATCCTATCGATATTATTTCATTGTCATTTCTTGGTGTTAGTTTTAGTTGAAAAATTATTTCGTTCACTCTAGTGTTCGTTTTCGGGGTGGCGTCAGCCATTATGGCTTCTTGCACCCCTCGGTTTCCACTTCGGGCAAAGCAGTTTCTGCTTCGGTTGTTTTTCTGTTTCCAAGTCAGTTGACTCTTCTTCTCTCCGATAGGGACCCTTTGGGCAGGTTCTCTTAATCTCTCAAGAAGTTTTTCGTCTAAACGGTCTGGGCCTCTCACAAATCCTACGTCTAGTACGTCCAGTCACAGTCCGTTTCTCGTTACACCGGCCTAACCGGTTTCACGAGCCCATTCCAGTTTCTCTCCCTTCGGAGGGCCTCTGCTCCTTCTCCTTTTCCGTTGGACTCGCAGGCTTTGTACTACGCTGTCTTTCTTTCGTCACTTGGACTCTTCGGGTTTCAGGGTTCTCCCTTTCGCATCGACAGAATCTTCCTCCTATTTCGGTTCTATGAGTTAGGCCAGAGAGGGTGCCGCCAGTTGTCTCTTCTCGTGAGACTGTCACTGGCGCAGGAGGTCTCCTTCTTCTGTTCACAGGCTTGCCTCCAGGAGGCCCTTGTCCGCTAAGGCCAGCGTCGACCTCAACAGGGATAGGAAATCCCTTTCCACCTCTGGTTTCCGTCCTGTGGGCATGATGTTTACGGAACAGAGAGGCTCCCCTCCGGGGAGCTTGCCTAGTGACAGAGTGTGACTCCTCTGTCACCAGACTGGCCAGTCTGTCAGGCAATCATCCGGTGGTACCTGGGAGGTACCTCCAGGATCGGGAACGGCCTGTTCCCTTTCCTGAGTCCGGGCTCAAATCCTCCACTCAGTTCGAGGGAGAGGTTACCAGGACAGTCAAATCGGTCGGTGCGGGGCACCTTCATACCGATAAGAGTCCATACCCCCCTCCCGGGGGATGGCTCTCCAGTGATCCTGGCACTGGCGCGGTTGGGGCCTCTTGGCAGTCCCACCGCAACCGGAAATTCGCTTCTCACGGTTGTGAGACGGTTTCCTCCGGTTCTCCCGGTGCTTACCCGGTTTCACCCGGTATTCATCCGGTTTCTCCCGGTTGTCTCCCGGTTGCTTGGCCAACGCTACGACATACCGGGGGATGGCACGGTTGGAGCCTCACCGGCATTCCCACCGCAACCGGGCACGATTTGCTTCCCCCGGTTGCGAGACCGTTTCCTCCGGTTCTCCCGGTGTTTACCCCCGTCAAGACGGTAATCATCCGGTTGTCTCCCGGTTGCTTGGCCAACGCGGACATACCGGGAAAGGGTTCGTCTGGAACCGGAAAATTCGGATGATGAATTTCCGGTTCGTTCCTCCGGTTCTGGGTACTCGTCCGGAAATGTCCCGTTTTCACGGTGGACGTCAGGGTCTCCGTCGGTTCCTGCCAGTGTTCGGACGTAGATCTACACACTCCCAACCGGCAGAACCCTCTTCCAAGCATGGTCCTCCAGTGGTGTTTGATTCTATGGGCCGTGCTTATCAGAAGCTTCAGCGACTAGACCCCTCCAAGGAATTCTGTGTGGAAGATGGCAGAAGCTGACTTGGTGCTGGACCCTCAGTTGGAGGTCCCTCACTTTCTAACAGAGTCTTCTGTTCAGAATCTTCTCAAGATTTTGTCTTTGTCGTGCCCTTACGTGGTTTGCCTGTTCGTTCCACCCATCACAGAGTCCGCCACTGATCGCTCAGTTGGCTCTCTTCAGCAGTCTAAGAGCTCTTTGACTCTCCAATGAATCCCTCCTTCATGGAGGATTCGGTGGTTAAAACTGAATTCACGTTGAGGACTGGTAAAGTTTAATCATCTGGTTAGATCTACTTCGATCTTCTGGTCTTGAGCTCTTGTTCTTCTGATCGATCGCTCTCACCTATCCATTTAACGGGTATGGGCAACGGACCGTCCGATTCCGTTCCGGTTCAAGAACCTCGTGGTGATTCTGGCCTCCCGTGCTCTTCCGCCAATTTCACCGTTTGTGGCTTTTGGGAATGATCCATCGTTTTTTCTTTGTTTCATTCATGTCTGTTGCAACGGCTCCTGTGGTCCGTTTCTTCAATTCTGACGAGCATGGGTTTTCTTGCTCTATTCAGTTTCATGCCTTTCTGGTTACAACAAGGGTTGTTCAACCTGATTACTCATTCAACCGGTCCTGCCAACCGTTCTATCAACTTTTCCGACCTTTTTCGGCCCAGCCTGTCAGGCTCTTTTTCTTACTTGCGATACTCGTTAGTCATGGCCGTTTAAAGGGTTATTTTTGTTCCTCTGTTCTCTACCGTTTCTTTCAGTCAGTACCGTTCAAATGGATTTTTCCACGGTTATCCTGACGTCACTTGGATACTCTGTTACGCTTCTCGCAGTAACTAACCGTTTCACTTTGGGCAGGTCTACCAGGCCCAAGGAAGATTCAGTTCCCTTGGGCTCTTTTGTTGTTCATCCTTTCAAGTTGGTACTAGGTGTCCATGAGGACTACCTCCCTTTTCCCTCTTTCTCCAAGCCTTCTAAGGCTGTAGCAGAGAAACTCCATTGTGACAAGAGTCTTGCCCGGTCAAGTTTTTTCCTTCCAACGTTATACAGTTGGAAGCATCTTTGTCCAAAGCCCTCAAGGGCTGTGCTTTTGTGACGTTGTTGATTCGGTTCATTGCTGTACTTTGAACAAAACCTCTCCAACGACCTCTCTTGCGGTTTTCAGGCTCTTTGAGTCCGTGAATGGAACCAACCATTGGAGTGGCTCTAGCTTCTCTTGGTGATTCTTCTGGCCAGAGACTCTTTTTAGGGGCACTTTAGGGACTGTCTGGTTATGAGGTTCGACACGGTCGGATTCACAGTCTCAGCCTCGGAGGACACTGTCCTCGTTTTCTCTGTTGTGTCCGACCTCTCAGTAACGAAGGCGGTCACACTTTTCCGTCTCCTCAGACTTCTTAGTCTGATGGGGTCGATTTCGGAGCTCCTTCCTCCTGCCTGGGTATACAAAGGCCCTTGCAGAGAGAAGTCAGAGTGCGCACTCCTTCTTTCACGGTTTCAACCATGAGTTGTTCAACCTGTTGACTCGTTCGGCCTTCCAGTCATCCTGTTTCGGACTGGTTCCGTCCCGTTCTTTCGAATGATGTCTGTCCGGCTAGGCATGATCTTCCCTTGCTCAGCCGTCAGATCACTCGTTTCCACAGCTTTCAACCATGAGTTGTTCATCGGGGTGATTTTTGCCTTCCTTCAGGCCCCCCCCCGGTCTGGTTCCGTCGGCGTCTCGTTCCGACCGTTTTTATGGTTTAGGTCGAGGTGTGTCACTAAACGTCACGTTTGCACACTGTTTCGCTTTTTCGTCTACATGTTTTCCTTTTCAGGTGGGGACCCCCATTTTCCGCGTCATCTGGGTTCGATTTGACGTCACGTCGATAGCACTATGTTGCTGTTGCTGTCTGTTCCTACTTCATAGGCAGTTTTTTATCTTTTATTTTACCTCCCATGCGATCGAATTGTCTCCGCTGGTTTTTCACCCAGTCAACGGGGGTCCCTTTCGTCGGTCTTAGCATGTAGAGTTGGTTACGAAGTGCAGTCGCACATTCGTACCGTGGCTTCTCAGTTTGCTAGTTCAGAGGTTGAATCTGCTGCTTTTGCGGATTCTCATCTTAATCTTTTAGTACTAGCTGTCTCTTCCCGCCATCGGTCCTTTGCTTGCCCGACATTCTGAACAAGTCTTGTCCAAATGTGGGCCAATTTGTTTTTGACTCAGTCTCGCCACTTCGATCGATATTTTTCCGGTTCGAAAGGGCGTAGCAGCGTGTGGTGGCCCGGTCCGGCCACTCATAGTCCGTAATGTATCAGGCCTTGGCTGCTCTAGGTGACTCCATGCGGAGTTTGTCATCTCCTGGCTGCTTTTTTAGTCAGCCATGTGCTTTCCTGAGATGCCTTCCTGGATTTTTCCAGGACTCTTTCGTTCGGTTCGTCTTTGGTGGTGACAGGAAGTACGATCCGTTAAGACCTTCTACGGTACAGTCTGTAGAACTCTTGGCGTTTTCTTCACGAGTCTGGAAATTTCTCTGCCCGGACCCTTTCGGGGTACAGAGCAGCCATCATCAGTACGAGTTCCATGGCCATAGGTGCTACCGTACCGCTAAGCTGTACGCCACCACTGTCTCGCTCTTCTTGGAAGTGCATGCCGTTGTATTCCTCCTCTGATGGCACTAATCCCCCGGGTGTTGAAGAAGTCCTCCGGGAGCACCCGGACTTGATTCTCGACACCAATGTGGCCCACGAGCCATTGGTTTCCAGAAGTTCTCTACATGGCGAAGGACGGTCCTCTTCCTCTCAATCTCACTCACGCCACTCTAATTCAGCCAAGAGGCTGGGTCGGACACCCTTGCCCTTCAAGGCTAATCTTGGTCGCATGGCGACTATTCGACTAGGGCTTCGTAGCCAGGGATTCTCCACACGCACTGTGGACCTGTTGGTCGCCTCTAGGCGTAAGTCGACTCACGATCTGTATGATTTTCGTTGGACCACCTGGTTTTCCTTCTGTCAGGTTAGAAAGTTTGACCCGATTCGTCCCCTGGTCCAGTTTTTAGAATTCCTCTCTCACTTGCTTAGAACCAGGAATTTGTCTTCTCAAACCTTATCCGGTTATAGGCGGCTTTGATTAGCACAATTTTGTTGGCCTTTGGTTCCAAGTTTACGGAGAATCTCTCAGCCTTGCCTGTTTCTCACTTTCTCGACACTGTTCCAGGCTCTGTCCAGGACGTTCCAGTGTCCCCAGTGGGACATCTTTTTTGTTCTTTCTTTCTTTTCTCAGGGACAAGTATGAACCTCTGAAGTCGTCCCTTAAGCTTCTGACTCTTAAGACAGTTTTTTCTGATCTCGCTCGCCACTCTCGGCGCATCAGCGGTGTGCATGCTCTGAGTGGCCTGACCAAGGACGTCCAGTTCGAGGAGGTTTTCTCGTCCGTCTTCCTTTCTTTTCTCCCGGAGTTCCGGGCAAAGAATCAGTCTGGCGACATGTCCTCTCCTCTAGTCTCCTTTTCGAGTTGGAGCTCTACGTTTTTGCTTCCTCGGCCGTCCAAGTCCTTCAGAGGGTCTAAGCGTCGGTTGTTTGTCTCCATCAATACCAAGTATTGTAGCTATGTGGCTAAAGGTACTGTTTTGGTTGCATCCTCAACCCCAATTAAGTTGGCTTACGCTGGCTCTCTGGTTTGGTTGCCCCATTCGCGCCCATGAGTTGCGGGCCTTCAGCTCTTCCCTGGCGATAGTGAAGGGCGTCCCTCTCGTGAAATTGTTATTATCTGAGGGACATCACCGCTCAGGTTGAAGACGTCTCCTTTTCCTTTAAGAAGGTTGTCGTTTCGCAGGTTCCGGTCTCCTTTTAGTGTGAGTCCCTGCGGGTCTTTCTGTGTTCTTTGGTATATCATGTATATGATTATTTGGGGGTATTTATTGACATACCCCCTGGATGTTTTGCATCTTTCAGGGGGTTTTCTTCATGTATCGAGTGTTACCCTCTCTGTTTGTAAAATGCCTTTTCGGGTTATTGGTGTGTCAGTTGGCACGCATCACCCTCCACCACGGTGGTAATCTGCAGTTGTTTTGAGTGTTGGTACAGTATGGTTAAATTAGATTGGTGGATTTTTATTAATCCTACTATCTATTTAACTTAATACTTACCAACACCTGAAACAAACGAGGTACCCTCCCTTGTATCCTCCCTCACTAATAAAGATGCTTCCTGTAAAATTTTGTAATGGCGGAAGTAGGCGCTCATTGGCCTAGCCACTGCTAGACCGGTAAGGGGGGATCACTCCCGCCCCACATCCGGCTAGGGGTCAAGGCCAGATGCCTACTTTCGTTTTTCTATATGCTATGGTATAGCTCCAGGTCGCTTAACGCTAATGCAGTTGTTTCAGGTGTTGGTAAGTATTAAGTTAAATAGATAGTAGGGATTAATAAAATCCACCATTTCGGCCAACACTGATGGCAGATTAAAACAAGATGATAGACATGCACACATACACACACACATACTACACAACACAACACAACACAACACACCACACACACACACACCACATCACAACACAACACACACACATTGGAAATTATTTTTTAATGCTGTCACCATTTCGGGATTGAGAACATTGAAGCGTGTCATTTCAGGATTGAGAGAATGTTTAACTTTCCCCCATACTGCTGTTGTTGCAGACGCCCTTTGAGATGCCGTACGTGGTGCGGCTGCACAACTGCCAGGTGCTGGCTGAACCACAGAAAGTCTTCCACTTCCACCACCCAAACAGAGGCCAGTCTGCGTTTCGTTTTATGTCGCTCTTTCTTTTCTTTTTTTTGTGTGTGTGTCTGCCTCTCTCGTAGCTGCCAAGTGCAAGTCTTTTCGCTTTCTCTCGCCCACAATTGAGGAGAGGTAAACCACACACGCACACGCACACACACACACACACACACACACACATGACTGGCAGATACTGGTCGAGCCACAGAAAGTTTTTCACTTTCACCACCCAAACCAGGGTGAGACAAGGAACATCTTTTCTGCTATTGCCAAGTCTCCATTTTTTCTTTGTCTGTCTCTCTAATCTATGTCTGTCTCTCATTCACACATGCACACACACACACACACACACACAGTCTGCCAGGGGTGCTTGCTGCTGAGTTTCAAAAAGTCTTTCCTTTTCACAATGATAGCCGAGCTGAGGCAGCATTCTATGGAATTATTTAGTTCATTGAGGTTAATTCAGTTACAGTGAAAAAGAGGCTAAACTTTTAAATCCTTTCACTTTAACAAACCATAAATTAAGGCTTTGTGCACATTGCATGCGGAAACCTCATGCGCGTATCCGCAAATAAGTAAAAGTCAGAAATAAGCGGAAACACACGCACTTATTTTTCTTTCTTTTATTTATTTCCGGATAACTAAGCGCATGAGTTTTCCTTAGTCTTATAATGGCTTCAAATAGAAGAAGTAAAGAACTGTTGTGAAGCTTATTTTCTTCATATGAGCTTAGTACTACACACCAGAAGAAAAAAAACCCAATCCTTTTGACTTTTGCACAGGAAAAAGATTTTAACCCTTTCATTGCCACTGTCGCATCTTGGCACCACATTAATTTAACCCCTTCACTGCCGAGCCCGATTCCGGTTCCGGGGCAACTATTTGCCAAGCCGTTTTAGGTTGCTGAGTCTATCGCAAAACTTTCTGAATAAAAGTGCATATAACCTATGCTTTTCTGAAAGGGAATTGAATATACTATCATTTGAGAACACTCTCACATGCATTCGAACATATTGCGAAAAGCGTATGGATAGAAAACGGGAAACTCTTAGAATAACCCTATGACGGATATTTCCGTGACGGGGCAGTTTATAGGTTACCGGAAGTTGACGGAAATATCCGTGACGGGGCAGTGAAAAGGTTAATGCCCACGTCCCTAAAAGGCATCAAATGAGTCGAGTGTCCGTTAACCAGTGACCTTATGTTCTTAATTTTGGGAGGTACGGACAGGCCCTATTTTATGCATGTCACAGAGGAATCTCCAATATTGCAGACAGAATCTTTTCTCTGCCCTGGGACGGTATTCATGTCGAGATAGCATATAGGACATTGGAAGAGCTTCTAAGTTAGCATCATGCTAAGTCTCATGCTATCTCAACGTGAATACCGTCCCAGGTAAGTTTAATGGAAAGTTTGGGCTGAAGAATGGCCGGCGTTGAAAAGGTTATCCTTTTGACTGTTGTTCTCATGAAAATGGTGTTGATGGATCTGTTGGTTGGTTTTTTGCGTTGCAGCCGCTGTGATAGACAACACGCGCTACAAGAGCCTGACGTTTGAGATTCATCAGGACTGCGTTATACACGGGTTGTCTGGGTACTTCGAGACAACGCTGTACAAAGATGTCATGCTTAGTGAGTACTCTGTGTGTGTATGTCTGTGTGTGTCTCTCTCTCTATGTATGTGTGTGTGTGTGATATGTTATGCACGGGTTACTTCGACACCATGTTGTACAAAGATGTCATGCTTAGTGAGTACTCTGTGTGTGTATGTCTGTGTGTGTCTCTCTCTCTATGTATGTGTGTGTGTGTGATATGTTATGCATGGGTTACTTCGACACCATGTTGTACAAAGATGTCATGCTTAGTGAGTACTCTGTGTGTGTATGTCTGTGTGTGTCTCTCTCTCTATGTATGTGTGTGTGTGTGATATGTTATGCACGGGTTACTTCGAGACAACGCTGTACAAAGATGTCATGCTTAGTGAGTACTCTGTGTGTGTATGTCTGTGTGTGTCTCTCTCTCTATGTATGTGTGTCTGTGATTTGTTATGCACGGGTTACTTCAACACCATGTTGTACAAAGATGTCATGCTCATAGTTTGTGTGTGTGTGGGTGCGTGTATGAGTGTTTTTGACTCAAGACTCGAGAATACTTTATGATCTCATAAAGAGAAATGATGTTGTGGCACGGCATAAAATCACATACATTGAAGAAGATAATATTAAATAAACAAACAGAATTTTAAATAACATAGAGAGAATGGAGAAGAATGTTGTTTTTACTATGACAATGCATGTGTTCATCTCATAATTATATAATAATATAGACCTAATTATAACATAATGCACCTCTTGTGTGCATATGTGTGTTGAATCTGGCAAACTAGGCTGTTTAGCTGTGAGCGTCAGGATATATTGTGTTATAAAGATTGTTTCCCTTTGCATGGACAGTCTTTCTCATTTGTTTAGGTTTCCTGGGGGGCTTCCAATCACAATGAAGATTATTTCACATGCTTCTTATGCTCATGTCTCAAACATTATGCTTCTTCTTCTTATTATTTGAGCATTTAGCACGCCTAATCAATTTAATGCCCTACGCATTTACAATATAAAAATATATGCACATATAACACCACATATAATAATATTTAACATATAGCATAAAGAATGGGAAATCAAAATTACACAAACACCCAAAGACGGTCAGACAAACAGACACAGAATTACACACACACGCGCGCACACTCACGTACATACACGCGTGGACCCACTCACACAAATAATTATGTGCGCTCACCAAGCACAGACATTCACTCTCAAACATGCACACACCAAGTCATGAAGGAAGGGATTAGTAGTTATGTAGGAAACAGATAAGTTTTGAGATGGCGTTTGAATGTGGGCAGAGAGGATGAGTATCTGAGAGAGCGAGGCAACTGATTCCAAGTAACAGGAGCTTGATAGGCGAAAGAGCGTGGACCAAAGGTTTTAGTGCGGACAGTGGGGATACAATAGAGACGGGTGTCAGATCAGGAACGCAGAGCTCAAGATGGTATGTAGAGATGCAACAGATCAGTGAGGTATTCAGGACAGGAAGACTCGATAGATTTGTAGCAGAGAGAGGCAATCTTGTAGGATATTCTTATGCCTATGACAATGTTGTTGTTTTTTTCTTCTTCAATCTCTCAGACAGTTTCCTGTCAATTATGAGCGCAGATGTGTCATGCTGCCGTTATCCACCTAAAAGTTCTGACGGTTGTGGAAAATCTGGGTGGAAGGATTTCTCGGCTGGAAAAAAACCATTTTGGCTTTAGTGTTCATGGCTGATTGTTGTTTGTTGTTGTTTTCAGGCATCCTACCCTCCACCCACTCCCCTGGCATGTTCAGCTGGTTCCCCATCCTCTTCCCTCTCAGGGTGAGTCAGTCTCACACCACACATTGGGTTTTCTTCACATTGACAGAACGAATAAGTCTTTTTATGTGTAACATATCGTCAGTGAAATTCAAAAACCTTGTATCTCAATTTTGGTAGTTTTGAGAAAAACGAAATAAACTTTTTTAAATTAACCGAGTTGACCACAATTGATTAACTATGATGAATATGTTGTTCAAGACATTGCTAGGTTAGTCCTGCATTTCGTTAAAATTACTGAAAAATTTGTTTTTTAGACTTGAAAAGAACGAAGATATGAGGTTTTTGTCCTTAACTAGATCTGAATTTGGGACTTATGAGTTTTTCGTCTATTTTCACAACCTCATTTACCCCAGATAGAAAGTCGTTAAAGATACGAGCGTTTGGTGCAGGCATGGTAGGCCTCCGCGAAAGAGTTTGAAACAAAATTATTTTAAAAAATGCATTGAAATGGCATGAAAAAGTTAAAATTTCACTCATTTATTGAATTTTCTTCGGCCCCCTGGACCCCCGGCCATTTTCCTTGAAAACCACTTTGCCCCCACTACCATGGCTGTTGGTGGAAGGTGACAGGACAAATTAGAATGCTGACTATGTATCTAAGTCAAACCCCCCCAAAAATCGAGATCATTTCAGCGACGATATGTGACCCAGCACCACGAAAGGGACATTAAGTGTCAAACTGACCATTCTGAGAAGATGATGCATTTGAAAACTTCAGACAATTCTCTTTCTAATGCCACAAGAACCGTCCTTGTATCTTTTTCCGTTCAAGATTTATGAGCATTTAAAGTTAGTAGGGTGAGCGTCGGCCATTTTGGAAAACCACAGTCTAAAGTGTAGCCTAGCTGAAGACAATGCATTGACATACTCGTTTTAAAACACTTATAAGACCATTTTGAGAACAATATTAAAGATTAACGTTTATAAATAAATAAAGAACACAAAAATACCCATAACTCAAAATTGACAAAAAATGCGATTTTTGACTTTCCAAGTTGGGGTTTTGAGAAACTAGCCCAGTGACTTAATGTCCCTTTCATGATGCTGGGTCACATGTCATTCAAGATTAGAAGGCTGTGCTATGGACAGCCATGAACAGCCTGTTGCCATACATCAATAAAAAGGACAAAACCTGAACTTTACAGTAACATTTTTGAAAAATGTTTTCTGTACCTTTTTTTTAATACATTTTTTACATGTTTTATGTAGGTATTTTAAATATGAGTTGTGGTGACATTGCTTTTTTCGTGTAAAGCGATTTTTCTAAATAATTTTAAGCATATGTATTGTAAATGTGTTTTGTGTGCGTGAGGTAACTTACTGTTTTTCCTTGTTTTCATGTAAAGCACTGTGTCCTGCTGTGTCAGGAGAATAGCTCTGTGGAAGAAATATTTATTATTATTATTATTCCTCACAATGCAGTAGAAGAAAACTAGAGATTTTTTAAAAAGTTCTGAAGATTCTCTGCAGGCCCTGCGGCAACTGACCCTAGCTGTAGCAGAGGTGACCAGCAAGTGAACAGGCTGCATGTGGCAAGATAGCCAACAGCCGTCAGCGCCTGCTTAGGCTAGAAAAAGTTGACACTTTCAACACAACCCTTATCGCTGCTCCGTATTCCATCAGGACACTGCTGTCGAGGAGTAGAAATTCCCTCAGGACACCCGATTGGGCCCTTTTCAATACATTCTCTTACAAAATCTGGATATCACAGTGTATAATGGTTTAGATGTATCTTCAATCTTTTAAATGATATAAAATTCTAAAACCAATTCGTTATTTTGTCCTTTCTGACCAACAACTACGCAGCCTGGAGGGCCAAGAGACTGAAATCAGACAGACAACACAGCCAGTGGGCCAACCGAGAAAGGAAACAGTGCCAGAATTAGTCCAGCAGCTATAGCCTATAGCCAGCCGCTGAACCACTTGCTGCAACGCGAGAAACAGCGACAAGACAAAACAGCACCGTATCTCTGCGCCGCGTGTGTGAAGAAAGCCAACCCTATGCACTACCAACAGCTTGGAGACGGAAACAGGAGAGAGAGAGCCGCGTGTGAAGAAAACCAACCCTATGCACTACCAACAGCTTGGAGACGGAAACAAGAGAGAGAGAGAGCCGCGTGTGAAGAAAACCAACCCTATGCACTACCAACAGCTTGGAGACGGAAACAAGAGAGAGAGAGAGCCGCGTGTGTGAAGAAAACCAACCCTATGCACTACCAACAGCTTGGAGACGGAAACAAGAGAGAGAGAGCCGCGTGTGTGAAGAAAACCAACCCTATGCACTACCAACAGCTTGGAGACGGAAACAAGAGAGAGAGAGCCGCGCGTGTGAAGAAAACCAGCCCTACCAACAGACGGAAACAAGAGAGAGAGAGAGAGAGAGACTAATGCATGAAAACCCCCAATGTCCATCACAATAGTAGCAGAGTATAGTCAATCTTATAGATCCCCATTAGTTGCATTGCCCTTCATTGGGCGCAGCTAAAACTGATCTTTTAAAAAAAAAAGGGGTGAAAAAGAAAGAAATTTTTTCGTTATTTTGTGTTTAACTGAAAGAGTTGAGAGCAGCCACACCACTGTCGGTGTCAGGGGCATTTTGCCTGTTGCTAACATACTAGCAGCATGTCAGCAACGGTAAACTCAGGCGTTGCTAGTAGTAGTATTCTAGTGGCGTGTTGTGAAAAAGTTAAACGTGTCACTTTTGTTGCAGGTTCCGGTGTATGTCGCCAAAGGGACCAAGGTGGTGGTTGACATCTGGAGACGCGCCACGCCCAAAAACGTCTGGTACGAGTGGACCATGCTGCACCCCCAGACACTGCCCATCCACAATCCCAAGGGACGGTCCTACACCATCGGACTATAATACTGGACCATGCACACAAAGACAACCACACTTCACTCCATTCGCTGCTGTTAAGAGAGACCCTGCACCACAGGATTGTAATGGACGATGATTCATCCTTCAAAGCTGGCTACAGTCTCAGACTCAGCCCCTTCACAACCCCAAAGGGGAGGTCCCACACCACCGGACCGTAATGCCGGACCATGCCAACTTCCCCAGAGTTTGTTTCATTCACAGCCCCAGAGAACGAGCCTGTAGGGTTGTAATGGAACTCCCAGGGATCTTGCTACACCCCCCACACTTTGCCCATACAGAGCCCTAAAGGACGGTCCTACACCTTCAGATTGTAATGAGTAACGATTATTCAGATCTACAGCCAGACCTTCAGTCTTTGCCCACACATAACCCTTAGTGGATATTCTCCATCATTGGACGGTAATTCTGGACCAGGCTAAACCCCCACACCGTGTGTTATTTGCCAACCCTAATCCACAGGCCTACAGCCCTACATCATAGGGTGGTCATGGACTGATAGATCTTTCATATCTGCTGATATTGTTTTTAGACTTTGCCCAGTTTGCAGCCTACAAGGGAGATCTTATGCCATAGGGTTATAATGAACACCCTCAGATCTTGCTACACCCACAGACTTTGCCCCATACTCAACTCCAAAGGGAGATCCCACACCATAGGGTTATAATGAACACCCTCAGATCTTGCTACACCCACAGACTTTGCCCCATACTCAACTCCAAAGGGAGATCCCACACCATAGGGTTATAATGAACACCCTCAGACTTTGCCCCATACTCAACTCCAAACGGAGATCCCACACCATAGGGTTATAATGAACACCCACAGACTTTGCCCCATTCTCAACTCCAAACGGAGATCCCACACCATAGGGTTATAATGAACACCCTCAGACTTTGCCCCATTCTCAACTCCAAAGGGAGATCCCACACCATAGGGTTATAAAGAACACCCTCAGATCTTGCTACACCCTCAGACTTTGCCCCATACTCAACTCCAAAGGGAGATCCCACACCATAGGGTTATAAAGAACACCCTCAGATCTTGCTACACCCTCAGACTTTGCCCCATACTCAACTCCAAAGGGAGATCCCACACCATAGGGTTATAAAGAACACCCTCAGATCTTGCTACACCCTCAGACTTTGCCCCATACTCAACTCCAAAGGGAGATCCCCACCATAGCGCTGTAATGGACATTCATAATTATCTATATGTCCCTGGAGTTGTAAAGGACAAGGATGTACACCCCCAGAATGTTGCTACACCCCAGACTTTGCCCTTTCCACCATCCTTGGACAAACTGGAGCACAATGGCGCCATTCAGTGCCCTACTGGCATCAGAGCTGTGAGGGGAAGTGTACGCTTCAGAGGGTTGTCAATGTGCTGACACACACACAGTTTTTGCCTGTCCTTACACTGTTTAGATCATCTGCATAATCACATGTGAGCTATTGTGTTTTGAAAGTTAATGCGAGCTATTGGCCACTGCAAAGAACACCTTTTGCAAGAGTGAATGCCCTTGGTGGGTGGGGGAAGATGGTTGAGTACTGACCAAACAAGGGTATAACTCGCCAACAACCAGACCACTAAATGGCTGCCTTTCGCAAGACTGAATGCCCTTTTCAGTACTGACCAACAAGGGCTTCACTCTCACTGTCAAGGGCATTAATAACCCTACTTAACCCTACTTGCAGTGGCCAATAATTGTGGAGTTAATGTAAGCTATTGTGTTTCGAAAGTAGCCGTTTTATAAGTGGATTTGTGCTCAATAAAAAGTGCTATATAAGTGTCCGTTTATTATTATTTATGTATGCCGATACACAAGAAATGTGTCTGTCTGTATATATATACAGTGGAGTACTCTTAACACGAAACAGGATAACATGAAATATTGGTTAACACACAAAAATCTTTTGGAACTGACGAAACCCCACTTTATTATGACTTACTGCTTAACACAAAATACTGGTAACACACAAAAAACATCTTTGTCCCCTGAATTTCGTGTTAAGTGTACTCCACTGTAGTTGATAGGACCACACCGTGGCATAATCATCAACAAACTTGTGGACAGCACGTTCTAATCTAAGCTTTGACGACCTGGCCAGCCAGCACACGTTCAGTATGATGCCCAAGTCCGGCGTCCTGTCGTCAGAGTTTGAATTACTTACATAATGCGAGTTGCGTTGTATTGTGTTTTGAAAGTATTGGTTGCAATTCTATAAGCAGTTTTCGTGCACTTTTATCTTATTTTTATGCTTGGTGATTAAAGGCACGGCCGGACTATAAAAGAGGGGGAGGCGCTGAGCGCGCGCCGCATTTGAATCGCAGCTGGCGAGAGAGACGGTTCGCCCTTCTTTGTTCCCTGTTGTGCGAGCCACCGCGAGGCAGAGCTTTTCTGGCGAGAACGACCCGATCCCTGGGATGGGTTGTTTTCCCTTTAAAATGAAAGGCGTGCTATTATTGAGTCCCACGTCTGCCCGGCCACTTGGACAATGTGGCTTGTGACCATTTTGATGCCCACGTTTGAACCCTTCCTGTTTTACAATGCGACAGATTGATTCTACATTATCCGACCATAATGGAGGGCATTCAGTAACCTGGAGCTTTGCTTTTTGGCCAGTGGGGGGGGTGGGGGGGTGGGGCATGAGAGGGGATGAGTGGCCAATCTTGTATTTTAGTCACCCCCTCATGTTTACGACCCTCAATCTCAAAGACTGCTGCTTTCAGTTTTACGACAATAATCCTAGGCTGATCCTAACCCTATCCCTTTCTGAATAAATGGCAGAAAGTTGTTGGTGAAAATTTGAGGGAGGGGGGGGTGACTAAACTACCAGATAGCCGATGAGTGGGAGGGTATTACCACCAAGTTCAGGATCAGTGGTAGTGATTTTGGCTGTTATTATTTTGGTGTTTTGTGAGAAATGATTTGAAATTATGTGCTTTACATATACATGAAACCAAGCTTTGCTTTTGTTTGTACTGCGCGTTATGCGTACACGTGTGTTTTTGAATGAATGAAAATCTGTTTAACGTCCTCCGGTCTGTAACAGGCACACATGGGACATTAGTAGATATAAAGATGGTGGGAACGATCCTGGAGGCAATGCCCAGAGGCAGTGCAACACCAGTAAAGTCCCGAATTTTTAACAATACAGATAAAAAATGAGGTGTGTTTTTGTATGGTTTATATGTGATGCAGCACAGGAAAACCAGGCTAATGTCGTAAATGATCACTTTTGACTTATAATTTTCGGAAAGGCCAGAAACAGATTAACAGGCAAAAAACAGAATTCATCTATCTCTAATAGTTTATTTGTAACAATTTTTCAATCAATCAAATCTTTCTCTCTTTCTCTCTCTTGTGGCTGCCCGACTTTAGCCTTGTTTTCCTGTGCTGCATCACATATTATTATTTCATGTACTTTCAGTAGAAAAAAATAATTGAGACGAATACACCGTTTTATTAGTTTTTATCCATTCAAGATGTTCTCGAAATGGCTGTAAAATTTAAAATAAAAAACCCACAAACAACAAGCAATCATTATGTTTACTACCCTATAAACCCCACAAACAACAAGCAATCATGTTTACTACCCTATAAACCCCACAAACAACAAGCAATCATTATGTTTACTACCCTATAAACCCCACAAACAACAAGCAATCATTATGTTTACTACCCTATAAACCCCACAAACAACAAGCAATCATGTTTACTACCCTATAAACCCCACAAACAACAAGCAATCGTGTTTACTACCCTATAAACCCCACAAACAACAAGCAATTATGTTTACTACCCTATAAACCCCACAAACAACAAGCAATCATGTTTACTACCCTATAAACCCCACAAACAACAAGCAATCATGTTTACTACCCTATAAACCCCACAAACAACAAGCAATCATGTTTACTACCCTATAAACCCCACAAACAACAAGCAATCATGTTTACTACCCTATAAACCCCACAAACAACAAGCAATCATTATGTTTACTACCCTATAAACCCCACAAACAACAAGCAATCATGTTTACTACCCTATAAACCCCACAAACAAGCAATCATGTTTACTACCCTATAAACCCCACAAACAACAAGCAATCATTATGTTTACTACCCTATAAACCCCACAAACAACAAGCAATCATGTTGACTACCCTATAAAAAATATGAAAAAAAGCAAGCAAAACATATATGCTGAAATGAAATAGCTGAAATTATTTGTCAATTCTGAAAATAAAGCATAATCCTAATTTTGCAAAGTCTATCGTCTTTCAGACTATAAGGCGCAACCTATTAGGTATTAGGTACTTTATAGTCACAGAGGCGTCTGTGACATTCAGCTTGCTCCCACCTGGAGAGCGTGTCGCAGCCAGTAGTGCGCCACCCAATTTAAAACAAATAATTTTTGCATGCAATTTTTGTGTGACTGATGAGGAAAGAAGGGGGTGTGGGTAAATGTTGACCAAATGACAACTTTTTCATTGCCACTGGTTTTAACACGTGTGTTAAGTGCATGGGCACACAGGACCTCGGTTTATCGTCATCCGAAAGACCACGTTCAGACCGTAAGGCCTAGTGCAAAGTTAGAGGAAAAATCCCTTGTACCCAGGTTCGAACTCGGGTTTACTTGACACAAGGCAAACGCGTTACCTCTGTGCTACTCTACACCTGTCCCCCCCCCCCCCCCCCCCCTTCCGAAATTTTACAAAAAATTCATATTTTGTTGTTATACTTTTTTACTGTATAGGTACATGTATATTGTTGGTAACGTTGTAAGGTGCAGGGGTTTCAATCTTTTTAATTTAAAAAGTATCGCCTTATAGTTATACTCCGCAAAATACGGTGTCTTTTGTATAAAAATTTGTTTTATATCCTGGTGTGTTTAGACGGTAAAAACCAAAACTAGCAGTCAATGTTAAGCAAATCATTGTGAAGCAAATGGCTGCAGACTAAGCTTCCTTTACTCCCTTTATATATAAGAGATTCTTCTTTCTGGCTTTTCGTCAATCTCTCTTTCTCCTGCCAATCATTAGCGTAGATTATACCATTACACGCCTAACTAAGAAATTTATAGTTAGGCCCAGCATGTCCGTTTTTAGCTGGGGAAACGTTTTGTAAGAGTTCCCTGAAAAAAAGGGCAGGAGAATGGACAAGTGAGGCAGAAAGATGGATACATGGGTGTGTGTTTTTGAATTTTACTAGAAAAGGAAGTTCCTTTTTTTTGTTATTTGTCAAACAAGATCTTTGTGTGTCTACTGTATTTTTCACTAAAATAAGCATTCATATAAATTGTGAAAAAAGCAAACTAAAATACCTTCATAAATCAAATTTTGATTCAAATGCTTCAGCTGCAGGGGGACATTACCCCTGGACACCACCCTTTCAGGTTGTTTTCATTTTATGTAGTTGCACTCATGAAGAGAGCAGACGACAATAAGCAAAGGGAACAGGCAAAGAGAGTGACAGACTAGAGGAAGTTACGAGCACAAAGCTTCCAGAAGGTGGGGGAACTGTTTGTACAAAGGACGGGGGGAATTTAAGAGATTGATAGAGAAAGTAGGTGGAGGTCTGTGGCTAACAATGTGTCAAGCGCAGGCGCAAGTAGTTGCAGTAGCGCGCCATACAAATTGCCGGGCGTAGGGCGGAATGAGTTAAGGCTGTAGGACTAACTCTTAGCGAGTTAGTCCTACAGCCTTAACTCATTCCGCCCTACGCCCGGCAATTTGTATGGCAGTAAGAGCCAGTGGAAATGGTTCCTAGTTTGACCATCTTTGCTTTTCACTAAAGAGTTCATGGATGATTGATATGTTTGTGTATAGTGCTGTTCTCTGCATGTAAATATCAGCAAAATCAAGCACGCAACATTTACACACTCGCATACAAAGAGTGTCAAAGAGCATCCACCCACAAGTACACAACACACATCCATGCGTATGCACATCACACACACACAACATCCACCCACTAGTACACAACACACATCCATGCGTATACACATCACACACACACACACATCCATGCGCATAGTACTATACACAGCACACAACACACACATCCATGTGTATGCACATCGCACGCACACAGCATCCACCCACAACACACGCATCCATGCGCATAGTACTATACACATCACACACACAGCATCCACCCACAAGCACACAACACACACACCCATGTGTATACACATCATACACACAGCATCCACCCACAACACACACATCCATGCGTATGCACATCACACACACACAGCATCCACCCACAAGCACACAACACACACATCCATGCGTATGCACATCGCACGCACACAGCATCCACCCACAACACACGCATCCATGCGTATAGTACTATGCACATCACACACACAGCATCCACCCACAAGCACACAACACACACATCCATGTGTATACACATCATACACAGCATCCACCCACAACACACACATCCATGCGTATGCACATCACACACACACAGCATCCACCCACAAGCACACAACACACACATCCATGCGTATGCACATCGCACGCACACAGCATCCACCCACAACACACGCATCCATGCGTATAGTACTATGCACATCACACACACAGCATCCACCCACAAGCACACAACACACACATCCATGTGTATACACATCATACACAGCATCCACCCACAACACACACATCCATGCGTATGCACATCACATACACACAGCATCCACCCACAACACACAACGGATCACACACACACACAGCATCCACCCACAACACACATCAGATCACACACACACACAGCATCCACCCACAACACACAACACACACATCAGATCACACACACACACAACATCCACCCACAAGCACACAACACATATCCATATGCATGTGTACACACATACACATCATACACACACACGGCATCCACACACATAACACACGCACATCCACAACATTCACCCAAAAGCGTACACACACAAAGAAAGAATCAACTAGATAACATTTTCATAGTTTTATTTCTTCACTATCTACAATATGTTCCCCATTCATTTGGCAGTCGCAAATGAAAAGCAAATGATAAACAGCAAAACAAAACAAAAGTACCAATGAACTATGGTAATAAGCAAACATTCCTAAGCTATGCAGCAAAGAAAAGAAATTCTAAAACGCGCTGCAACACTAACATTTATTCCTGGTACATGGATAATTTGAATTATAAGGATCTTATTAGTGTTTTGCAGTCTTCCCAGCAATACGATTTGGCCAACGATATGCACACACCGACATTTTATTCTTCTATTTAATATAAGAATCTAAGCACATGGATAGTATATTTTTGTATTTTAATATCTTATTCGCATCTACATAAAAAAAAGCATTGGGCTAATCCCAGTTTAAAAAATAAAAAACATTCAAGAGTCAATAATAAGACAATTGAATTGTTTACTTGACAACTGAATTGGTGGGATAAAATCTGGTGGTTTTTCTTTTTCTTTTTTTTCTAATCTTTCATCCTTATGATCTTTGGTTCTTCAGTAGTTCATCTATCCTATCGACCCTCCTATTTTCATGGTTTTGGGCATACTGCATTCGAATAAAACATTTTTATCATGAGCCTACTTTCCATATCTTTTAATCATTCTGCTTCATGGTTTCATTTTAACTTGCCCATTTCAGACCACAGCAGACTAAGGTCACATCATTTCAATCTTTTATTTTTAAATTTATCCCTTTGATTAGAAAGTTTCTCCATTCTCCTCTTAGTCTTGGGGGGAAAAGAAATGTAATCTTTTAACAATTGTTTTATAACCTAATGTCAGTCTTTTGGAGCATCAATCATCAAGGACTGAAAAGGAAACACCCCAAGGTGCTGATGGGACCCAGAGATGCCCCAGCCACTCCTGCCCTATCAACACGAGAGCAGTCCTGGTTTATAGTATGAAGGACTAGTTTATAGTATGGCTGGTGCACCCATATTCATGATTTTATACTATTTTCCCCTTACAACTGTAGTCAAAAGTTCTAACCAAGTTACTGTGTTATTTTTCATGTTGATAAATTAACTGTACATTTTACATTGTCAGTTATAACTTAAACTTATCTTATTTCATCTGTGGTTATTTTGTTTATCGCAAGAATGTATAACACACACAACGTTCTGATTAATAATATTTAAGTTTGTACTTTGTTTTAGGTCTTGATAAAGCAATGGGTCGCATAACAGAGTGGCCTAGCTTACACGCACAACATCCTGATTTTACACATATGGGATGGCAACATTAGGCAGAATAGGAAAGGGAGGGGGGGGGGGGGGGGGTTAGGATTGACACTAGGTGGGATAATTTACATAACACAATATACTCAATACTCCTAAGGTAAATCTGAACACCATACACCAAAATATCACCATAAAACATGTATGATATATATATAACCATCTCTGTACAAATCAGCCTTTGAACTTGTATATATGTTACTTAAAGTTAACGTGCTTAGATATGAATTAAAGAACTTGATATGATACTCAAAATAGTACTTCATTGACCAAGTCAAAATAGTACTTTGACACAAAAGCGTGGTAAAGATTCTGCAAATTTAAATATGAAAGCACTAGCATGTATATTAATTTATTATTTGGCATGATTATTATAAAATCCAGGAAAGGAGAGTTAGTTAAATCCATTCCTAGAAAAATCAACATCAAGATTTTCTTGATTGCTTTTTTAGTTTATAAATATTGAAGAACAAATTTGGCCTAAGTCTGTGATGGCAGCTTGTAAGTTCTCCATGACTGTATATTTAAAAAATGAATGAATCAATAAAATAAAATAAATTAACTGATAGGAAGACTGAAGATAACTTGGAATAAAGTTTTAGCAAACGGAATTAAGAATAGTGATTATACAGAAAAAAATAAACATAAAAAATGTATAGAACTACACCATGTTCTTTCCAACTGTAACCCCTATTACTACATCAACTGATTTTTTTAAGTATTAGAGAAACATAATTAGAAGATTAATTTTTAAAACAAATAAAACCCAAACTAGCAAATTCAGTCATTTCCTGCATAGAAAAGTAAAGTATGCCAATATCTTTAAATTTGGAGCGCAGACTAAGAAAGTGGATTTCAATTTTTTTCCCCAGAGTGTTTACTCATAATAGAACCTGTTTGCTCATACCTACAAAGTGTACACATTTCACGAAATCTGAAATAAATTCACTGATTTTGGTTGTAACAGTTGATAAAATCAAGAGACGAATCATGCAGTTCAAAGCAAAATCATTCAAAGGTTACAAATTCTGAATGTCTTCGTTAGAAATGAACTAGCAACTAAACTATAAGTTACATTACATTGTGATTACAGAAAATGTATAAAATTGATCTGCAAATCTGATTCTAATAGAGGAAGAAACTATTCAAGCAAGAGATGCTTCTTCTTCTTCTTCTGTGGTGGTGGCCAGCTTCTTTTTATAGAAGTAAATGCACACACTTTAGGGGGTGACCAAAGAAGCAGAAGCAGTAGAGAACAGAGCAAAAAAAAGACGAACAGCAAAGACAAAAATCAGCTGTCACACATACAGTAAAAATCGCTTAAGTCAAAATTGAAGGGACTGAAATTTTATTTTGAGATAGCCAATACTTTGAGTTAAAAAGACTTTTCAACATAGAGATTGTTATACTGGGACCCAAACATTATTGTGAGTTATCCAGTGGTTTTGAGTTATCCGTTTTTGAGTAATCAGTTCTTTGCCATTTGCTTTCTCAAATACAGCTAATTTATATAAAATCCAAAGTTTCATTTGTAATAATTATAGTTACAAAGAATAACAAGCAAATGTAAATTTTGTGAAAACGGAAACGAAAACCCAACTTTCTTTGTTAAGGCTATTTATTTTCTCTAGAGGCAAAACGTTTTACGGCAGATATAGATTAAGGTTGTGGTTAAATAGGTATATGATTATTTACAATCAATTGTTGTATCACACACAAAAATCACATAAAGTCTAATAGTTCCAGGAATTTATTACACACACTAACCACATCGCTTGTTTCACGTTCATGAAAACATGCGAAGTATGCCTTGGCAATGGATGTATCAATACACAAACACGGGCGTTCGCGTGCATGTGAGAAAGATTTTGGTGTGTAGAGTGTACATATGTTGTTAAATGAACCAATGCACACAAACATGCGCGTCTGCATTCACACATGTTTTGCTGTTAAATATTGGGCAAAGTTGTTCTTACTCATCTCATGTTTACGACTCTCAATCTCAAAGTCTGGTTCTTTTTTCCTTTCAGTGTGAACATTTGATGGGGGGTGTCTAAATATCGCCAAAGTTTGCTGCGTTTGAATCGCATGTATAAAAATCTGTGTCTAAAGTTCAACGCACAAAAATAATAAACATCGATCAGAAGAAATCTATGCCAAGCAGCACAACAGAGATTCAGCTAGATACAGCAGGAAAAAAAAGAAGTTGTAATAATATTTATTTTAATAATTATTGTAGGTCAGCGGGCAGACTTGATGAAGACAGACCTGGAGTTGTGGTAGGCTGCAGTCTTATCTCCTCACATCTCGTCTGTCTGTGTGGTGGTCGTCTGCTTCATGACCAACTCACACTCGCTCGCTTACCAACTTTTTTTTGGTGTTCAACAACACTGGTGAATCTGCAACCAAAACAATTAAGAGGCAAAGCCTTCAAGGCTCACTCAAACAGGAACATGTGGGACAATAACAAACAAAGATTGAGGGGGGTGTATAAAGTACAAGATTGCCAATAAAATTTTAAAGTACAAATGAAACTATTGTTAATGGATACAATTAAAATAAAAAATAAAAAAAGTGCCCGCACTGAGAATCGGACCTGGAACCATTGGCATGACACTCTACCAATGAGCTATTGAGGCTTTCAGTGTTGATGAGTTTCTTAACTCATGTTGCCTGTTGAATACTCTCTAACCCACTAATATAAAAATGTTATCTGTTTACAGTGTTGTTTTTAAGTATTTAATTATTCAAATCATTATTGTTTGAAAGCTTGCATAGACATCTATATGTGTGCAAAGTTTGAACAATGTATGCCTTCTATTTCCCGAGAAAATGCCAACGTTTAAAGTTTGGAGATTAGACCACGGACGCAACACACACACACACACACACACACACACACACACAGACACACAACCGAACAACTATCATACTATAGACTCACTTCGTGTTAACTTCATTAACACGAGTGAGCCAAAAATTAACTGGTGTCAATATATCTCTGAACTTGATTGACACCAGGATATCATCAAAGTAAGCGTGACTCGATCAGCAGTAGTGCAGTGTCTCCTCTGGTGGTTGCCTCCTGAAGATCTAACATAGATATGCCACCTTTGGATTGCTCTTTTTTTTTGGGGGGGGGGGGGGTGCGACCTGACAAACTGGGGTGTGGCTGCGAGTTGGGACTCAGAATGAGCCGCGTACACCTGAAAGCATCGCCACGGTATAGGGCCCAGAAAAAAAACCACAATTTAAAATTAAGTGGGAGGTGGAAGGATAAGAGGAGGGATGGTGGTTTATGTTTTTGGAAAGGACCTGCAAAAACAAGATTTTTTCTGTAACATTTTGTCATTTGCAATCAAACTTTATTACCCTTTCCTGATAATAACCTTTCACAGAAAGTGAGAAATGATCACAAATGGCTTCTGGCAGTAATACAATAATAACAACAACATACAGTATTTATACGGCGCTGAATCTTGATAGAAATCAAATCAAAGCGCACACACACGTTAGCATTCAAAGCGCATTCAAACACAAACGCAATACAACGCGAACACACACGGATAACATAAATGGAATATAGCAGAAACAGACCTAATGGCAAGAGAGAGAAGATAAAGAGAGAGGAGCTTTAATGACGGGGGAACAGGTGGGTTTTGAGGTTAGCTTTGAAGGCAGAGAGAGTCGGTCGCTGACGGAGGGAGAGCGGAAGTTTGTTCCAGGAGGTCGGTCCTGAGACAGCAAAAGAGCGCGGACCAACAGTTGAAAGCTTATACCTAGGGATCTGGAGAGAAAGAGGGTCAGAAACTGAACGTAAAGTGCGAGCTGGCGTATAGATGGAAATATTGTCACAGAGGTAAGATGGATACAACAACAACAATAACCATACTATTAGGCTTACCCAGCCAGACTGGCAGAGTCTGCGACAGGTATTGTTTTTAGGTCTGTCTGTGGGTCCGTCTGTGTGTCTGTCTTCCAATTTTCTCCAAAACCACTGGAAGAAATTTAATTAATTCCAATTTTCTCCAAAACCACTGGAAGAAATCTCATTAAATTTGGCAGAGATGTAAACACTTTACTCGGGGAAAGTTCCTTTCGATGTTCATAAGCATACTGTTGTTGTTGTTGTCGTATCCTGGCTAAAAGACTCCAGGGATCATCCAAACAGCCGAAGCACTTGAACACAATGCATGGTACACATGCATCAGCTAGGGATGAGAATATTACGTGTGTGACCGTTTTTGATTACCCCGCCACGTGGGCAGCCACACTCCGACTTCGGGGGATTCTGACTGTTATTGATTTTTAAAGACTTTTGTGTGTGTTGTTAATTCAGATAGGTCCTATATCGAATTACTGTATATCATTCAGTCATGAATTATTATTAGGTACTTTATAGTCACAGAGGAATCTCTCTGAAATTCGGATTGCTCCCACCTGCAGAGTGCGTCGCAGCCAGAGGCGCGCCACCCAATTTAAAAGAAACAACTTTTATGCGATTTGTGTGTGACTGATGAGGGGGGGTGGGGGTGGGGGTAAAATTTGACCAAATGACACTTTTTTGTTGCCACTGGGTTTATCGTATGCTAAGTGCATGGCCACACGGGACCTCGGTTTATCGTCTCATCCGAAAGACTCCGCGTAAGGCCTATAGTGCAAAGTGAGAGGAAAAAAACCCTGTACCCAGATTCGAACTCGGGTTTACTTGACACAAAGCGAACGCGCTACCACTGTGCCACTCTACACGAATTTGGTACTCATCACCATACGTCTTGAATCATTAGGTGAAGACGAGGTAAAAAGCCCATGGGCGGGTAAGAAGCCCATGCCAATTATCTCATGAAATGAAGCAAATTTCAGTCACATCTTGGAGACGACTATGTTTAGCATTCGTCTCATGGGCAAATTTGACTGCAATTTGCTTCATTTCATGAGATAATTGGCATGGGCTTCTTACCCGCCCACGTGCTTTTTACCCCGTCTTCACCATCGCCGTGCACAGCCGCACCTGTCACCAAGGCTCCTGTGCCCCCTGGTCCTGGTACTACTGCTCTCCGTTCACCGTGGCGTCGGGTTTCTCTCCGCCCGCGTTCTCCGCACTCTCCGCATTCTGCTGCTCTGCGGCCCCCTTCGCCTGGAGAAGAAGAAAAAAGAGATGGCGGAGCCATATAAATGCACTCCCAGTTACCCATGAAATTAAAAGTCAGGGGAGATAATCTTTTCACTCTTGAGTCATTGTCAGCTTTTCGTGTTAAAGAATGTCAGTCTTGGGTTACCCAGTCTAGTATCAGAATGGCAACACTGAGTAATGAAATATTTTAGCCCCCCCAAAAAAAAAAGTTTGGACACTTTTTTTTTTATTACAGTGGAACCTCCCTTATAAGACCTCCCATTATAAGACTCCCTCCTACATAAGACCTACTTCTCCAAGACATTGCCCTTCTTTGTAAGTATTAAAACTACCTCCCTTATAAGACCCCATTTTGGATGATTGTTGAAGGTCTTATAAGGGAGGTTCCACTGTATACCTACTTTTGCTTAAAAGAGAACTGTTCCAAACAGTTTCCAGAAAAAGGGTAAATAATGCAGAGAAAAAAGGGCAGATGACAGCAAGTTAAGAACAAAAGAGGCAGAGGCAAAGCAAATATATTCTAAAAGGGTAAGATGGACTACTGAAGAGCTCGGCGAACCGGGCTGATACAGTCATCATCATTCCCAACCGGGGGTCCGTGGCGAGAGGGTCTCTCTCTCGCTACGCGATGACACCGATGCAATGGTGGCAGTTGCATCGAAGTCTTGCTGTGTGGCAGCCAGCGAGAGGGGCGACGCCGGATCTCCTCCCTCACCATGGGAGTTGAACGACTTGCGGACTGCATGGATCGACGGGCAGCAGCTTGGGCCGTCTCTACAGTATGCCGATGCCCAGTAGACATTTCGGGCGGGAGACTTGGGCAGCTACCGCCTGTCTACTGGGAGTACTCACATCCGCCTGCAGAGAGGGCTCGACCTAGCTGCGTGTCTACCAGCCTGCCCGCAACGACATCGACTCCCCAGTATGGAGCAGGTCGCCCTGTGGTCCTGACGACGGCCTTAGGAGGAAGAAGATCATCTACAGCAGGAGCACTTTGACGCCAACGCCAACGGCAGCGACAAGTTTAATCAGATGCTCGCATCTACGCACCAAATTCAACGATGCTAACATCAGCATCACGCACAAGTTCCAGACTCGGATCCCATCCGAGATGTTCCCGCAACCAACAGCGTTATCCGCGATTCCAGGATGCGCAACGTGTTCGAGTCATCGAAAACGACGTATGCCACGTCACGAACTCCACTTTCAACATTCTACGGCCCCCATCATCATCATCATCATCCAACGAGAAGACTATCCAGCCTTCATGCAGAACGTCCATAAGGACCTACGGTCAATTGGACGGAAATCTCACCCTCTACGGGCTGATAGAGTTATCGTTAGTGGCGACAGTACACCATTCACAGTGGAGGCTATTCAAAAACTCAGACTGGAACTTGAACGGAGAATTCAACTGGCCTATCGACGTGTAAATGTGTCCTGTTTAAAAGGGACATAACCAGTGTTTCTGTCCTCACTACTCATATAGGGAAAAGAGACCGGATGCTTATCTTCCCCTATACAGTCTTTGGTCAAAGTAAGTGACAGGTTAGAAGAAGTTGCTAGCACAGTTTCCAGAAGATGGGGCGACTATTTGTACTAAGAGTGCTTGGTATCCTCTCGGGGGATGGGCTAAGCCATTCCCCAATTAGCTATCACTATGCTGATTTTCATGTTGTGGAACCCATTTTGAAAAAAGAAAAATAGTCATGAACGTCCAACCATTGATTCTACACAAGGGATCCTTCTTCTTCTTCTACCAATAATGTCCACCTGCCGTAACTGGCAATTATTGACACATACTGGGGTTGTCCTTGCTGTTTCTTTCGCCGCAAGAATAGACCCATTTGTATGTATCTTCTTATTTTGTTCATGTAAATTGTTTCCCTTGATCTATACATGATTTCAATCACAAGTATTCTGCACATGTTGACACACGCACTCACTTTGCATAATAAACGCACCAAACGGAATGAATGCGTCAGTACACCACACACTAAGTCAGACAGAAACCCAGACATTTTTGTATCAGAAAACAACACTAAACCTTCACCACAAATGCCCATCGTAGTAGTTCACACACACGAAAATATGAGAGAGAGAGAGAGAGAGAGAGAGAGAGAGAGAGAGAGAGAGAGAGAGAGAGAGAGAGAGAGAGAGAGAGAGAGAGAGAGAGAGAGAGGAAATACGAATGTTTTATTGAGGGTAACAAGGACAAGCTACAATAGCTTCTTTGCACCTGGCCCTCTCACTCACACCATGCATCAGGCAAAGAAAAATGGACATAAAAACAATCAAGTCAAGAAAATGAAACAACAATTAATTGGCACATGAAATAATTGACAGAGAATCAAATTGGGAAAAAAGCAAACATGGGTAATAATGAGCAATGCTGAACTTGAATTGGTGGTTTGAATTGATTACGAAAAAAGAAACCAATTCTGAGACCAATTACAATTTTTCAGAATAATATCAGGGGGGGGGAGAGAGAGAGAGAGAGGGGGGGGGAGAGAGAAAAAACAACCATAGCCTACTGGGGTTCAAAGAATTATGCTGTGCGGGAAGAAAAAAAACCTCGACAGATAAGAGAGCATGTAGGGCTCGTAATATAAGACCCCGCCTTATTGGCCACTGTTTGAGCCCAACAGTTTACCGGTGTTTGTTTTTAGCCTCCTAGCTTTTCTCCAGTTTGAGAATAAATGAACGACAAACTAGGTTGAAATTGTCAGGGGAAGGAAAGCGTTACCTTGGGCATAGGCTCTTTGCTGGGGTCCAGCAGAATCTTGCCGATGTTCTTACGGTCATGGAGCTTCTGCATGCCCTCTCCAACCTGCAAAGAAGAACTCGGTTGAATTGATTCATGTCTATTAAATCACACGCAATTCATTCCCACTGTGAACGTTGGGCTGCTATCATTAGGGCGTGTAATCATGGGTGCGTTTTAGGCAGTCAACACGGGTAGTAGTATGTAAATCAGGCTAAACAGCCAATCGTTTTAGGAATTTAGTCTAGTTTACGTACTACTATTACCCGTGTTGACTGTCTAAGACACACTCATGATTACACGCGCAGGAGATTGTGTCGAAGTTCGAAATTAGCAATTTTGACAGATACATGCAACTTATCCTGGTATACAAGGATTTCCTGTTTTTGAATTTTACCAAAAAAGGAAGTTCCTTTTTTTTAATTTGTCAAACAAGATCTTTATGTGTCTGCTGTATTTTTCAAAAACTTAAAAATAAGCATTTTATGAATTGTGAAAAAAGCAAACTAAAATTCCTTCATAATTCAGTTTTTGCTTCAGATGCAGGGGGACATTACCCCTGGACCCCGGCCTTTCAGGCTCTTTTCATTTTGTGTAGTTGCACCCGTGCAGTTATGTTATTAGTAGACGATAGCAGCTGCGATTTGTTTGCTTTCGTATCACAAAAGACTCGCAACGATTGGATAAAATTAGGACCTGAGAGTTATCAATTTAATATCTGGTTCCCTGGCGATCCAGGTCTAGCTGTTAAAATCTGGTTAGCATATAAAAATTATATTGTGGTCTATGTCAATGCGTGGTTCCTTGGCGGAGGCTTACACTGGATGTTCAATATGAGCCGAACTGCACTCCCTGGGTGATGTTGATCAAGAATATGTGTGGTTACAGGGTCTACACCAAAGGTTTTCACACCACGGCCATTGGTGTCGGGCCGATATGAATGCAAATAACAACGAAAAGAACAAAAGCTGTAAACTTACGTCTTCAAAGGGCCAGACAGAATCAATCACAGGCTTGTCTTTCCCTGGCGATACAGATCAAGAAGTGTGGTGACCACCCCTCACACGTAGCAACAAAGAAACAAACACAGTAAGAAACAAACAAGCAGCAACACTGGCAAACAAAGGAATCCTACTCACGTCTTCAAAGGCCCAGACAGAGTTGGTCTTTCCCTCCCTGCATGGCAATACAGGTCCAGAAGTATGGTGACCATCCCACGCACGTATAGCAACAACAACAACAAACTACATCAACAACAACAACATGAATAACCATCCAGCCAAAGAAAATCGAACACTCACGTCTTCAAAGATCCAGTAGTTTGGAGACCACTCCACGCACATAGCGACAGACAAACAAAGAAAGCAAGCAAGAAAAACCCCACAAAACCAAGCAGCAACAAAGACCAACAAAGAAACAAATGACTAACGTCTTCAAAGGCCCAGACAGAGTCAATGACAGGCTTGATCTTCCCCTGGCGGTACAGGTCCAGTAGCTTGGTGACCACCCCACGCACGTAGCCGTGCTGCCCCTGACGGAACAGGAACCGACGCAGCTGGAATCCCCCGACACTGCGATTGTCGTCAAACAGCTTGATGGGGTTGACCTTGTCCACCTGCCACCACTGGGGAACACACACAACACATTGTCACGTGGGTGAAAGTTTTGTTGTTGTTTTTCCTCCTTGATAGAGAGGCAATGGCAGAAACCAGCCGAGGACAGCTGTTTCGACCCTTGGGGGTCTCATCAGCTCTTCTCTGCACTGAGTGGGTTCTTTATTGGTGAAACTAATTGAGGAATGCTCCTGAAATTAGGAACGACAAAGCTGATAGAAAGTGTCTTCAGGAATGAACATCTTGAAATCTGCTCCTCAGTAACACAACACGGACTTCCAGGGCTGGAGCAGGGCTGCTCCCAAGTTGATAAGACAGGCGTGACTGGTGCATCTCTGGGTCCCGTCAGCACCTTCGGGCGTTTCTTTTTCTTACAAAAAAAGAAAAGAAAATATGTCCACCGGCTTTGATGGCAGACACAAATGTGACAAGAGACATGCAATACCCTACCCCATCCTAAACACACTTACAGTCATACATTGGAAATGTGACACACTTCATACCATTCCGGGAAGGCACATCCACATCTGTTCACTAGTCAGAGACAGACAGACACAGAGAGACAAACAGACAGACAGAGAAAGAGAGAAGAGAACAATTGAACAAAGTTTCAATTCCTTTAGGCGATTAGCCCATAGAAACAGGGTCAAGGTACAAAAAGTCAAAATAATAACAAATGTTCGGAATTACACATATTCATAATGGCCAATGACAACAAAAATATGATATCCCATAGTAAAACAGAATGTAGGGCAAAGGAGAGAGAGAGAGAGAGAGAGAGAGAGAGAGAGAGAGAGAGAGAGAGAGAGAGAGAGAGAGAGAGAGAGAGAGAGAGAGAGAGAGAGAGAGAGAGATTTTGCTTTGCAAACAAATAAGAAGCAAAAGAAGGCAAAGGTAAATACAAACAATAAAGCACATACTAGTATGCCATGTGACTAAGCCATGTCTACGGAATATTTGTCCACTGCACCCAATCTTTGCGCATCCTTCCAATTCGAGCTTTATGCGTAATAAAAGTGACTGAAGTGAACATTAAAATAAAGGCAAGCATTTTCATTTAATTCCAGCAGGTGCGTTGCTTGAAATAAGGCAATGCAATATCAAGAAAGAAAACAACAACAACAACAACAAAAACGCATTCTTGATTGCGAATGTCTACCTCGCATCATGATTAATTTGTTGAAAGGGTTGGTCTACTTCACTTCAAAATAGAGTGGGGAGAGAAGAGAGAGAGAGAGAGAGAGAGAGAGAGAGAGAGAGAGAGAGAGAGGAGAGAGAGAGAGAGAGAGAGAGAGAGAGAGAGAGAGAGAGAGAGAGAGAGAGAGAGAGAGAGAGACGGAGAGAGAGAGAGAGAGAGAGAGAGAGAGAGAGAGAGAGAGAGAGAGAGAGAGAGAGAGAGAGAGAGAGAGAGAGAGAGAGAGAGAGAGAGAACCCACTAAAAGGTCTCATCCGCAGGATGTTTTAAAAAAAGGACAAACGTTTTAGGGTAAAAACTAGACAATATTAATAATTATAAGATCTAATGACAAACAACATCAGTAATTAAACAAACAAATCAATAAAAGAAGTAAATAGATATTTAACAAGCGCGTTAAAAACAATTGAACAAGGAATTTTGTTCATGTTCCAGTGGAAACAAGGTGCCCATAAAACAACATGACAAATTATATATTAAATGACACAGGATCACCCAACTATCTTAAAGAAGCACGTAAGCGTAGAAAAAGGTAAAACAAAAGTGCACATTACCTAAAAAGAGCAAAATGAAACTTCAATGACTTTGCCATGTAAATTCTACACACAAGCATAATTATATAATAAAAAAGAAAAAGGAAAGAGCAAGCATTTCCTAAAATAATAAAAATGTTTCCTCCTAAGCAGATTTTATTCTGAATAAAATAACCAATGTTGATGCGACGTGAGCTTTGATTGGTGCACGTGACTCAGTCAATGTTGCACTCCAGATGCAAGACCGCTTCAGAATGTTAATGCCATCATAATTATACAACTAAATTAGACATAATTATATAACGACATGCTTTACTTACCTTTTAAATGTGGTTGGCATAGGAACTAGGGTCAAGGAAATTATATTGATCAAATCTTAAAATAAATTGAAAATAACATTTTAAAACAAACTTCAGAAATGTTGTAATACAGATAACCTACAAAATAACATATTATTACTCTCTTATTTTTGCAGAAAACCCCCTCTTTTTTGGGTATTCCCTCACAAATGCGAAAACAAATGATAAGGACCCGAGGCTCAACACCTTTTTTCCCCCAGACTTGTTGTTTCTCATCTCCTCATGAGGTAACTTATCACCCTACCCCATCTCACCTTATCCCCTAGCCCCCCCCCCCCCCCCCCCCAGTCTCTGATTAGGGCCAAGACCCCACACGTTTCTACCGTGTGAACATTTCCGTAAGTATTTTGTAACAACCACCCCCAAGCTGCCAGAACATAAACGTAATTTCAATTCATGTCGTGTGTAGGTGTTGGGGTTCGTATGCTTTTGATCTCGTTTAGTATGCCCCTCTCTCTCTGTTTGCATTACTCCTCATCCCTACATCTCAATGATTAGTTCCATTCAGTTCATGCGATTACATAATGTGGTGTGGTGTGTGTGTGTGTGTGTGTGTGTGTGTGTGTGTGTGTGTGTGTGTGTGTGTGTGTGTGTGTGTGTGTGTGTGTGTGTGTGTGTGTGTGTGTGTGTGTGTGTGTGTGTGTGTGTGTGTGTGTGTGTGTGTGTGTGTGTGTGTGTGTGTGTGTGTGTGTGTGTGTGTGTGTGTGTGTGTGTGTGTGTGTGTGTGTGTGTGTGTGTGTGTGTGTGTGTGTGTGTGTGTGTGTGTGTGTGTGTGTGTGTGTGTGTGTGTGTGTGTGTGTGTGTGTGTGTGTGTATATATATATATATATATGTGTGTGTGTGTGTGTGTGTGTGTGTGTGTGTGTGTGTGTGTGTGTGTGTGTGTGTGTGTTTGTTTCTTTATTTACACATTAATCTGATGTCTTTTGCATGCTTTGAATTTGGTCTCTTTTCTTCTTCACTGTCTGGGATTTATTTATCTATTTATTCTTCTCTTGTTTGAGGGCAAGATGTAACAAGTAAACATGAAAGCCCAGTGTGTTCTTATTCTTTTCCCTCAATAATAAAACAAAGTTTCGTTCGTTCAACCCTTTCATCTCCTCTCTTAGTTCATGTATGCCCCCCGGCCTTTCAGGTTTTTTCTATTTTGGGGAGTGCACCCATGCAACGCTTCCCCTGCCCTTTTCAATTTGGATTGTTTTCTTGCTTGAGGGCTAGGTAGGTGGATGGGAAAAGCAACGCACAGCTTACCTTGGTTTCCAGATGAAATAAAATTCTATATAAATCAAAACAGATTTGAGTAAAGAAAACAAAAATTAAGCTGCCTGTTCTATTTCGATGTTCAACCTTTCGGTTTCTTAATTACTTTAAAAACAACATCCATAGATACATGCAGAATCAAACATCTAAACATTTTCTCTTACCTACTACACATCGACACAGTAGTGAAACTTTCTCTAAGGTAATTCTCTAAGGTATTCTTTTTTTTAGCTATTGCAAATATTACAAAATTGATAAAACAAAATATAATAAAAAGTCAGAAAAAAATACCTTTAGTGGATTCAAACATCTACTGAATAATGCCCAAATCATATTTTACATAGACTGCCCACAGCTAAAAAAAAGAAAAAAAAAGAAAAAGAGAGAATAAGGCCGTAAACATTGAAGCAGAAACAAACTACTTAATAACCCACGCCTTAGGGAATGGGAGTGAGGGTAGGGGGCGGAACACGGAAACAGGAGAGAAAGGCAAAGGAGGGGGGAGGGAGGGGGGAGGGAGGGGGGAGGGGGGAGGGAGGGGGAGGGAGGGAGCGGGAGGGAGGGGGAGGGAGGGGGGCATAATCTAAGGGGAAGGTGGTGATGGTTTACCTTGTCTACCCCCAATGAACAAAGCACACAGTGAAATACTCTGTTACGAATTTAACAATACTTATTATATCTGTTTTGTTAAAAAAATCGGGAATTTACTGGTGTTGCACTGCCTCCGGGCACTGCCTCCAGGATCGTTCCAAAAATCTTTATTTCTACTGATGTCCCATATGTGTTTGTTCCTGACCGGAGGACGTTAAACATATTTTTTCTTCTTTCTCTTACGATTTATTTTGTTGAGGTTAGTACTGCTTTTTGGCTCACTTGTGTCAACGAAGTGGGTACATATGTTTTCGTGCTTCTTCGGTTTTCCGCATGACTGTGTGTCTGTCTGTTCATTTGTGGCAACTTTACCATTGGCTCTTTCTCCGGAACTGGAAGACGTTCATTAATCAAACTTTGCATACGCATAGATGTTTGTGTAGACATCATTCTGCATATTAAATTTAATCAATTACCTTGACCTTTAACATGTATTTTGTGTCTTGGCCATTTCATGCACGTCTTCGCAGGTAAGGTCTCCAGATTTGGCATGTTGGTATGTTACCTTAAGATGATATGGTACGTAGGGCAACTTTTATTATTTTGACCTTAACCTTGACCTTCAACATCATCAATTAATTGTTGTGGCCATGTCTTTTAGGCCCTATATCCTGGCAGATACAGTCCCCAAATTTGGCAGGTAGGTAGACTAGCTTAAGGTCATACAGAATGCTGGAATTTATGTGGAAATAAACAATCCAGCATTTAGATCTATCACCACAAACAAAACGAAACCAAATAAAACCCAACAACCACAGCGTGAGCCTTGAAGGCTTTACCCCTTGTTTCGGTCATAATGTTAACTTGCGTTATGTCATTCCGAAAAAAATCCCAACCCACTAAACACTTGAACCTAGTTTTTAATCATGTTTACAGATTAACAATGCTTGAATTTTCAAGGCAAGTTGCATAATAGTTTATAGCTCCTTGACTAAAAGTCATCGTCAAATGTGCAAAATGCATTCTTTTCAAGTCATAATTACAAGAACGACAAAATCATAGGTGCACAGTTTTAATATTTTCGCTAATAAATAAGCTTGCAAAATATAAACAAAAGCTAAAAAAAAAAAGACATATATTACTCTGTTAAGTAAAAGGAACTTTTTTCTGTTTTCGGCTTGTTTAGATATTTCAGAGACTGAAGATAGCACGAACATGTACCATCCACAAAAAATATCCAGCCCGTTATAATTATAATTTCTTCAATTCAATGAACTCTCCCCATATATTAATTTTGGTTGTCATTGTTGTTCTTATTTAAGTTACTGAGCACATAATTGAAAACCATACCAAATATTCATTAAGTCGATCGTAGTAATGAGGCTTCATACTACTCCTTGCCGACAGGAAAGGGCGATAATTTTAGGCCAGAAGTTCCGATGACGAGTCAGGAGCAGATAATTTTCTGTGGCTATATACTACTAGTTCTTGAGCGATAATCTTAAGTAGGTGGCGTTCGCATCCCAGTGCACGAGACAGGGGCAGAGCATTTTCAGTATAAAGCCTCGTCTTTCCTGCTTGCTGATAGCTTCTAGCTTGCCAATAGGACGCACCAATAGTTTGTAGCCTGTCTATACTGAAAGTGTCGATAGTTTCTAGCGCCAATGGGCTGCATGGATAGTTTCTAGCGCCAATGGGCTGCATGGATAGTTTCTACCTCGCCAATGGGCTGCATGGATAGTTTCTACCTCGCCAATGGGCTGCATGGATAGTTTCTACCTCGCCAATGGGCTGCATGGATAGTTTCTAGCCCGCCAACAGGCTGCATGGATAGTTTCTACCTCGCCAATGGGCTGCATGGATAGTTTCGAGCTCGCCAATGGGCTGCATGGATAGTTTCTAGCCCGCCAGTAGGCTAGAAAATACGGACTAGGTTGCCCTGGCAAAATATATTTAAAATGCCAAGTTCAGGATAGCCTTAAGCAACAATATTCCAGTAAACAAACGCGTGTGCAAAATTCAAACACTTCAAGAGCAAAATGTCAATTATTAGTGACACGTTGTTTTAGAGAAACAACAAAAGTAATCAATTCATTCATTTCTTCCCCAAGAGCTTTCACTGTGGCCTGTTTTTGTTTGTTAAGAGAAGTATGATACTTACCACAATGTTGTCTGGCATGTGCAGCTAGAGGGGGCAAAACAATGTGGCCTAACATTAATACTATTAACCTGCTTATGGTTATTGAAAAAAACAAAAAACCCAACTTATTTACATTATTGTTGAAATAATATGGCTTAGGCCGTGTACACACATAAGCGGATATTCCATGCGGAAACCCGTGCGCAATCCATAAATAAGCGAAACAAAGAAGGGAAAAGATTTTGCGCACGTGTCCGAATTTCCCCTATATGCGCAAACTTTTATCCTTCTTTCTTCCACTTATTTAGGGTTTTCCGTACGGAACTTGCGCGCCTAATGTGAACCCGGCCTAAACGTTCATGACATGAATTGGGGGAAAATGTGACTGTCTTTCATTTAAATATTATGATTGTTGTTCTTTTTATCAAATAATGTGATTTATTAAGAAAATGACAAGACGCATGATATTATTAATGTGTTTTTTCTTCCAAATGTCCACAAGCACAGAGACAGAAGCACATTTCTCAACATCTGTATTATCAAAGAGCAGAAATGGATGCAAATCGATGACTTTTTCCTGTATTATATTTCTATTAAAATAAGCGGTATGCCTGAAACGTATCTGTACTCAATCTCCATATTCCACAAAGGGTCTTCATTACTTTCTTAATCCCGCGTTAATCTGTTTCCGTGATAATCCATCTCATCACCATGGTTCTAGCAGCAGTTACGGTTAAAAGTGTTACATTGATATTGTTTTTGTGCAGTTCCCAATCAAACTGTATGTTGGACTTAAAGAACACAAAGGAAACAAAGAATTTTTTTCACGAAAAACTAAAGTGTTCAATAATTCTGCTGAATGATTGTTAGAAGAGAAGATTGTGGAGATTTTTTTACGTGGTTTGGCTAAGTGGGTTCTCCTTCATAATATTTCTTTACAACTTCAACGTTTCTGTTTTTCATTTTAAATAACTATTTTTGTTGTACTGATTAGAATAATATAGTGGTAAAATTCTGTGTGTTTCTAACAAACAGAATTTTCAAATTAAAGAACTTCGGAAGTTCAATGTTTTATAGATTGTAAGGCTGATATACCAGAACAAACCATACCACAGAAGCACACACACACACACACACACACACACACACATAAACAAAACGAAAAATAACAAAAACAAAACAAACAGCAGCAACAACAAAAACATGGTAAGATCTGGCTTTTATTTCAAGCACAGGTAGGCCTAGTTGACAGAGCACAAACATAGCGTTAATAAAAACGAAACCATCATCAATGCACATTATATAGAAGAACACACACAGCAGTGAAATGCAGGACTGCACGACTATCATTTAGCTGAGAACGTTCATGTTTACATCAACAAGCTATCTGCATCTGGGTAGTATTGATTTCTTTTCTTCTTCTTCTTCTTCTTCTTCTGCGTTCCCAGGCATTATGGCCATACTATATTATAATGGTTACGGTACGTATGTGTCCGGTTTTCAGTTTTCACTGGTCTCCCCGCTGCATACAGCCGACGCATTCTGATTTCGGAGGAGCTCAAAGGAGAAACAAAAATATTTGGAAGATTGCTTTTTTTTTAAAGGCAGGAGAATGGGGCCAATAAGTCAGAAATATAGTAGATGATAGAAAGCAAAGGGAAAAGGCAGAGTCAAAGAGAGTGGCAGATTAGAGGAAGTTACAAGCACAGAACTCCCTGAAGGTGGGGGAACTATTTTTTTTTTACAAAAGATCCCCCTGGTATCCCCACGGGGAGAGAGTCGTGGATGGGGCGGGGTCGTCCAGCTCCCCGTATGGAGGCACGAGGCATGCATCCACAGCCCCATGGATAGTATTGATTTATTTTATTTAAAGAGATTTATTTTCAGTAGGCCCTATAGAAAAATAACATGCTGAATAAGTGCGACACGTAACTAATTACCTTTGTACGACAGACGTACTGTAAATAGCTATTTAATGAATATCATCACTTTAAACAATAACGCGTGTTTAAAATGAAATACCCAGTAAATAACTATTAACTCTTTCGCCGCCAGCCATTTTTCAGCAAAAAATACCATTAACCATAACTATAGGCGGAGAAAAAACATTTATCTGCAACATTAGGAATTCCTCTGTGACAAGTATAACACTAGGCCTATTTTTAAATCCCAAAATCAAGAAAATAGGGTCTTCAGATAACAGGCCCTGATTTGATGCTTTTTAGTGACATGGGTGTTAAGCCATTGTGGTACATAAATGTGACATTGGCGGTGAAAGGGTTAACCTACGGACACCTACCGACTTGGCGAAGCTGAAAAAGCTCTTGGTTTCTCCAGTCACGATGTTGGACGATCCTGCAACGAAGAGAACAAGAATCCACAGATAGTGTAAACCCTCATCAATCAATCACAATTTACTGTCTTCAAAAAGATAAAGAAAATCTTTGTCTGGCATGCACATAAAACATAAACATAATAAGAAACGTATCATTTACAAACTCTCATCCAAAATCACATTTTGTGTTTTTATATAAATGACTAAATAAATAAATATAGTATTAAATTACAATGCAAAATAAACACTATGAAGTACACACACACACACACACACACACACACACACACACACACACACACACACACACACACACACACACACACACACACACACACACACACACACACACACACACACCACAGAGAGAGAGAGAGGGAGAGAGAGAGAGAGAGAGAGAGAGAGAGAGAGAGAGAGAGAGAGAGAGAGAGAGAGAGAGAGAGAGAGAGAGAGAGAGAGAGAGAGAGAGAGAGAGAGAGAGAGAGAGAGAGAGAGAGAGAGAGAGAGAGAGAGAGAGAGAGAGAGAGAGAGAGAGAGAGACAGAGAGAGAGAGAGAGAAGTAAAACCAACAGTTTGTATATGATAATATGACAATATGCATAAAACAAATAAAAAGAATAAGTGGGATAATATCACAAGCAAATGTATAATAGAAGTACATAAAAACAAAGTTTAGTTTATAAAAAAACAACAACAATAGTGCTAAAACGATACTAATATTAATGTATACTAAAATCAGCACGCATTCACCCAAGCTCTCTTTCTCTCTCTCTCTCTCTCTCTCTCTCTCTCTCTCTCTCTCTCTCTCTCTCTCCTCTCTCTCTCTCTCTCTCTCTCTCTCTCTCTCTCTCTCTCTCTCTCTCTCTCTCTCTCTCTCTCTCTCTCTCTCTCTCTCTCTCTCTCTCTCTCTCTCTCTCTCTCTCTCTCTCTCTCTCTCTCTCTCTCTCTCTCTCTCTCTCTCTCTCTCTCTCTCTCTCTCTCCCTCGTCCCCCTCCCCCCCCAACGTTGGATGATTCAGGGGGTCAGGGGGGCATCGCAAGAGAGAGATAACGAGACAGATAGACAGTTACAATGATGGACAGAGCTATTTTGAGTCCGATAAGCCTTATAAAATGATGACATTGCCTTTTGAAAACAATATGGCATCACCATGCTGTTTTCCAGTTAACTCGGGAGAGAGACTTCCAGGACAGAACAACCAAGTTCAAAACGCCCCAAATCGCTTGTGGCTGACTTTGTTTGCCGAGGAATTTACAAAACCATGAACCTCAGTTTCTGGTAAAATAAAAAAACCCTGAAATAAGTGTAAAACTGAAAGAGTAGCACCCATGCATCTGTTCGCAGTGAAATGTTCAGACTGACCAGACATTCTCCAACACTTAGCTGTGATAATACTGATTGAAACACTACCATGACGAAATTACTGCAACAATCAAACGTACCTTTAGCTCTGTGCGTCAGCCCCCCACAGTCAAATATATAGACAGATATATTGTAATAATAAATAAATAATACAAACAACAACATTAAAATTACAAACAAACGTTTCGCCTTGTTGGCTTCATCGGTGTGAGCTTTAGGAATGAATGAACTGTACTGTGGGAAAAGGTCATCATATAAAGATTTTTTTTCGGTCTCTGTCATTTTGTAATGAAATGTTGTGAGTTGTCCGGTGATCCTAGTTGTGTATGCACTATTTTGCAGACTACCTGATGAAACTGGAATAAAACGAAAGCTCGTGAAATATGTGTGGAGTGGGAAGCCTGGCTGTGCGGCTGTTATCTTCTGCTGTATTACTCGACTCAGCTGTCCTGCATAGCTCACCATCTGATGGTGATCGCCGGTCTATTGGATTTATTTTTGAACTATATATATATATATATATATATATATATATATATATATATATATATATATATATATATATATATATATATATATATATATATATATATATATATATATATATATATATAATACATCTGAAGAAAAAAACACAACAAATCCTTTGTAAGTTCTAAGTTTTTATCCAAGCTTTCGAGGGAGTAACCCCTCTTTTTCAAGGTACAGAACTGACCTATATAATATATATATATATATATATATATATATATATATATATATATATATATATATATATATATATATATATATATATATATATATATATATTATATAATCTATTTAGTTTTTAGAATAGTTATCATCCGACCGGAGACGTTATAGCTACGAAAGCGTATTTCCATCTAGAATGTTTTAAAATTCAAATAAAATGTAGGAACACGATTTGGGAAGTTGTTGTAGCCTAATGAGACGCAAGGGAACGGGAGGCTAAGGCCTCTGTTGACAAGGTAAATCCCCAAAGGCCAATTTATGACCAAGGCTGCGGTACTTAGAGCCAACATAGATGCCAGTTTAAAGACCCCCCACGTCACGTGTCACATTCCCTCTTATGCTAGGAAGATTTCTTAAGATTTCGTACCAGCTATAAGAGGTAAAAAAACCATGTGAAACCCGTGATTTTGACACGTGACGTGGTGGGTCTTTAAGAGTCACAATCAATCACAAATGAATAAGCTTGTGATCATGTTTCAACACTGTAGAATCTCGGCTAACCTACAACTCTTAGTCTCGCTTTCTTAGTGGTTCAACTTTCGTCTCAAATCAAACCAAAGATATAAACCATTTGAGTAAAGGGTCAGTCTCTAACCAGTAATAAATAGTAGACAAATACATGCACGCAATCATTTACCGTAGAGGAGGTATTTCCCCATGGGCTTGAGGATGCTGATGCCTCTGTTGGTGTCCTCCCCACACAGACAGTCCAGCACGATGTCCACCCCATCAGAGGAGACCCTGCACGCACAACAGTACAGTACGAATGCGAACGCGACTAATATTAATGAGAGTAAAACAAGTGAAATTCTGCTTAATGTCCTCCGGCCTGGAACAGACACATATATGGGACATAGTAGATATAAAGATGGTGGGAACGATCCTGGAGGCAATTCCCGGAGGCAGTGCAACACCAGGAAAGTCCCGAATTTGTTAACAATACATATGCAATAAAGTAAAACAGATTCGCCAAATACCCTTTTTATACCTCTGCTTTCAAACAAAATACACAGTAGCTAAAGAAGGAAAACGATGCACATAAATACGCACACGGAATGAACACAACTATAATCAGAGATAGAAGTTTTTCAGGCTACACCTTACGCAGTTTAACTCAATCGCATCGCAACGATTTTGAATTATTAAAAAAACTCACAAATCCACAAATCGCTCCAGCTATACACACAAACAAAACGTACATAAACAAAAGGAGAAATGAAAGAAGATTACGTGTTTTTACTTCAGGTTTAGACATAGGGAAGTGGTAGATCAGACTTTAAAAATAATATATATATTTTTCTAGATTTTATATAGAAAAACTATCCACAACAATTGGTTTATCCACAACAAACAAACCACTACAAAAGCAAAGTCAGAGGCAAAATTGTGGTCTAAGGGAGCGAAGCGAGTTTAGAAGTGACCAAGGTATGTGCACACAGGTTTACTTCCCTTGAAGCATATGCATCAAATTGACAGCTATATATTAATTCGGCACATATATGGCCGGAACGACTTGCATGAGTTAAGATGACGCCATTTTAGGCTGTGCATACATTAAAAAAAATCCGTATGGAAACCCATCCGCGCAATCCGCAAAAAAATCTGGAAGTAAGAAATATGAAGGAGTGGAGCACATTACGCGCGGAAATCCATCCGCATGTATATCCCCTCCGCAATCCAGAAATAAGTAAAAGAAAGTAAGAGATAAGCGGATGGGATATGCGCATTGGTTTCCGCGTGTAATGTGGATATGCGCGGAAACCCATGCGCAAATCCCATCCGCTTATTTCTTACTTTCTTTTACTTATTTCTGGATTGCGGAAGGGATATATATGCGCATGGGTTTCCGCGTGTAATGCGCACAAGCCCTAAAGGCGGCGACAGACTATGTGGCTGCCTCATGTGACTCGATCAGGTCGTGACGTTTCACCTCATTAGCATACCATCTAACTCGATCAGTCTGACTCAGTCGGGCCCAGTCAGGTGACAGAGCCGAATAGGGCGGGTTCTAAAGTTCACTGATCGAGTCTGATCGAGTCAGATGGCTTGTGACGTCTTCTGTGGGGGAAACAAAATTTGATCTACGTCACGACGTGATTGCGTCATATGAGGCAGTCACATAGTCTGTCGCCGGCTTAAGGGCACGCACAGACATACGCAGAAGTTCCGTGCGGAAACCCGTGCGCAATCCTCAAAGAAAAATCCTGGAAGTAAGAAATATGAAAGAGTGTGGCCCATTACATGCGAAAACCCATCCGTAATCCCATCCGCTGATTTATTATATATTATAAGTATGGGGTTTCCGTACAGAACTTGCAGATTGCGGATCTGTGCTTAATTTAATGAAGTTCTACTAAAGCTTAAGTGGGAAACTAAACGTTGTTACTTTCTAAATTCAGTAAATCGGTTTATTGAATTTAGAAAGTAACAACGTTTAGTTTCCCACTTAAGCTTATGGCCGGATTCACATTAGACGCGTAAGTTCCGTACGGAAAACCCTAAATAAGTGGAAGAAAGAAGGATGAAAGTTTACACATATAGGGGAAATTCGGACACGTGCGCAAATCTTTTCCTTTCTCTGTTTCACTTATTTATGGATTGCGTACGGGTTTCCGCACGGAATATCCGCTTATGTGTGTATACGGCCTTAGTAGAACTTCATAAAACTAAGGGCAGTGTACAAGCCCTAAATTAAAGGCACTGACTTGCGAATCTCCTGCACGTAGTCGACGTTGTGGTCCAGCAGGTGGCTGACCTTGTCCTTGATGCTGTCGTGTTTGTGGGCAGAGGCTGTGGCGAAGATGGTCACCCCCTCCACCGTGCCGCACAGCTGGAGCAAGGCCTGACCCTGGTGAATCAATCAATCAATCAGTCAATCAATCAATCAATCAATCAATCAATCAATCAATCAATCAATGGCGAAGATGGTCACCCCCTCCACCGTGCCGCACAGCTGGAGCAAGGCCTGACCCTGGTGAATCAATCAATCAATCAGTCAATCAATCAGTCAATCAATCAATCAATCAATGGCGAGGATGGTCACCCCCTCCACCGTGCCGCACAGCTGGAGCAAGGCCTGACCCTGGTGAATCAATCAATCAATCAATCAATCAATCAATCAATCAATGGCGAGGATGGTCACCCCCTCCACCGTGCCGCACAGCTGGAGCAAGGCCTGACCCTGGTGAATCAATCAATCAATCAATCAGTCAATCAATCAATCAATCAATCAGTCAATCAATCAATCAATCAATCAATCAGTCAATCAATCAATCAATGGCGAGGATGGTCACCCCCTCCACCGTGCCGCACAGCTGGAGCAGGGCCTGACCCTGGTGAATCAATCAATCAATCAATCAGTCAATCAATCAATCAATCAGTCAATCAATCAATCAATCAATCAATGGCGAGGATGGTCACCCCCTCCACCGTGCCGCACATCTGAAGCAGGACTGACCTTTGTGTTCCAATCAATCATTGACTGACTGACTGACTGACTGAATCAATCGATCAATCACTCATTCACTCACTCGCTCACTCAATCGATCGATCAATCGACCAACCAACCAACCAACCAACCAACCAATCAATCAATTAATCAATTAATCAATCAATTTTTAAAAAAGAAACGAGCGAACTAACAACCAGCCCGCGAATGAATGAATGAATGAATTAATTAATCAATCAATCAATTAATGAAGCAATGAACCAACTGACCGACCAAACAACCAACCAATCAATCAGCCAACCACCTAACCCATAAGCCACAACTGACCAACCAACCAACCATCCATCCAACCAACCAACCAACCAACCAACCATCCATCCAACCAACCAACCAACCAACCAACCATCCAACCAACCAACCAACCAACCAACCATCCATCCAACCAACCAACCATCCATCCAACCAACCAACCAACCATCCAACCAACCAACCAACCATCCATCCAACCAACCAACCAACCATCCAACCAACCAACCAACCAACCAACCAACCAACCAACCAACCAACCAACCAACCAACCAACCAACCAACCAACCAACCAACCAACCAACCAACCAACCAACCACTCATTCACTCGCTAATGATTCATTAGCAAAAGGGAAACTGATGATGATGATGATGATGATGATGATGATGATGATGATGATGATGATGATGATGATGATGATGATGATGATGATGATGCTGATGAGATTAGCGTCCAATCGGTCAGAGACCCTTATGGACGGTTCAAAAGGGAAGTAATTTGTAAAACATATTTCCAGCCTCCTTACCACTCCACCGGCAGCGGAGTGCAACAGCAGTGACTGCCCCTGACGCAGGTTGGCCAAGTCGAAGAGCAGGACGTAGGCGGTGACGTAGTGCATGAGCAGGCAGGCGCCATCTTCGAAGCTGACGTTGTCCGGCAGTTTGAAGACCGAGGTGGCCGGAACAGCCACCAGCTCCGCCCACGCCTTGTAGTCCGACAAAGCCATGACCCGATCACCAACCTTGAGGTGAAAGAATGATAGTTTTGAAGATGTTGGACGTTGGTTGACAATAGCCTGGAATAAGGGCCAACAGTAACTTCAGAGCTGCACTGTCAATGATTTTCAACAGGAATGTAAAATCCTGGTACAGCTTAGTCTTTGGTATTTGGTGTATTCTAGTCACGGAGACTTATCTCTGTGATATTCGGGCTGCTCTGTCCAGGAGAGTGCGTCGCTGCAAGCGCAGCGCCTACACATTGTTTTGGGGGGAGGGGGTGTGGCGGGCAAGGTGACTTGGGAAACGTAGCTATGTATTTAGTCATACTAGGCAACGGGATTTCTCCCTCTGCTCTGACCGACTTTCAACTGCCATGGGGATTTTACGTGCGTAAAGGCGCGCACGGTTCAGATTAGTTTTGAGTCCCCATCCGAAGGACTCGACGTTCAGTTCGATTTTCCTGTCGAAGTAGAAAGAAAGAAAGGGCGAGGCCGGGATTTGAACCCAGGTCACTCACGTTGCAGTCACACATTCAAATCGGCAGGCGAACGTTTTAATCACTCTGTCACCTTCCTTCCTTAATGTGCTGTAGCCTACTACTGGACAATTCCGTAAAGGCACTGAAGACTACCCTAAGGAACCAGTACCAATAAGGTCATCACCTTCCTTCCTTAATGCGCTGTAGCCTACTACTGGACAATTCCGTAAAGGCATTGAAGACTACCCTAAGGAACCAGTACCAATAAGGTCATCACCTTCCTTCCTTAATGCGCTGTAGCCTACTACTGGACAATTCCGTAAAGGCATTGAAGACTACCCTAAGGAACCAGTACCAATAAGGTCATGTGTCAAATCGGTTGTATAAAAATTGAATGAAAATCTGTTTAACGTCCTCCGGTCTGGAACAGACACATAAGGGACATTAGCAGATATAAAGATGGTGGGAACGATCCTGGAGGCAATGCCCGGAGGCAGTGCAACACCAATAAAGTCCCAAATGCTTAACAATACAGATAAGTATATTGTATGAAAATTAAATCGCAAGTCGGGTTCTATAACGTAATCAGATACACAGATACAGATACAGAGTACTGGCGAAACATGTCCAGCTTAGCTGTTACTGTACTATTGGCCTACAGGTGCCTTTCTTGGCTGACAACATCTCTATAATGTTGCCTAGGGAAGGACGTGGAATTACCCTTCCCTCGTCTTTTTCACTCCTTTGCTGTTTGGCTATCTCTCCCACTCTATCCAACTCTTTTCAATATACACACGCACGCGTGCACTTACACACACACACACACACACACACACACACACACACACACACACACACACATACACACACACACACACACACACACACACACACACACACACACACACACACACACACACACACACACACACACACACACACACACACACACACACACACACACACACACACACACACACACACACACACACACACACACACACACACACACACACACACACTGGATAAATCAATAGATGCCAATGCTAATACTGAACAATAAATGTACGAATTTCCTCCGTAATACTAGAAGTATTAGAATCTAATAGTTAATATCTTCGTACATGTATAAGCTCAAGGTTTCGTGTTGCAATTAGGAAAATGGAGACGATTGTAACCAAAAATGAGTAGAGACAATAACATGATAAATCGTATATAAAATATAACATAATTATTATCAACATGATGAAATGCAATTATACAACCTGATCGTGATACAAGCTAATCCAGATTACATTTCAACGATAGAGTACCACCCCCACCCCCACCCGCAGACAAACAACCCCCTTCTCCCCACCCCTATCTGAGTGTAACCAATGATAAATCAGCTAATATGGAACAATAAGCCAACATGATCCTGACAGACAAAAAAACCGCACAGTCAGGTTTGGTGTCCAATGTTTATAACAGACATTAAATGCCGCCTCAGACAATTCGACTCAGTCCAATGCCAGTGAGTCCAATAGTGTGTGGCGGCTTTTAAGGGCCTGCCACACCGCATAAGATTCGATCCCAACGCGACCCGATTGTGACGATGTCTGTGAGTCATGATTCACGTGAAATACTTCCGTCTAAAATAACTCTACTGTTTTCGCTCACTATGCTCAAGTAGACCCCAATACACGAATCAAATCAAACGGAAAATACATATATTTACAAAGGGTGAATACTCTCTTTCTAATTAACTCCCCTCCACCAAAGTTGATTACGATACCAACCATCTAGCAGTGCGTGGGTCAGAACCAAAGTGAGACAAACAAAGCATCATTCTCAAAAAAAGAATGTGCCAAGTTCCCGTGGAGGGGAGTTCATTAGAAAGAGAGTATTCACCCTTTGTTCAATTTCGTTATCTCCTCTCTTGGCCTCACTATTTCAGTCTTCTATAGTTAGCATGACTAGTAGGATTTCATCAGATTCATTCAGACAGTAGAATTTCATGAGAGTCGTGCTTCACAAATGTCACAATCGGATCGCATTGGAATTGAATCGTATGTAGTGTGGCTGGCCTTTAACAGAACACGATACGCGCGACAATGCTGACATAACAACAAAGGGTGACCTTTGATCGAGGCCACCGATTATATTGAAATATTACCATATAATGTATGATTAGTATATTGTGGCAGTTCAGTTGAGGATTCATTATTATACACGCAGCTACGTGAAAACCATAGCAAAACTCTGACCATGTAGCAATTATTGAATTATGCAGATATTATGATCCAGCGTGTAACAGATGTTCACAACAAGAAGGCCCCCTGTAACATGGCAACTGTATTCTCTCTCTCTCTCTCTCTCTCTCTCTCTCTCTCTCTCTCTCTCTCTCTCTCTCTCTCTCTCTCTCTCTCTCTCTCTCTCTCTCTCTCTCTCTCTCTCTCTCTCTCTCTCTCTCTCTCTCTCTCTCCTCTCTCTCTCTCTCTCTCTCTCTCTCTCTCTCTCTCTCTCTCTCTCTCTTCTCTCTCTCTCTCTCTCTCTCTCTCTCTCTCTCTCTCTCTCTCTCTCTCTCTCTCTCTCTCTCTCTCTCTCTCTCTCTCTCTCTCTCTCTCTCTCTCTCTCTCTCTCTCTCTCTCTCTCTCTCTCTCTCTCTCTCTCTCTCTCTCTCTCTCTCTCTCTCTCTCTCTCTCTCATGCAAGATAAGTGACATTGATTCTATGAAACGGGCAAGATCATTCATATTCGCAACTAGTAGTTTTTCCGAAGTATCTTGACACAATATGTGTGCACGAGAGTGTCAGCAAAATTCTACTATGATCTCTAGATTATAGCTGATTTGGCAATGCTATTTCCAAAAAGTAGGCTGAAATGTGTTCATAGTGAAAGCACCTTGCCAAAACTATTACCCCACTCTATATTTCAAGAGGACTGAACGCGGGACAGTTAGTCAAAGTCAAATCAAAGTCAAAATGTTTATTTTTAGATGGAACATTGAATAAGCAATAATGTTTTGTTTTTTACATCAAGCCATCTATAACGCAAAAATTAAAGAAGAAAATATTAAACATGAAAAAACAAAAACAAAAAAACAAAAACAAAAAAGCATTAATAAGTTCATGCATGCACCCCCCCGAGTACTCATATACTCTCTCTCTCTCTCTCTCTCTCTCTCTCTCTCTCTCTCTCTCTCTCTCTCTCTCTCTCTCTCTCTCTCTCTCTCTCTCTCTCTCTCTCTCTCTCTCTCTCTCTGTCTGTCTGTCTGTCTGTCTCTCTCTCTCTCTCTCTCTCTCTCTCTCTCTCTCTCTCTCTCTCTCTCTCTCTCTCTCTCATAAACAGACATTTACACGCTCAAATACATATACAGGTATATATCATATATAACAAGATACAAAGGCACATTAATACTTACAGTTGACGTAGTAAGTAATAGATCACTAGATGTAAATGCCCTTATGCATTTTGTAACACTCAGTCATCTTTGTAATACTCAAGTGACTGTGCTTTATATCAATGTATCTGCTGTGCAGCACCGGGACGAAGTTTCTCCTTGGAAGAAAATAAAGCGAATTTTGATTTTGAAATGTTTTGAAGGGCTGGCTCCCAAAGGCAAACTGACCCCCTTGGTTTCAGCACTAAAACCAGCGCAAATACCAGGCTAGTTTAAGATTCTTCTTATTCTGCGTTCCCAGGCCATATGGCCATAATGAGCAAGGTACGTATGTGTCCGGTTTTCAGTTTTCACTGGTCTCCCCGCTGCGTACAGCGGTTTTGGAGGAGCTCAAATGAGAAAAAATATTTGAAAGATGTTTTTTTAAAGAGAAAGGCAGGAGAATGGGCCCGCAATAAGTCAGAAAGATAGTAGATGACAGAAAGCAAAGGGAAAAGGCAGAGTCAAAGAGAGTGACAGATTAGAGGAAGTTACAAGCACAGAACTTCCAGAAGGTGGGATAACTATTTTTACGAAAACCCCTCCGGTATCCCCACGGGGAAAGACTCGTGGAGGGGGCGGGGTCGTCCAGCTCCCCGTATGGAGGCACGAGGCATCCACCCACTGCCCCAAGTTTGAGATTGATAATCATGGACAGAAGACTAACCTGTAGGATAAACTGATAGACATGGCAAACTAGGAGTCTTTGCACTGGCTCTAGTGCTGCAGCCAAAGGGATTAGTTGGCCTTTGGGGACCTTCCCCAACGCTATCTGACGTCAAATCCCTTTGGGCGAGAGAGTGGGGATGTACCCTGGGCAAGGCATCTCCTCTTTAAACAAATTCTAGCCCAGTCCGCCAAAATAGTATCTGCCCCTTCTTCTATCTGGCAGTCATGGTCGGAAACGACTGACTGGCATATATTACGCATACGTATTAAACGTTGAGGTCAATGAATGAAGCCCAAGTTTTTCTTAATGAATACTTTGAGGTCATCACTCGCGCGTGCTTCAGATGACATCAAATTAGATATACAGATACCGAAGAAGATGCAGTAACTGTCTGTGGTTATATATCAAGCTCTAAGCGCTTAGCAAAGCACAGCGGCCTTGCCAATAATAATAATAATAATCTGTTATAGTATTAATTACGTCAAGGTCAGACTATTTGCATAAAGTTTTGTACATTCAGGCCTAATGTTAGCCATGATAGTCAACAGCAAACACCAAACACAATAATAGCACGTGGGAAGAATTTATGGACCTATACAACTAACATAATAATGGCGGAGGTTGGCTGATGAAAATTATGTCATATTAGGGAAGAATTAATTAATTAGATTCATCGGATAAGTGACATGCGTGAAATGAGCGCTTCTGGTCAATTCATGGGAATCAATCTATCGACTTATATCACTTCCCTTTATCGACATAAGACGCAAACTCTTTCTTTGTTTTTTTTGCCGCTAATCAATTGGCGAACGAGAGCGAGACAGAGAGAAACAGAGAGCGAGTTTTGCGTTGCTAAGAAGAGGTCTTTAAATGGAAAAGACAACCGGTGTTAAGGGCTACGAGCGTTAGCTCCACCTAAAAAGCACATTAACCCGGATGTGAAGAGAAACAGGAAATTGATGACTGGGCATGATGACAGCCACGCCTACACCAATTACTAATTGCAATAAAATAGTCACAGTTTGTGGGAAATTATATATCTCAGTCCTGCCTATCTCTCTGTCTGCTTAGCTCTCTCTCTGTCTGTCCATCTGTCTGTTTGACTGATTGCTCTCTGTCTGTGTCTCTCTGTCTCTCTCCCTGTCTCTCTCTCTCTCTCTCTCTCTCTCTCTCTCTCTCTCTCTCTCTCTCTCTCTCTCTCTCTCTCTCTCTCCCTCTCTCTCTGTTTTCACTCTCTCTGTCTCAGTCTCTCTCTGTTTCTGTCTCTCTGTCTCTCTTTGTCTCTCTCTCTCTCTCTCTCTCTCTCTCTCTCTCTCTCTCTCTCTCTCTCTCTCTCTCTCTCTCTCTCTCTCTCTCTCTCTCTCTCTCTCTCTCTCTCTCTCTCTCTCTCTCTCTATGGAGAAAAAAGCATGCAACTTGCTTATCTCATGTTCCCTGTTTAAATAAAATTTCGTTTTCGTTTTCGTTTCTCTCTCTCTCTCTCTCTCTCTCTCTCTCTCTCTCTCTCTCTCTCTCTCTCTCTCTCTCTCTCTCTCTCTCTCTCTCTCTCTCTCTCTCTCTCTCTCTCTCTCTCTCTCTCTCTCTCTCTCTCTCTCTCCTCTCTCCCTCTCTCTCTCTCGAGGGCTGGATGTAAAAAAGCATGTATTATTTTCTTAGTCTACTACCCTGACCTCTATAAATAAAATTCCTTCAGTTCAATTCAATTCTCTCTCCTCTCACCTCTCTTTCGTTGTTTGTTGTTGGCTTACCCCGGCTAAAAGACTCCAGGGATCATCCCAACAGCGGAAGCACTTGGACACTATGGTACAAGTGCATCAACTACGGATGATAACATTACGTGTGTGACCGTTTATGATTACCCCGCGCGCGCCACGTGGGCAGCCACACTCCGACTTCGGGGGGAAATACTTTCGTTAAATCCAGAGACATTTTCGCCAGCAATTCTGTCTTAACAATAACTCCATGATCGGGGAAGTTTGGACGTGTTTATTACAGTTCATACAATACAATACAACACAACACAACACAACAAAACACTATTACAAATTACAGCACCATAGACCACTTTTCACTACAGTACTCACGTTATATCCAGAGGCATTCTGCCCCCCCCCCCCCGCCCTACCCCCCCCCCGCCCCCCACCCCACCCCCCGCCCCCCCCCAAGAAACACGTCGAGATCACCAGAAAGACAGCCTTTTCAAGGATCAGAACACTCACTTTGCTCTGGTTTCTTTTAAAACTAAATCGTCAAAACGGCGATTCTTCCTTGGCGGAGATGCCGGAGAGAGTAGCCATTTTGGATGGGGTGGGTGGAGGTCACTCATTGTGGTTGAAGCGTTTTTCTTTTTTTTGTAGTGCAGTAAAAACAAAATTGAGCTATTTCTTTTCAGTGAGCGAAACTCCTTTAGGTAAACCGTATAAAATTAAAAATAAATAAAAATAAAAAGGCTTGTATTGCAAATAATAATAATAATAATAATAATAATGGGAATTTATATAGCGCTCTTTCTCACATGAGCTCAGTGCGCTTTACATTGATAACAAGAACATTAAATTTAAAGGCAAACAAATAATTAATCATTAGAAAGTAAAATAAGCACGATGCTTACACACAACGTTCTCTTACTTCCTTACTCACACACACACACACACACACACACACACACACACACACACACACACACACACACACACACACACACACACACACACACACACACATATACACACACATGCATGCGCACACGCACACTCGCACACAATTAATTATACAAGTAAAATAGTTACAACATGAACATTCTAAGAAGAAACATAGAGACCACATTCACATTCTCAATCAAGTTTGAATACAATACTGCAACTTGAAATAAAATCATACTGCCATCGACATATCAATTACATGACTAATTATAATAGACAAATTTTGCAAAAACAAAAATACCC